>CAMZMU010000093.1:37799694-38264975 GCA_947311845.1 Poa pratensis | reverse complement strand
ATGTTGAAATGCTTGATAATGAGATTGCCCCCATAGCTTTCTCACATTTTGGAGATGTTTCGTTTTCTATTATGGACCTTGTTCCATCCTTCACTTTGCATAGTGACCATCCATATGTCATATTTTCCAATTAATTTTTGTGTGGTTGGTGATGTGCAAATGAAGAGACACTTCATGATGGATGATGTGTTCATATACCGTGCACATAATTTCTTCATTTGGTGTCTTGTGTGTGCTGGTAACCGCATGATAATGTCAACTCAATTGAGCATGAGTTGACAATACGAGCTCTTGAGAGCATACATGTGAGTAGTGGATCGAATCCAACTCTCAAATCTTTCTCATGTTTTGCATCAAACAAGTGGAACAATTTCTCTTGCTTATGGTTTGTTTGCAATCATGATGGTGTTTTTTGGTCTTCCCTATGACAAGCATGTTTCCTCGATCTTTCACATGGATGATTTATGTGTTGCCACAAATATGATGAACACTTATTCTTTCCAATGGTTGTTTGCAACCATAATGACATTTTGTGCATGTCTTGTCATAAGTTCATTTCGAGAAATTGCTTGAACATTGACCTTGCATATGCGTTGACTTTCACATATTTGTGTTGTGCTAATGGTGTAATGAACATGAATGGACATGTCATTGATGATATGCTCCTCTATCTTGCACACACATGGTTTGCTTGGTCTTTGATGTGTAGGTCGTACCTTTGGATGAGCCTCCATGAGTTGTTTCAACCACGCATTCTATGACGGAAGTTCTTGCAAGAAGAGCACATCGGCATCTTGCTAAGGTGACTTCCTTCTACATAAGCGCTCATGTGATGACCTTCAAGAATTGGCTACTCTTTGAGTGTTGTTTCGTCTTCCTTGTGAGTCTTGCAGGTTACTTGAAAGGCGAAGGGACGTTGAAGAGATGCCACATCATTTCCATCGACTACATGGTGAACCACACGACAAGCTCTACGCATCTCCTCCTTGCCATGATAATGATGAGCAAGAGTCGAGGACGACTCTTTTTAAAGGGGGGGGGGGGGGGGGGAGATGATGTAGCCCAACCTAGGACATCACCATGTCAAGCATCCCAACTCATCGCAAGTCACCACGGACCTCAAGGTGAACTCCTTCCTCTATGTGACCTCGATATGACACTTTGGAATGGTATACTACTTGACCATCGTCACTTTGTATTGCTAGTCATGATGAGTATGAGTCCATGGGAAGATGGCAAGGGGCACGAGGAATGGAGTCCGACAAGACGGTGACTTGGAAGAGAAGAAGGAAGTGGAGCCAAACAGCTCCAGGAGCAGTACTACCGCCAGGCATAGCGGTACTACCGCCGCAGCGGTACTACCGCCAGCGGTACTGCCCATATTGGCTCTCTGGAGGTCCCGGCGGCATATCCAGCGGCACCGCAGCGGTACTATCGCCAGGCGCAGCGGTACCACCGCTGCGGGACGCCAGGCGCTTCAAGAAGCCCCCAGCGGTACTACCGCTGCGGAGCCAGACCAGCATGGGTTGGAGGCCCTTATCCTCTCCCCACCTACCCCTTTGAGGTCAAACCTATATATAGGCACCTACCCCTTCAGATCTGGATAGACTATGTTTTGAGATTAGAGTAGAGCTGTGCTCCGCACCTCAAGACGGTCTCCTTCCTCCCCTTGCGGGGATGGTTCTCCCCTTGTGGAGAAGATCTCCTTGTGGATTCAAGACCTCTACTTGTGTTTGACTACTTGCCAATCTTTCATCTTCGGGTGACTTTATTGGAGCGGTTTGGTTGACTGTTGGAGAAACAACCATCCAAGATCCTTCTTGTATCTACTTGCCGATCTCCCACCTTCGTGTGGATTCTATTGGGCCGGTTGGACCGACCGGTAAGGGAAACGGTTCTTGTATCGTGTGTGTTCTTGTGTTCGGGGCGTTCTTCTTGGTGTTCTTCGTGTTCCTCGTGTTCTTGCGTGCGTTCGTCCACCCTCCGTCAATCCGTGAAGATCGGGCCACCCTAGTAGTCCGTACTACACCACAGGTTCAGGCCGCCGGAGGCTAAAATCCCTACTCTGCATGTCTGGATTGAAGTGTTCATCATGGTGTGGTTTACAAGGGTGTTCTGAGATGAACCCGGCAGAGTTCCGGCCGGAGGTAGATGGAGAGCAGATCCTGCCCTGGGGAGATCACCTCTCTCCTACCTCCGAACCCTCGTCTAGTCTTGCTTGAGCTCTCTCCTCCTCGGTGCCATGGTCCTCCTTTTATAGGCTAAGGGGATCCGACCTGGGCACGCGAGGGGCGTGAGGGGTTTTTGGCGGGAGAAAACCCCTCAGTGGTCTTTGAAGGAGACGTGACCTCTTCTCCTCCAAGTATCTTCTGGGGTGGCGCGGTCGTCCGCCCTTGGGGAAAAGTGGGACGGACAAAGCCTGTCCGCCCCACCAACCGCACTCGTGGCGACGTCACTAGGGCGCGTCCTTCGTCTTGGCGCCCAGTCTTCTACCAGCTTCCGGCACGAGCTGGCGTTCTTATCCTCTCGGCGGTACGGATGGAGGACCCGGGGGTACACCCGGCCTCCTGCTGGACGCACGGACCCACGGGTACTCCGCCTTGTTCCCCGGGCGACGGGTGACCCGGAAGGTCACCTGGTCCTTAGCCGCAGCGTGTCGATGTCAAACTTGTCGGGTTTCGTTGGGGCAGATGGGCTGACCCATCTGCTGGTCTTGACTCCTTGCCTTGTCCATCTTCTCGGTGGGCCCAAGTGGTGGACCCACTTTGGCAGCATCAGGGGAACCCCATGTTCCACTGCTGCGACAATAAGCAAGGGCAACTAAATTAGTGAAAATCAGTATGTAGCTGCTCATGTAAACCTTCACAATGGTGGTCACATTGTGTGCCATCACAATATTCTATAACCTCAGCGCAACCATGAAAACATCCGACAACGAAACAAAAGCATTATCAGTACTCTGAAGCCTGGTATGGTATCTGCGATACAGAAAACAGGCATGTTGCCATAATTACTTCAGTTCAAAAAATTCATAGCATGGAGGACACTCAAAAGCAAAAAAGAACCCACAAGCAAAGCCAGAAATCTAAGTATTTCAGGCCACATGTCATACATTGTTCTTTGGCCATCGTGAATCATTTGCATATTATGCCACCAGGTAATAATAAAAAAATCCTCATAACTTCATGATGCAAAGACATCATGATGCAGTGTCAAGACCACGAGTGCGAGAGGTTAGTAAATTAGGTGATGCAACATGCCCCAGACATCCGAAGGCTCGTTCATGGCGAGAAGCAAACCTAATAGCATATCAGCAAAATAATTTACATTCGAAAGGAATCAGGCCACATACAACTCAACTGGCATGTTCTGCGCAAGCGTGTGAGGTACAAGATATACAACAAATACCAACTAGACAGAAAATGCGGCGACCTCAGTGGCAGCCAAAATAACCAACTGATCAGATCAGCTTATGCTTGCGGAAAGACTTTATTAGGTGGGATATTCTCACGCCTCTCGACATATCCAGCCGGAAACCACCCTGCCTTCCTCTGCATTCGCCCTCTGCCCAACCGTTCGGAGCAATCTGGAGCAGACACGGAAAATCACAAGAAATTAGGCAGTGAATTTGGTTTCATTTCTACTGCACTAGGCAACCTAATAGTTCAATTTCCTTTTGGTTGGACAGATTGATCCATCCCTAATTTGCTTTCTCCCTCATGGATTAACACAGATGAGCCATCACGGCAACCCTAGAGTCGGCCACAAAGTTAGTGCCACATGAGAACAAGTGTTTCTGTACTAACTGTAATTGGTCATCTTTGGTGGGATGGATTTGGAAGGTTTTGAACAATGCTTCTGCAAGGCAGCCAATATAATGTTACTTCACAAACAGAATGATTATCATCACACTGACCTGACGAACAACAACATAATCACCAACAATTAAGCTCAGTTCCTTCTCAGTGGTACCATTAAAGTTATGCACTGCCTGCAGCAATAAAAAAGGGCTGATAAATATGAAATTATGAGGTGCTGGTTCTGCACTGTCTGTCAGTTGCCAACATTTCACCTCAGCAAGGAAGTACTGGGCCTTCTCGGCGCGCTTATGGGAAGGAATAATAGGAGGTGCAGATTCTCTCTTTTGCTTCTCGGATGACATCTACGAAGAACAATAAATCAAGGTTAGAACTGCAAGAAATGACAGCTTAACATGACTAGCAGGGAGAAACTCTACCTCAGCTTCAACATCATCAAGTATTGAAGCTAACCTCAAATAGAATAACTTCTCTGCTTCTACCTTCAACAGGATGAGTGACCCAGTATAAGAGAAAACTAAATCAAACAAACCAATGCAAATAGACGAGCCATATGCTAGAGCAAGACAATCTTACCATGCCAACCAGGCGCTGAAGAGTTACCCTTTTTTGCTGAGATTCAACAGCAGCCAGTGCAGCAACAGCCTCCTTTCCTAACACAGCCATGCTTGCTTTGTGCTCTATCATTTTAGCTTCGGATTGTTGAAGTTTTGTAGTGTTCTCAGCAGTCGGAGCTTCTCTTACCCGTGCCTTCCTTCTAGCAATTTCAGTAGACTGTTGGACAAACAGAACAGGGCAAAGTACTGAATAATGCATACCAATACTAATTCTGGAGATGATGCAAAGAACAAGATACTACGCACGAGGATCTCAGCTTCATGCCTCATCCGGCTATAACGTTGTGCAAGACCACGAGCATCTTCCAGGGGAACACATGCAGCCATCGCCTTCAATGGATCTATGGTCTGAGATGCCAAATAAATGGTAGTATAACAGTATGACTATCAATTCTCATATTTCTATAGTAATGCCATATGTTTCAGAAGCCTTAGCTCCTTTGTGCTGCAAAAGAATGTTGTTACACTGACTATATTTTCAGAACTTGTCGTGAACTGGTATAAGTTGCTGCAAAGAGAGAAGATGGGACGAACGGTTGTGCACTGTGTAAGAGACACAAACACCATTTGGCTTTAGTGCACATACATGTTTGCTTTTACATGGTGAAACTTCAGATAGCTCATCTCAAAATATTTTCAGTAATTCAGATAAGCTGAGTTATCGTTGCGATCTCAGGTGACCACTTCCGTAGTAACCTCAGATAGCTCATCTCAAAATATTCTCAGTAATTCAGATAAGCTGAGTTATCGTTGAGATCTCAGATGGCCACTTACAGTATAATTACATCCATGGATGGAATCCGATGGAGTTTTAGCAAATAGAAAGATGATCATTTGGTCTATCTAAGTCCAGGGCTGAGTGCTATTTTTAGCATACTAACACATCCATGACATGACGTAATAGGGTAGTAGATTTGCAACTTGAGCCAAGACGGTTGCTGGAGTTTACTATCCATTCAAGTTCTTGATAAATCAAATCACAGAGATGGAAAACAAGGCTTGAGCCAGAAATGCTATTTGCGGTTCCGGCATTTTATGTTTCATTTAGGGTTTAGTAGTTTGTTGCATTGAAAAACAGAAGCTTAATCAGACCTCTATGTAAAATCTGAGGGGCTTAAATACACTTGTTTCAATATTTCAGCCAAGTCAGGGCTATATAAATGATAAATCTGAATTATTTGGGTGCAATAGCTCTGACAGCTGGCAACTGGAGAGATAAACTATCTATTAAGCCATACGAGTAAGAACTAGGAAGGATGGTAAAGCATATAATATATTATTCACTAAGAGAAACTACCAATTGACAACATGCTTTGCAGGGAAGTAAAAACACATTTTGATGCTAATGCTATGACAATGCAACATTTTCATCTACATGGAAAATTAACTCAAAACGCGGTCGATAGAGTTACCTGAGAACATAGAGTTCTATTGAAATCTTCATACTCTTTATCAACATTTCTCAAAGCACCTCCATACAGTGACGCAGCTTTCGTAAGGGCTTCATCATCACCGTTATTTTCACCACCATATCTAAAGCAGTCCTCAGAAAACTTTGTTCCTGTGATCAAATGAAAGAAAAGGTGCATCTGCATCACCCACCAGATTTGGATAGAACAGGAATGTTATTGTATGAAAATATGACTTATTAATATATATTTTTACCATTATGCTGCCAGAAAAAAGTGACAGACACAAATTTAAAATTCTTTTGGTCAAATGAAATGCATGTTAGTTCTTTGACTCTGCAAGTGGAGAGACCAGTCTCAAAAGACCCTTCATAATAGTTAGTACTAACACCAACCTAAAATCTGCAGCGAGCACTGTCCTGTCAGCGAGAGACATGTCAACCTAGCCACGACACTAAGGACCCTTTCTTTAAAGAATAGCATCGTTATAGGATGGGCTGGTCAATTGTGGGACATCTGAATGATTTCTGTGGCAGGACCAAATTCCACATTCTTCTATTGGCATCATAGTCATGTGGAATAATATGAGGGTGGATCATGTCATTTCATTCCTCAAACCAAACAAGAAGGTACTTTTTAGAGTTAGGATCTGATGAATTTAAAATCAAGCTATCCACTGAACTAAACACCTCATATATTTTGGAGGGCAGACATTCTAACTTTTAATCCACATTAATGGTTCCACCATTCGGACACAAAAACAATGACAAATCAGAATCTTAAATCTCCTTTTTTTCACTAAGAATCTTAATTCTCCTATTCTGAATGAGAACTGAAGACTGACATAATAAACCAACAAAATATGGAGGACAAGAACTACATACCCACTTCAAGATGCTTGCTTCCAATAGACACCAAGCCTTCAGCTGCTCGAACTATGTCCTTTTGGAAATCCTGTCAGCGTATATGCATGGAATAAGCTTACAAACTGACAAACTCAAGTACTCAACAGAGCACATAATGCAGTTGTGCAATAAGTTTCAATAGTTATTGACCTAAAAACGAAGATCTAATGAACTCAATGTAATAAGATACGTTGAGAATGGTGGTCCCTTCATAGTAGCATGGCACAGAAACGAGGACCAATATGTGATCGCAATTTTAAGTCTTGGCTTTCTGCCCATACTACATAGTCATGTATCATGTGCTTATCTGTAAACTACCCTTGCTTACCCTTCCAGAACGAGTAGAACTGTACAATTTCTCAAGCCGTTGATGTTGCTGTAATTCGACTTCATCAATGACAACAGAGTCTGAACGCTCGTAACCAGTAGTGCTAAATTGCTTTATCACAGCCTGAAAATTTAAATTCATAAAACGTAAGCATAGAAAGAATTAACCTAAAACAGAGCACCTGCAGCCCTAGCAGAAACAAAAGAAAGGAACCTAGTTGAGGGACAACACCATCGTAGGGACAGTTGTTGCCACAATTTGATGATACACAACAGAATTAAAACGACGCATGCTCACATCGCAGAACGTCATTACAGAAATGAAGTTCTTCGGGCCATTACCCGAAACTAAAGAAAATGCTAATAACATTATGCCCCATAGTGATCTCAAATTTAACCCTTTACTGTGTAGAAATTAATGCAATGCATGCTTTATGCTTCTGCAAATAACTATTGATGGGGTGAAAATGGAAACTCCGCACATGTCGAGAGAAATGCAAACAAAAAACATCAAGTTGTAGTTTGCATATATAACAGAATGCCGGAACAACAACTTTCTGATGTCATGGCAGACAATATAGCTGTTAGAAAGCGCTAAAAGAGCAAATACTGAATTTGACCATGGACAGACAATTCAACACATAACAAATTGACAGATACAAAAACTAACCTAGGAATACATAAAGAGTTTCAATGGAACAACACTGAATTGGCATCTTCCCTAAAAATGGCTACACAAATCCAGTTGGAGGATTCTACATACATTTATGGAATATAAGCATATACATAAAGCAAGTAATAATGAAGTTTCTCTTCCATAAAGCTGTGCGATTCTGTCTACATTTATACCCGTGCTGACACTATTGAGCAAACAACAGCATTTCCAGTTCACAGTTCACACTGTAGCACGAACCGTCTACAGTGTAAATCAGTACCAGTTCAACATACGATAAAAACAGAGAAACTAAACCCTAAGAAGAGAAATTTCGCAGCGCACTACGAGATCCAACAACCAAAAAAAGGAGAGCCGGAGGGGTTCCTAGAATCGCAGGCGATCTTCTTCACTCCCATGGAGGCTCCCACGCGCAACGCATCAAATCATTTCAGAGCGAAATCTCGCCCATTTGTTGCAATGCTAGGGAGAAGGAGGAACCCCTCGACCAACGACTAAACAGAAATTATCAGATCCAGGATCGTCCCAACCTGCTGCTGCTTGGCGACCTGCTCCTTGAACTTGCTCGCCTGCTTCCTGAACGCCTCCATCTCTCCTCTGCTCTGCTCTGCTCGGCTCCTCCAGGTCCTCCTCTCTTCCCTTGTCTCTCGCTGAGATGCGCACGCCCAGACACACTGGGACCCTGTCCGCTGAAACTAACGGCGTGAGCTTGCCGTTCCGAAATCAGGACCGTTCAATCTTGCAACGAATGGGCTCAGCCCACATGAGCCCATTTTGGCCCACATTCTCAGCTCTGAAGCCTCGCGTGCCTGCGCTGTACTCTCAGAATTCAAAACTTTTCCCCACTCTCTCTCGCTCTCTCTCCGCTCCACACCCCGCGCGGCAGCGCAACTCGTCGCCGACTCGCCGCCGGCGACCGCTACTGGGATCCAGAAGCTTCAGCTCGGCCGCCCAGCATGGTGCTGATAGAGCGGACGCCGGGAGCGGTGGCCGTCCTCTCAGTCCGCTCGGGAGGTCCACTCCTAGGGTTCCGCGGGAGGCGTCGCCGCCCTCCGACCCCATCCTCCCTTACCTCAGGTAGCACCGAATTTCCCCTGAGATCTACCTCCGTCCCTGCAAATTTTGCTTCGAGCTACACCTAATTGATTGTATCTTCGTGCGATTTCGACTCGGTTGTGTGCGTGTGTGTATCTGAGTGAGGTTTCGCCTAATTTTGAGTACGGAGATGTGCTTCTGTTGCGCCTCTCTCTTAATTGCTTAAGTGCATTACGTTTGGTGCGTCTAATTTAGTTCGTGCCAATTTTCTGTATATAGTTGCTCGCCCGTAAGGCTGTAACCGGGATTGAACCCCCATGTACCTACACCCAACTGACTTTTCGAAATTACTTTGTGTCATTATAAATTATGCGCACCCCAGGAAAATTAAGAGTATAGGACAATATTATACAATCTTACACACAAAATAGGAGGGAAAACAAACAGGATGTGACACATACAAAAAGAGTAAGTGTAACAATGTATATGAATAACTCATGTATTTTCTCTCTTTTTGTTTCTCCAAACGGCTAAATGTATCAGCCTGAAACTTTTCAGGTCAAGACAACTTTAGTATCATAACGTGTCATTTTATTTTCCAATTCTTTGGTACAACAGAATTATCTGAAATTAGTGGGGGTTTAGGTACATGAGTGCTAAACAAATCCACTATCGTAACTATGTGACTGAGTAGAGATACACTTATATGTTGATTCTGGCCTCAAATGTATTTGAGTGTGTCAAGGTTTAAGCGTTTACCAGTGCAATTATCTATGATTTGTACATATGAATGCATTTATATGTTTATGGCCTATTGCTCTTCCTTCGAGAGTCGTCTTAAATTTATGGGCTGTTCATGCAACTCAAGATGCATGAAGCTATACCTAATTGATTATATCTTCGTGCGATTTAGACTCGGTTGTGTGCGTGTGTGTATCTGAGGTTTCGCCTCATTTTGTGTATGGAGATGTGGTTCTGTTGCACCTCTTAATTACTTGTGCATATGCTTGGTGCATCTAATTTAGTTCGTGCCAATCTTCTGTACATAGTTGCTAACACGTAATGCTGTAACTATGACGAAAATTGGGATTGAGCACCCATGTACCTACACCTCCTGACGTTTTGGAATTATTTTGTGGCATCATAATTATACACACCCTAGAAAAATTATGAGTATAGTACAATATTATACAATCTTACACACAAAATAGGAGGAAAAACAAACAGGATGTGACACATACAAAAATAGCAAGTGTAACAAATGAATATGAACAACTCATATGTTTCTCTTTTTTGTTTCTCCAAACGGCAAAACATATCAGCCTGAAACTTTTCAGGTCAACACAACTATAGTATTTTAAATTGTCATTTTATTTTCCAATTTCTTGGTACAACGGAAATATCTGAAATTAGTGGGTTTAGATACATGAGTGCTAAAAAAATCCACTCTCGTAACTATTTGATTGAGTAGAGATGCACTTATATGTTGAGTCTGGCCTCAAAGGAATTTGAGTCTGTCAAGGTTTATGCGTTTACCAGTGCGATTTGTCTCCGACTGGTACATATGAATGCATTTATATGTTTATGGGCCATTGCTCTTCAATCCAGAGTCCAGTCTTGAATTTATGGGCTGTTCATGCAACTCATGTGCATATGCTTCAGAGTTCAGCCTCAAGGTGCTTATAAGTGTGATGTGTTGGCTCTTCTGATTTCCTGTCAGTGGGCGCCTCATTGATCTATCATCTATGTGTGTCATTTGCTTAGATCCGATTCTGCTTTATATTCAGGTCTATCAGCAAGGCTATGGCTGAGCTCAGGAAAGACCCGGAAAAATGTCAAGCAGCACTTGAACAGTTAAAGGTTTACGTGAAGGAATGCATTGACAAGTATGGGGACGATTACCAATACTCCACTGACCCCCGCCTTCTGAAGATCTGGATCCTCTATGTAACTTCATTGATTTTTAAAAGTCAATTTTGATGTTATCCTTCTGGATTCTTTTGTTTTAAATTATTTTCTATGATTTGTGCTATTTTAGGCGGATGCAATCTGTGATTTCGACAAGGTGTATAAGCAGTTGGAGGAGAAAAGATTGTTTTTGGAGCATGCACTGCTCTATGAAGCATATGCATTGTTTCTGTTTGCTAAGGGAAGAGTGCTGGAGGCTGATAAGGTGTATGGAATTGGCATTTCAAGGTTAGAGTAAAATATTTTTCCTTCATATTGATCTACAACCTTATTATGTTTTGTTGATGTGACCGCCAATTATGGTCTGTGGCTTAACCAGAAAAGCTGAGCCCCTCGATCATTTGAAGAAGATGCATGCTGGATTTTTGAAACAATTGGAGAGTACTGTAGAAGAATCCAATGATGATGCACAGGTATGAAAGCCACATGATTGAATTGCTATGCATGGATACATTGAGCATTGCACGTTCTGCTTATTGCTGTAAAATAGTTCACGAATTTCAAATATTAAATTGCAATGTTATATTGAGTAGTTGGTGGCGGTGTTCTAGGCTTATAGCATTTGAGATATACATGCATTTGAACCGGAGGTGTGGGACCCTCTGATTTTTGTCTGCAGAAGATGTGAGAAACTCGATTGATATTTGTCCCCTATAGTATTTGCAATGTGGTCACTTGGTTGATGGATTTGTCTTATCGCTGAATTTATCATTACTGTTCAGCATGCGCATGCTGGAAATGTGGTTTCTACCTAGACAAACTTATAATTGCATTTTTGAAATCATCTCCATACCGTATCTCACATATCTATGATAATGAGTTGAATTTGGAACTGGTTGCTACAGTGAATAACTTGTATCAAGTTCATATGAACCTTTACATAAGGGAGATAATTGCAGTATTTTATCTATTTCTTTATTTTGTGAATTAGCTACTAGTCATCAGTATTTGATATGCTTTGTTTTGTGAACATGTGATATCATTATAGAAGTGTGGTTCAGCATAGCTTAAGCTTAGAAGCATATAGTTCGTAGGAATATAAACTAAAACTGATGTCGGGGTGGAATATAGCTTTTTCTTGCGAGTTGAGCTTAACTCTTAATATAAGCTCCATTCTACAGGGAAGCTGAAACCAATGGGTGCTGTTCTGGGGTTTATAAATACAGCTACTTGTTTGTTGGGTTAACTCAAACTGCTTGGACTCCGATAGGGCCGGGCTTTAATTAATCGTAGCTATTTCCTCTAAAAAAAAAACTCAAACTTCTTTAAGGGTTGTTCGATAATTTTGCGCATGGAGCTGACAAGATCTGGTCGGCTAGCTTTCTGGATACGCCTAAGATAACTCAAATCAGCCCTCCACTATAATTGTATCTTCCGACCACCATCACACAAGCACAAAGGATTGTTTTACCGTTCTTCATATTTTTTTTGTGATTAAGTAGTTGCTTTTCCAGAAAAGGGTCACTTGGATAGTAAATGTGAGGACTTGAATATGATATGTACATTCCAGTGCTTGTGATTTGTCTCCTTCCAGCATGTTTAATCTACGTCAGTCATGTATCTGTTTGTCGCTTGATACTTGATAGTTCACAGTTCAGTAATACCTTGAGACTAATATTAATATGTATGTTGTACTGGTTGCCCTATGCTGGCCGTACATCCTAAACATCTGTTTCCACTTAGATCAGTGATCATTAGCTCGAAGTTTATTTTTGGAACTTAATGAAACATGTTCTATCCTGTCATTTCTGTTTGACTATGCACCTGATTATAGATTTTAGGAAAAAAAATACCAAATGATTAGCCTGGTTATTATGTTAGGGCATCTACCATGCAAGGTGTCTAAGGCGATGCTTATGAATTAAACCTGTTTTTGTCTAAGCGCTGGTGCTTAGTTATACAAAAAAGATGTTTAACTAGGCACCTCTCCTAGAGAAATAAGCACTAGTGCTTAACAAAAAATCTGATTTATTTTTGTAAGAACCTCTTAAGCACTCCCCATTGTGCATGTCCTTATGGGTCAAGAGATATTTTGGGTTCGGATAAGCATAGTTCAGAATGACACTCAGAAACCACTTCCTTTGATTCTATCTGTTCGTATGTTCTATGTAGTATTAGAATTATATTGATATGTCTAGGGATTTTTTTTGGTATATTGTGGAAGAGAATTTGCATACCCTTACTAGACCAAGCATTATCATCAAGGCATGAGAGAAAAAGGGTAAGACATGTGATTTGCATATTTCTTGTACAGGGTTGCAAAAATATATTTCTCCATAAGGCAGTGAAGTAATTTACAGAACACGCCATTGCCTTGTTTAATTTACACTTCCTCTAATACAAATTGTCGTCACTGTCCATTGTTCATGCATTGGTCACCTAACGTATATCTTTCCGGTGGATAATCAGTTGACGTCGTTCCGTATGTTTGGTCTTGTAGCCCAAACCGTCTAAAATACAAAAGGAGCTTAATTTGGTCGATCCATGGTCCGAGTCTACTATGGACAATTTAATGACGAAAATTAATGCTGGCCTCAAGAAGTACTGTGTAAGTTAAATTTACTTCGTATGATTCTCTAGCCGTTTGCTTTGCTCTCGTCTTAGTGTGTTATGCGTAAATCCTTGACAGGGCTATTATAAGAGCAACAAGGTCTACTCAGGAAAGGTGCCCTTAACTTCCTCGCAGAATGCTATAAAAAATAAAGTCATCGAGTTAGGTATAAACTGCAGTTTATTTGTCTCACAGCATTTTCTCACACAAACATCCATTTGTTTTGTTATTTCAAGAAACTGATTCATATCATTGATATCACAAAGTTTAATTATTTGATCCCTTTTGATGGCACCAAGGTGGCACGAAGTATCAGATCAAAGGCTCTTCTGGCACTGGTGCTTTTGCTAAATTATACAAAGCTAGTATTGGTGGCAACACGGAAGAAACAGTTGCTTTAAAGGTGAAATGTGTCTCCATTATAAAGTAAAACCTGCCTTTTGTGCTTGATTCTGATGTTAAATTCTAGTGCTTGTTTGCAGATTCAGAAACCTGCATTTCCTTGGGAATTTTACATGTACCGCCAGCTTGATGTGCGGATATCTAATATTCAGGTGAACTTTCTGCTCTAAGAATCACTACAGAATAAATTTTGTTTAAGAACACCATAGAATTCGTAGTTGTAAAGTTATAACAATGCTTCTATCTCAAATAATTGTGTTTACAGAGACCAAGCTTTGGCTGTGCACAGGAAGTGCATGTCTTTGCTGACGTCAGTGTGTTGGTTTGTGATTACCTGCCATATGGAACTCTTCTGGTAATTACTTCATACTATGTATCAAGTAGTACTTTGAAAACCTGATCTAGAGAAGCAACTTTATTTTCCAGGATTATATCTGTTCCATGTCTCTAAATGTGATAACATATAATACGACCCTCTGGCAGGATGCTATAAATTCCAATTTAGTTGTTGGTCACCAGATGGATGAAGTTCTGTGCATATATTACACTATAGAGATGCTGCACATGCTTGAAGCTCTGCATAGTGTTGGCATAATCCACGGCGATTTCAAACCTGACAATATGCTTGTCTGCTATCCAAGGTAACTAATTAACTTACACCCTGGAGGAGCTACCTCCCTCTTTATCTCGTTTTTCTAGAGGAAATATAGGCAAACCAGGAAAACAATCCAGCATGGGCTGACATTAAGCATTCCATCAACAAATACTTGAAAATGACACTTATTATTCTTGTTCCCGCATTTGTGCAACCTTTTCTTTGTGCTATATCTGTGCTCGATAGTAAGTTGGTTACTTTTTAAGTATTGTTAAGTCTGGCGAAATTGCTAATGCTCAAACATGAAGCCTCTAAGGAAAACCCTACTTCCAAAAAGCGGTTTCTTACTACTCCCTCCGTTCAGAAATGCAGCTCGTTTTTTATTTGCTGTGATTTGCAATCGCAGTATGTTAGAAAGACAATGAAATTATTGCACATAGTCAACGAGTGCATCTTCGATGGTCCCCAGCCTCTGGTTCACGCCGTGGTCTCCAAGATCAAGGACGAAGCCGAGCAATGGGCACGAGCCGGCGCACATGGCCTTCGTGTCATCTTGCCACCCAACTCTATCTTCCAATGAAATGAAACGCAAAGGTCCTTTGCGTTTTCTTGAAAGAAATCTATGCATCTTTTAAATTAGCGATTAAAGTTTCAAAAGGTTGACTGCATAACTTGGACGACTTGACATTTCTAAACAGAGGTAGTATGTATTTTTTGACAGATCCTGTTGTTTTTGTGCGTGATAGTTGGACTGTTCAAAAGCAGGTTTGTCCCAACCAGTTAAAATCGTCGCAGTACAAAAGGTTGCACCAACTAACCACCTGTCGCTCAAATTAGCACAGATTACTTTAGGCATCAAATGCAAAGTTTTTGGACAGTTTGTGCAAACCGTTTTGTAACACCCCTAGGCAAGTATTATACATTGCAGATAAGAACATAAGTTTCGATGAAAATATTTGAAATGATTTTTCATAAAAGTAAGCATGGAGGTTGATAAGAGGTCATTTGTTGGCCCAAGAAGTTGGGTTTGGTGGGTGCAAAGATCTTGAATGATTTCCTGCTCTGTTAAAACACTCATGAACAATTGAACGGTAACTGGAATATGTATGCTCAATTTTTTTTTTGACAAAGGGAATATATTAATATCAAGAAGATACCAATTACACCTAGCCTCTGCACCAACATAATATATGTATGCTCATGCCCCATACTTCTGCTGAGATGTTGATGTTGTGATCTTTTGTCGTTATTTTTGTTGAGCATGTGATTTTATTAATTCTGTTTTGTTTATCAAAAGAGGCATAAGCAAACGCTAGTACTGAAGCACGTTCTTCTATTGATAAATGAGAAACTCATCTGTGTCAAAACTCACCCGGAACAAATATTTCTGATAGTCTATTTTATAGATCCTCTTTTAAGAAAGAAACATAATCCTTATTTTTCCAAAGTTCCCAGTTTAGTTTGTAGCACTTGTCAACTCCTTCAAGTTTGGCATCAATTGTCCACTCATCTGCGTGTTTCACTTGTGGTCTGCACAGTGAAGAAATCACAGACGACACTTTCAGAAGCGAAACGAGAACTGAGCCGAATCAGGTCAGCATATGAACTCTTAACATGCCAGGTAGCTTCATCGGAGGTATTGGAGCCATTCTGATGCTTATGAAACATCCATTTCAGGGCCTCTGTCTCGTTGACTGGGGTCGGGGCATTGACCTAAATCTCTTCCCAGCCGGCACGGAATTCCTTGGGGATTGCCGAACCTCGGGGTTCAGTTGTATCGAGATGCAAGAAGAGAGAAGCTGGAAGTATCAAGTCTGTACCCTTCAAAGTTACTGAGCCTTGTTTTGCATTCACTGAAAGCAACTATCTGTTAGATTGATTTGGTTTCGTGTCTTGCAGGTCGACACCTTCGGTCTATGCGCCGTTGCGCACATGATGCTGCACGGGGTAGCCATGAGCGTTGAGAAGGTGCCCAGGGGAGACGGAAGCTATATGCACCAACCGAAATCACCGCTCAAAAGGTTAGCGCTTCATTCTGCATATGGAGACCGAGCAAGCTTTGGATGAGTATGAAGCCCTAACACCTCCCGTGTACGTGTCCTATGAACAGGTACTGGAACGTTGCGCTGTGGAAGAAGCTGTTTACCACGCTGCTGAACCCGGCGTCGTCCAACGGGAGCGACGCAGCCGTCCTGAGGAGCCTGCGGAGATCCTTCCAGGAGCACATGTGCAGCAGCTGGCAGCTCGTCGCGAAGCTGAACCAGCTGCTCGCGAAGCAGAAGGCCTCTCTGTGCTCATCCTGAGGTGTGCATGTTAGTGTCTTGCCGCATCTCGTGGCCTAGCGACGTCTGAAAATGAAACTAGACGCACATCTGCTTCAGCTGTCATGGAAAATCTATCTATTTCTATCACAGTCGAGATGTGTCCCGGCGAGAAACAATAATTACTGTCTTGGTTAGGCGTACATGTTCCGTAGGACAGACGACACCAGACGGAGCGGATGAGCGGTTGCTGTCGCAAACCAACAGTGCCGGAAGTCAAAGGACCTGGGGTTTTAGATGGGGGAAGCAGTAATGGCGTCCGTGACCCATCTTATTTGGCTACGCTAATGGGCCTTGTATGACATGTCATGTTTCTGCTAGGACCATCAAACGTTCAGCCAAAACAAAAAATATCAACAGTATTGTCACTTTCCTCTTGTGGTGATCACGCGAGGGCATAGCATGTGTCGATCTGCTCACCCATCCATCATCCATCTGGGCGATATGCACTTAAGCGCTGCTGATACAGTGATGCCAACGCCGTGTTAATTTGTGTGCTAGCGTTCATGTCGATGTCACCCATCTCTTGGATCGAGACGGAGGGAGAGATGTCCATGTACTCCGTATCATGTACTCCGAGTATGTCGGGTCAAGCTCTTCTTATTGGACGGATTGTGTGGCTCGATCGGCGCAGTTTTGGTGGGTATGATCTGAGTGCCTGCCTGGTCCCTGCTAGTGCTAGCTGCCCACGTGCAGCGTTGAGTAAAATCCATCGGAAGTCACTGGACTTGAGGCCATTATTCACCTTCATCACCGTACATCACTATACGCAAATTACGGTCATCAACTACGCGCGGATGTGTCGTACATGGTCACTGGAGCTTGTAGAGCGATGTATTTGCTGACATGGTGTGATGTTGACCAGTCTCTGTAGTGTATTTTTTGCAAAAAGCCCCATATCATCGGAACCTCTCTCTATACTTCCCGCTTCAAAAAAATACTTCGCGCGTAGTGGCAGTCTAGCAGGTATTGCCGCCGGTGCTGTCCCCGGCCAAGTCCTACCACTGAATCGGGCGGATGGTCTCCGTCCGGAGCAACGCGATCTCGTGTGGGTGCACCTCGTCGGCTCGGTGATCGTGCTGGACTTTAGGAGCTCTTCCCCGATGAGCGGTCGTCTCGCTGAGACGGATGGGCGCCGGTCGGCTGCTCATGGCGTGCACCATGACCGTAGCGGCGTCGACATGAGGAGACTGGACGTGGCCAGGAGCCAGGAGTTTCAGCATCGTGTGGCAGGGCGGAGGTGTTCGCGTGCTGGCGTTGGCACCGTCGACCCCGGCGAGGGCGACGTCCACCACGAGGCCGAGCCCCACCGGATCGGACTGCTAGGTCCTCGACGAGCGCGGGGACAGGAGCAGGAGCGCCTTGTGGTCGAGCCGCGATATGGGGCTCTGCCACTTCCGTGCTGTCGACTTCGCGAGTCCGGCGACGTGGTTCCTTTCTTGCCGTATCTATGTCACCGTTTGGCCGAGACCGTGCCGTCGTGCCGAGGCTGTGCCGTCCATGTCCTCGAGCCGCGCCGGGTCGTCCTCTTGTCGCTGGGTCCCGTACGGTCATGCTGACTTCAATGGAGCTAGAAATGCGCTGCTTGACGGCGTGCTTGCAATGTGCCAGCGTGTTACGTACATGCAAGTGGCCGCGCGGCCACACATGCACGAATGCTAGCAAGCGCGTGGAGATGAACGGGGTGACACACTCTCCAGAAATTGAGCACCGCGCACTCCACAAGCGAGCAGGCGGACGACGGTAGCTTCATTGCGGACTCTGCCTCGCGGTGGCCGTGCGCAGAGACGTGCGAAAGATGGCGTGCAGACCATGCCGTCCGCGTGAACCATGGTCGCCATCAGCGTGACGAAGCTGGACCTCGGCCAGAGCGTCGTGCTCTCGTGGACCTGAGCGTCGTGCTCTCGTGGACCTGAGCGCCGTCGTCGTCAAGCTCATGTTCAGCGGCGTCGGCGCTACAGCTGGGCCTCGCGCTCTGTTGGGGGAACAGAGGCTTGCCGGGGAAGAAGGTAGTCGCGGCGGCCGACCACCAGACCGGTCGGTCGAGCCACGGGGACGGGATAAGGCGGGGCGGCGCGCGAAGAGATGGGGAGGGCGGCGTGCCGCGTTCTGAGGGAGACGACGGTTGGGGAGGACCGAAGAGAGCAGGGGATTGGAGGCCACTTTGCAAGCAACCCCTACCTTGGATGCATTTCGCAAAAGGCCCCTCCGCGCGGCCTCTCTTCCAATGACAGCGGGCTCCACTCTCTGGCAGAACACCAAATACGGCGCCACGACCGCCGCAGTGACCGTGTACGACACAGTCGCGCGTATTCAGTGACCGTAACGTGCGTATAGTTGACTAGTTGTGTACGGTGACCAAGGTGAGTAACGACCTCAAATACAGTGACCATCGATGGATTTACTCTGCAGCGTTCTGGGGGCAACAGAATATCCTGCGTCTGTCAGGTCGAGGGCTTGGATTGGGTTGTGCGCAGGGATCTGTCTTGGTCTGGCTCTGGCAGCTTGGTGGTGGTCGAGTGTTCCTCAGAAAAATAAAATGTTTGGTCGTCGGTGTCGGGGCTGCAAGCAGACCCCTCTTGGACCCGCTTCTGGCTGGCACACCTACAAACTTTGCGAGTAATGCTGCATAGTTTACCTGATAATGCTTTACAAACTTTGCTGCAGAGTTTGTCTATGTTTTAACAAACATTTGAAAATAATAATATTTCGAGCGAGGAGCCGAGGATTGTCTTCTTAACATGTAAAGAATAGAATGGAAGCCTTGCTATGGAAGGAAGGCCATTTGGTAGCACTTAAAATTTATATACACAAGTTTTTTCATGAACTCCACCCTCATGGAAAGATTCATCTCAACTTCCAAATCTAAACTCCAATGTAATTCTTCAGGGAGGTTCATTTTTTCTTCGGCGTGGTCCTTGGCCACAAAGCGCCGGCCAGTCAAACTGCGCGATAATTACCCCACTGATAAACTCCAGCATCGCCGTCCATAATAATGCGAACGCATGTCCGGATCGTTGGCACTGCAACTCATAATGAATTGGTCATGGTCCCAGCTAGCTAGCTACACCATTCAGGAAAAAAGTCGATATGGATCAGACGGTACCATGCATGATCAGCACGCTAACTGCAGTGGATCAGGCCAAGATTTATTTACCATGGCGTTGTATGTGACTGGACTGTGGAGACACCAGTGCATGCAGTTCGCAAGTGAAGAAGATGGCTAAGCACGCTAGCTCGGTCCCCTTGTGAGTGGTAGTTACTCGATCGCTGCCCCGGCCTGTCCCTCTCCCTCTGAAATCTCACCGGCCGGCCTGCCGGCGATCGACGAGAAGAGATTCCCGGTGGATGGTGGAGGTTTGGCTGGACCCGAACGAAACATGGCCGGCCCCCTGAATCCCTGATGATCCATGGACTGACGCTATCGAGCTACCAACCTACCTACCCACCTACCGGCGTCTATCTGTCTCTCTACTTGCACGCTCCAGTCCATCGACCGACCCCTGTCGTTGACATTGTGATTGATTCATCGGCCGGCCATGCATGCACGCGTGGGCCTAAGCATAACAGGCCCCTCTGTGCCTGTGCGCGGTGGCCGGCCGGGTCAGTGCAAGCACTGTGTGCTGCCCTAGCTAGCTAGGATAGGTAGATGGATAGATCCGCTTTGGCATGTCTCGCCGAATTACTGGCGCTGAGCCGGGAATTACACACGTTGGGCGCCTGTTACAACTTACAAATGTGGAGTAGTGGGGGAGATCTATATGTATAGCTAGTGGTACCGATTCTTACGAAACCAGATTTTGGATGCATCTATCTACTGTATCTATCTAGCCCTGTTAATTAGGAAAAATAGTAACATCAAATGTATAGTGGTCAAAGTAATGCCTTGCACCCTCCCTCCGCGGATCACTCATCGATCTTACTGAGCAAGAATTTTAGGTCACCCAAGGCGGCAGCCCTGTTTGCCTATCTGCCGCCCGTACCACGCCGTACGTCGTACGTAGCGCGCGTGGTGGCACCTTCACCAGACGTACTTGGACCAGTCGTCTGGTCCTGTAGTATGATGTGTGCACAGACAAGAACTATGTAGCTACGCACACGTTATACTTATATATGATCCAAGTTGTGACTTATATTTTTTTTTGAACAAGTGTGACTTATATATGATCCAAGCTTTCGCCTGTGTACTGCGCGACTGATTAAACCAAATCTTCGGCGTGATTGCGAACAGAAACCCTAGAGCCGTACATATGTCTCAATTAGTTAGCAGCGCTAGCTTCTCCTGTAATACACATGCGGACGACAGAGACACCAGTACTCCTCTCCCAGCGAGAGCTCGTTAATTCGACCGAAACAGTTAACAGACCGCGTCCCGTGCTCAACTGTTGATGCATGTCGAATTGTCAATCTCCAGCGGCTTAATTCATCTGGTGGAGCATCAACGTTGCGTACGTCCGTCCAGGGACCTGGGCGTCGCGTACGTTAATTGCTGCATCCATCCTGTGTCGATCAGAAAAGCTGATCACGCTTTGCTTTCTGTACGTGCAGGTCTAGTTATTTCGCTTGCTGGTTAATCGAGAGGGGTTTTCGTTTGGTTTAGGAGTTACTAGCATGGGAGGTGCATGATATGTATATAGCACTAAGAGCATCTCTAGCAGATCACACAAGAAGGCATAACGTAAAAACGGTTTACGGTTACGGCATGTCTCGGGGTTCCGCTAGAATAGATAGCGTACTACCCGCACGATAAAACCGAATCTTGGTGGTTTTGACAAACGTATGCATTTAGAGAATAGTTTTCTCACTTTTACTAAGTAATATTAGACACTAGTTTTTTAATACTCAATGGTAGTAATATTTTTTAATTATAAACTATTCAAATTCTAAACTTAACCATAGTTTTTGATCCAAAAGTATGGATCACCATAGAACAAGTATAGCAATTTTAACATAACCAAAAGCATGAATCAAGCAACATCACCGTTGCTTCCTCCTCCATTGCCACCACTGCAATTGTCATCTCCTCCGTTGACACCACGACAATGAAAAAATTGTAAAAGACAAGTCTGGGCACATTTCTAGAGGACACATTCACAATAGTTTGAGACAGACGACTTATACAAGTAAATCTCACATAGTAATCAATAGTGCAACCACTTGGAGAGCATTTCTCACTTGTTCCGAATAACGACTCCACCAGCTACAAGATTTTTTCATGACATCTTATCGCCCTGGTAGAGATCTCAATGAGCGAAGCGATGGTTGCATCATCAATCGATGAAACTTGTTCTCAATATGTTGCCAATATTTCGTGCCGGCTGGTCTCCGCATCAAGCACCACACTCTCCCATTTCCTCACCAAACCAATATCCTCAACTTCCGTTTAATTTACGGTTCTCTTTGATCTTCCATTTTCTTTTAGTTTGGGAAGCCTCAAATGCATACTCAACATCTTCCACGTCCTCACCATATTCTTGATCGAATGAATGTAGAGCACATCATTGATGTGGAACTCGGCCTCCTCCAACATGCTCACATACGAAGGAGGAAACAAATGCAAATTGAAACTATAGAATGCAAAAGAAGAAAAACTAAGCATCTAAAAGTAATTTGACACACATTGGAGAATAGGTGTGTCCTTTATACCTCTCGGTTGATTGGACGAGCATGTTGTGTGCGGCGGAGTTGGTGACGGTCGAGCTAGCTATCTCGGTGACTTATATACGATCCAAGCTTTCGCATGTGTACTGCGCGACTGATGAAACCAAAACTTCGGCGTGATTGCGAACAGAAACCGTAGAGCCGTACATATTGTTAGAGTATATGCGTGTACGGAAAGATATGGTGGAGATATGATTTGTTTCTTGTCTTGTACTCCAAGTCGGTCCCTTGTACGCTATATATACTCGTCCATGAGGCTCAATAATACATCCATCATATTCCGCCAATCTCATAATTCTACATGGTATCAGAGCGGCACGATCCTTGGCCTAGCCGCCGCCGTCGCTTCCGCATCGCGCCGCCCCGGGGAGGTTGATCTCCATGATCTCCGCCGGGGCCGCGCCGCCCGTACCTAGGGTTCGTCCGCCGGTCGGTTGATCCGCTGCCCTAGAGTCCTTTTTTTCGATGTGTAGATCGGGTTTTTTTTTTCGCCGGTCGCTCGACCGGCGTTTCTTTTTTGGTTTGCCGATCATAGATCGGATTGCGTCGCCCACCGCCCGTCGTCTTCTCGACGCCTCTACTCCGACAACGGCATCGACCTGCACCGGCTCGCTCCTCGACAGCCGGCTATCGCGGCCGACTCGCCGTCGCTGACTCCGCACCGGCTGGCTCCTTCAAGCCGGCTATCGCAGCCGACTCGCCGGCGCCGACTCCGCACCGACCGGCTCATCTTCACCGACCGCGCAGCAAGGCCGGACGCGCCAAGGGACGCCTCGACGCGTCGCAGCCGGCTTCCCTTGCCTGCACGGTCTCCATCGCCGGTTCGTCTTCGCCGTCAGCAACTGGGACTTCACTGACAACTTCGCCATCGACTCCGATCTGCGCGTCGTCGTCGCCGCCTTAGCGCGTACCGCGCCGCGTCGGTCTGGTCAACCGTTCGCGCGCCTGTCTACGCCAAGCACGTCCCCGAGCATGCGCCTACCACCGATCAAGTTGCAGGCTGCCGCCGCGTCGCCCCTTCAGGCCGCGCCGTGATTGCGTGGATCACACGTTCGTTGGGAGACACCAAGAGGAAGGTATGATGCAGTGTAGCAGCAGTTTTCCCGCAGTATAAAACCAAGGTTTAATCGACCAGTAGGAGCAAGAAATCACTTCTGAAGGTTGTTGGTGGCGCCGTTTACTCGATCACCAACATGGAATCTGCACACAATACAATCAAACTACTTTGCCCCAACGAAACAGTGAGTTGTCAATCTCACCGGCTTGCTGAAAACAAAGGATTAAACGTATGGTGTGGAAAACAGTAGTAAATTGCTGAGAATGAAAAGGAACAGTGTTTGCAGTTGGTTGTATTATCAGTGTAAAAGAATGGACCGGGGTCCACAGTTCACTAGTGGTGTCTCTCCATAAAAATAACTAACATGCTGGGTGAACAAATTACAGCTGGGCAATTGACAAAATATTGAGCGCATGACAATGCATATATATGACATGATGATTACTATGATATTCATGTGGGCATTACGACAAAATACATAGACCGTTATCCAACAGCGTCTATGACTAATAATCCACCGCCAGGTTGTCATACCGAGTTCCCCGTTGGTATTAAGTTGCAAGCAACGGATAATTGCATTAAGTAATGTGCGTAATGTAAACAAATGCATTAGACCTAACGGCGCACCCTTAAGCTAAGCATCGGTTATTTTATCCCTAGTGGCAACAGCACATCCACAATCTTAGAAGTTGTTGTCACTCTCCCAGATTACCGGAGGCATGAACCCACTATCTAGCATAAATACTCACTCTTGGAGTTACAAGCATCTACTTGGCCAAAGCATCTACTAGTAACGGAAAGCATGCAAGATCATAAATAACATATAAGATAGATTGATAATCAACTTGACATAGTATTCAATATTCATCGGATCCCAGCAAACACAACATGTAGCATTACAATAAGATGATCTTGATCATGATAGGCAGCTCACAAGATCTAAACATGATAGCATAAAGTGGAGAGACAACCATCTAGCTACTGCCATGGACCCGTAGTCCAAGGATGAACTACTCACGCATCACTCCGGAGGCAGGCATGGTGATGTAGAGCCCTCCGGTGATGATTCCCCTCTCCGGCAGGGTGCCGGGAAGAGCTTCTGAACCCTCCCGAGCTAGGGTTGACGGCGGCGGCGTCTCTGGAACTTTTCGTGGATAATGGCTCGGGTATTTAGGGTTTTCGCGTCGGGAAGAATAAATAGGCGAAAGGGCGGCGGCTGCGGAGCCACGAGGGCCCCACACCACCCCACGGCGCGGCAGGGGGGCCCGCGGCCCCATGGTGTGGGTGCCACGTGGCCCTCCTCCGTCTCTCCTCTGGACTCCGTCTTCGTGTTGGAAAAATAGGAGGTTCTGTCCAAGTTTCGTCCAATTCCGAGAATATTTCCAGACTAGCTTTTCTGGAATACAAAAACAGCAGAAAACAGGAACTGGCACTGTGGCATCTTGTTAATAGGTTAGTCCCAGAAAATGCATAAAAATGCTATGAAGTGTATAAAACATGTAACAATTGGTATAATATCAACATGGAACATCAGAAATTATAGATACGTTTGAGACGTATCAAGCATCCCCAAGCTTAGTTCTACTCGTCCTCGAGTAGGTAAAACGATAAAAACAAAATAATTTCTGAGGTGACATGCTACAATCATAATCTTGATCAAATAATATGTAAAGCACATGTTATGAATGAAGTGATCCAGGTCAATGGTCTATAGTTTGCTAGCAAGTAGATAATGAGCAAACAACTGAATCATATAAGCAAAAACTTTTCATGAATAGTACTTTCGAGACAAGCATCAAAGAGTTTTGCATAAGAGTTAACTCATAAAGCAATAGATTCTAAGTAAAAGGTATTTAACCAACACAAAGGAAGATTTAAGTTTCAGCAATTGCTTTCAACTTTCAACATATATATCTCATGGATATTTGTCAACACAAAGCATATAATAAGTGCAATATACAAGCATATAAAAATTGTTGCACCAAAGTTGACACTAGTGTTTGCTTCTAAGATAGAAAGAAGTAGGAAAACTGACTCAACATAAAAGTAAAAGAAAGGCCCTTCGCAGAGGGAAGCAGGGATTAAATCATGTGCTAGAGCTTTTTAAGTTTTTGAAATCATATAGAGAGTAAAAATAAGTTTTGAGAGGTGTTTGTTAATTGTCAACGAATCAGAAAATGGAAAGTACAATATGACCCCTGCCAACCAGACTTTTAAGAGCGGCTCCCATGAAGGACGTTATTTCTACCAGCAAGGCAGATCATCCCTCTTTCTCTTTTGTTTACACATGCAGATATTTCACTGTTTGTCATTGCTTGACTGATAAATCAGGGCAAAAATGTGAAGAGAATTAAGCGGTTAAAGTTGTAATTAATTGGGACTGGGCACCCCATTTGCCAGCTCTTTTTGCAAAATTAATGGATAAGCGGATGTATATGCCGCTAGTCCGGTGGTAAAGTCTGTTTGACAGTTGACATAAAGACATCCACCCCGTCCTCATGAGCTTGGTAAACATTGACACAAAATAGGAGTAATAATTTTGAATAGTTTAAAGGTAGCACATGAAAAATTTACTTGGAATGGCAAGGAAATACCACATATAGGTAGTTATGGTGGACACAGATGGCATGGATTTTGGCTCAAGGTTTTGGATGCACGAGAAGCATTCCCTCTCAGTACAGAGTTTAGGCTAGCAAGGTTATTTGAAGCAAACACAGGATATCAACCGACACAAACTTATATGAAAACATATTGCAAGCATTATAAGACTCTACACTGTCTTCCTTGTTAACCAAACCCTTTTACTAGAAAATATCTAGACCTTAGAGATACCAATCATGCAAACCAAATTTCAACGAGCTTTACGGTAGTTCTTCATTAATAGGTTTTAACTACATGATACAAAAGCTTAAACATGAACTACTTGATAACTCAAAACAATTGACAAGTATCAAATTATCCAATACAGTGATCTACAAGAATATGTAAGCTTTTTCCATTATACCATCTACCACATGCAACATTTTCTGTTCCAACCAAACACCAATCAATTTATTTCAACATAAACTCTCCAAACAATTATAAGTGAAGCAAGAGAGTACTTTCTTTAAAAGAACTAACAGCTCTGAATAAGAGATGCATGCAAAACAGGAGCTAAAAGCATAGCAATAGCTAGATAAGAATACTCAACAAGTATAAGTGAAGAATAGGAGTATTCATATGAAAAAGCGGAGCGTGTCTCTCTCCCAATCAAGAATGCTGGGGTCCAATCAAGTTGACCATAAGAAAAATAAAATACTGAAAATAAAAGCACACAGACGCTCCAAGTAAAGCACATATGATGTGAAAGAATTAAAATATAGTTTCACTAGAAGCATCCCAAGCTTAGACGCTTGAGTCTTCTTGAAATATGCTGGGGTGATCCATGGGAGCATCCCCAAGCTTAAGCTCTTCACTCTTCTTGATCACATTATATCATCCTTCTCTCTTGACCCTTGAAAACTTCCGCCACACCAAACTCAAAGTAATTCTCATTAGAGGGTTAGTGCACAATCAAAAACTCACATGTTCTATAAGGACACAAACATGACCGTTACTTTTAACATTAGCTACTGCCACTGATGTTATGTGAAGCTCTTCACCCTAAAAAAGAATTCCACTCAACACTAGTAAAAGAGAGAATGCGAAAAATAAAAGACAGAATCTGTCTAAACAGAACAGTCCGCAAAGACGAATTTTTTAGGCACTTACGTTGCTCAGATCGAAAAACTTTAAACTAACGAAAGATGCGTACATATCTGAGGATCACGCACAAAAATTTGCAGATTTAAATAATTTTTCTGTGATTTTACAGAATTAAAACGGTGAACAGCAGAAATCTGTTCCTGCGCAGAAATCCAAATCTAGCATCATCTTCCTATTAGAGGCAATACTTGGCACAACAATGCGATAAAATAAAGATACAAAGGAATTGTTACAGAAGTAAACAACTCCTTGACTCAAAAAAAAAGAAAAATTGCAGAAATAAAATAATGGGTTGTCTCCCATAAGCGCTTTTCTTTAACGCCTTTCAGCTAGGCGCAGAAAGTAAGAATCAAGTGTTTCCAAGTGATGAAGCATCAACAGAATAATTTGCTCTAACAATAGAATCAAAAGGTAACTTCATCTTCTTTCTAGGGAAGTGTTCCATACCTTTCTTGAGTGGGAATTGATATTTAATATTCCCCTCTCTCATATCAATAATAGCACCAACAGTTCTAAGAAAAGGTCTTCCCAAAACAATAGGACAAGAAGCATTGCATTCAATATCCAAAACAACAAAATCAACGGGGACAAGGTTATTGTTAACCATTATAAAAACATCATCAACTCTCCCCAAAGGTTTCTTTATAGTATTATCAGCAAGGTGAACATCCAAATAACAGTGTTCCAAAGGTGCTAAATCAAGCATATCATAGAGTTTCTTAGGCATAACAGAAATACTAGCACCAAGATCACATAAAGCATTGCAATCAAAATCATTCACCTTCATTTTAATGATGGGCTCCCAACCATCTTCTAACTTCCTAGGGATAGAAGCTTCATGTTTTAATTTCTCTTCCCTAACTTGCATGAGAGCATTAGTAATATGTTTAGTAAAAGCCATGTTTATAGCACTAGCATTAGGACTTCTAGCTAGCTTTTGCAAGAACTTAATTACTTCAGAAATATTGCAACCATCAAAATCAAAGTCATTATTATCAAAAGTAATGGACCATTGTCTCCCACATCTCGAAAAATTTCAGCACTTTTATCAGGAACAGTTTCAGTGTTTTCAGGCAATTTTAAACGTTTTGCAACAGAAGTAGAGACATTGCCAACACCAATTACTTTACCATTGATAGTAGGAGGTTTGTTAACACTTGAGTTTATAGCATTTTCAGTAGTAGTAATAGTATAAACTCTAGCAATACTATTCTTTTTAGCAATTTCATCCTCTCTTGCCCACCTAGCATGTAAATCAGCTAACATCCTCACATTATTATCAATTTTAACTTGTATAGCATTGAGAGTTTTGCTCTCTTTAACATCATGAGGCATAGTTTTAATTTTTAACAAATCAACATCAAGAGCAAGACTATCAACTTTAGAGGCAAGAACATCAATTTTCCCAAACTTTTCCTCAACAGATTTATTGAAAGCAGTTTGTGTACTAATAAAATCCTTAAGCATGACTTCAAGATCAGAGGGTACACTCTTATTATTGTTGTAGGAATTACCATAAGAATTAACATAACCATTGCCACTATTAAAAGGATAGGGCTTATAATTGTTATTACCAAAATTATTCCTATAAGCATTGTTGTTGAAGTTATTATTTTTAATGAAGTTCACATCAACATGCTCTTCTTGAGCAACCAAAGAAGCTAAAGGAACATTATTTGGATCAACATGCATTTTTCCATTTGTAAGCATAGACATAATAGTATCAATCTTATCACTCAAGGAAGAGGTTTCTTCAACAGAATTTACCTTCTTACCTTGTGGAGCTCTTTCGGTGTGCCATTCAGAATAATTTATCATCATATCATCAAGAAGCTTTGTTGCAGCACCCAAAGTGATGGACATAAAGGTACCTCCAGAGGCCGAATCCAATAGGTTTCTTGAAGAAAAATTTAGTCCTGCATAAAAGGTTTGGATGATCATCCAAGCAGTCAGTCCATGGGTGGGACAATTCTTTACCAATGATTTCATTCTCTCCCAAGCTTGAGCAACATGCTCATTATCAAATTGTTTGAAATTCATAATGCTACTTCTCAAAGATATAATCTTAGCAGGAGGATAATATTTTCCTATGAAAGCATTTTGCATTTAGTCCATGAATCAATACTATTTCTAGTCAAAGATAGCAACCATTCTTTAGCACGTCCTCTCAAAGAGAAAGGAAAAAGTTTCAGTTTAATAATATCACCATCTACATCCTTATACTTTTGCATCTCACAAAGTTCAACAAAATTATTAAGGTGAGCAGCAGCATCATCAGTACTAACACCAGAGAATTGCTCTTTCATAACAAGATTTAAAAGTGCAGGTTTAATTTCATAGAATTCTGCGTTAGAAGCAGGTGGAGCAATAGGTGTACTAATGAAATCATTGTTGTTCGTGCTAGTGAAATCACACAACTTAGTGTTCTCAGGGGTACTCATTTTAGCAAAATTAAAACAAAACAGAAAGATAACAACTTGAAAATAAAAGTAACTAATTTTTTTGTGTTTTTGATAAATAAAGCAAACAAGACTAAATAAAAATAAACTAAGCAAGACAATAACAAAGTAAAGAGATTGGAAGCGTGAAACTCCCCTTGCAGAAATCCTCTTGCTCCCCGGCAACGGCGCCAGAAAAATGCTTGATTGCGTGGATCACACGTTCGTTGGGAGACCCCAAGAGGAAGGTATGATGCAGTGTAGCAGCAGTTTCCCTCAGTATGAAACCAAGGTTTAATCGACCAGTAGGAGCAAGAAATCACTTCTGAAGGTTGTTGGTGGGCCGTTACTCGATCACCAACGTGGAATCTGCACAACACAATCAAACTACTTTGCCCCAACGAAACAGTGAGGTTGTCAATCTCACCGGCTTGCTGAAAACAAAGGATTAAACGTATGGTGTGGAAAACAGTAGTAAATTGCAGAGAATGAAAAGGAACAATGTTTGCAGTTGGTTGTATTATCAGTGTAAAAGAATGGACCGGGGTCCACAGTTCACTAGTGGTGTCTCTCCATAAAAGATAACTAACATGCTGGGTGAACAAATTACAGCTGGGCAATTGACAAAATATTGAGCGCATGACAATGCATATATATGACATGATGATTACTATGATATTCATGTGGGCATTACGACAAAATACATAGACCGTTATCCAACAGCGTCTATGACTAATAATCCACCGCCAGGTTGTCATACCGAGTTCCCCGTTGGTATTAAGTTGCAAGCAACGGATAATTGCATTAAGTAATGTGCGTAATGTAAACAAATGCATTAGACCTAACGGCGCACCCTTAAGCTAAGCATCGGTTATTTTATCCCTAGTGGCAACAGCACATCCACAATCTTAGAAGTTATTGTCACTCTCCCAGATTACCGGAGGCATGAACCCACTATCTAGCATAAATACTCACTCTTGGAGTTACAAGCATCTACTTGGCCAAAGCATCTACTAGTAACGGAAAGCATGCAAGATCATAAATAACATATAAGATAGATTGATAATCAACTTGACATAGTATTCAATATTCATCGGATCCCAGCAAACACAACATGTAGCATTACAATAAGATGATCTTGATCATGATAGGCAGCTCACAAGATCTAAACATGATAGCATAAAGTGGAGAGACAACCATCTAGCTACTGCCATGGACCCGTAGTCCAAGGATGAACTACTCACGCATCACTCCGGAGGCAGGCATGGTGATGTAGAGCCCTCCGATGATGATTCCCCTCTCCGGCAGGGTGCCGGAAGAGCTTCTGAACCCTCCCGAGCTAGGATTGACGACGGCGGCATCTCAGGAACTTTTCGTGGATAATGGCTCGGGTATTTAGGGTTTTCGCGTCGGGAAGAATAAATATGCGAAAGGGCGGCGGCTGCGGCAGGAGGGGGCCCGCGCGGCCCCATGGTGTGGGTGCCACGTGGCCCTCCTCCGTCTCTCCTCTGGACTCCGTCTTCGTGTTGGAAAAATAGGAGGTTCTGTCCAAGTTTCGTCCAATTCCGAGAATATTTCCAGACTAGCTTTTCTGGAATACAAAAACAACAGAAAACAGGAACTGGCACTGTGGCATCTTGTTAATAGGTTAGTCCCAGAAAATGCATAAAAATGCTATGAAGTGTATATAAAACATGTAACAATTGGTATAATATCAACATGGAACATCAGAAATTATAGATACGTTTGAGATGTATCACGCCGCCGCCGCCTTTGGTCCATGTTGCCGGCTGCCAAATGCGCCTTCCCAGGCGTGTAGGCCGCCGGCGGCACCTAGCCGCTGCACCAACTCACGCCCCGCAGTCTTCCCCGCCGTCGCCCTGACCCGCGCGCTGCTGCTTGATAATCCCCAAGAGCAAGGAATCACTGTAGCACAATTCGATAAGTATTTGAGTGTCGAACCCACGAGGAGCTGAAGGTAAACTATCTATTCTCTAAAGCCCTATAACCCTCTTATATGGCCGTTTGTGCAAAGCAATAAGTTTAAATATGAAAGGAACTAACTAATGAAAGCAAGTGATGTGGAATGGGTTTATCTAGTAACAAGTTTCTCAATCAAGTTTCAAACGCAAGTTTCTTAGAGCAAGTTTCTCAAAGTAGCAAGTAGCAAATATCTCAAGTAGCAAATATCTCAAGGGAGCAAATGTTCTAGCAATTGTTATTTCATTCGTGTGGTTGTCACAATTAGTGAAGCACATGTTTCAGTCTTAATTGTTTCTTCTAGGAAGGAGCCATAAATAGGTGTAGCCAAGTAAATGAACTAAAACCCCTTATGATGGATCTCATGGCCAAGTAAATGAGCACACAAGAATTATTAAGACATAAAAGTCCCACCATAGCCTTAAGTTCTAAGGTCCCCTATATATATCCCCCAATAAAGTAACTTCATGACTCGGTCTCAGGTTTACATGTCCTCCCAAGTCTCCCTCACTCCATTACATTACCGGTGATCACCTTACATGCATTCCCCAACATATGTGTGCACTCATATATTGTACATAAAGACAATCATAAAAGATAACAAAACTTGTATGCAACCAATCAACGAACTATTTCACTATTGCCATGAACAAATCACTTCTCAAACATAGATGGGGAGACACAATAGATCAAGGGAATAGTATATTGCATCATATATCATGTTTGCCAAGAGTTTACAGTGGAGAGATGGAGATGATCTTGCTGTAGATGTTGATGATGAACACGCCGGAGGGGGGTGGAGCCCTCCGGAGGTGATTCCGGCGGCGTTTCCCCCCTCCGATCTTCTCCGGCAGCCTTCTGACTCTCTGTTTCGTGGTTTTGTGTTTCTCCGCCGCCTCCTCCCGAAACTCCCCGGGGGACTATTTTTATAGCCGGTTTTAGGTCAAGACGAAGCCACGGAGACGAAAACGGACGGCATCGGAGCCACGAGGGGGAAAAGAGGGGTCCTCACGCGGCCAGGGAATCTGACCGCGTGGGGCCCTCTAGTTTCCAGCTGGTTGGGCTTCTGGTCTTCATTTTCAGCCCATTGCGTTCGTCTCGAAAATTCTGAACCGTGCTCTTTGGCCTTGCCCTTTTTGGAGTCCCGAAGCTCCCGGAAAGTCCGAAACACTAAAAAAGACGTTTTCTGGAAAACAGAGTTAGAACCAAAAGAGGGGGATTGTTTAGAAAATCCCGAAATCATTATAAAACATGAATATAACATCATATAAGTTGCAAATATGTAGGAATATCTAGTAATAACATGCAAAGTTCATGTATGCATTTTACATGCATCAACATCCCCAAGCTTAACCTATACTCGTCCTCGAGTATGAAGGTGATAAAACTAACATGGACTTTGCATTTTAATACTATCAATGGATATCAAAGATGATTACTATTGCTACATAAAGTCAAATGATTCATTCTCAAAGGAGTAGCAATATACAAGATAGATTATGAAGTGATATCAAATATTCAATGAAAGGATGTTCAATGATAATTCACAAAGTGTAACATAGAAGAAAGTACTATGGACCAAATGTATGCATAATGAAAAGTAAAAACATCCTATAATGGTCATAGAGTACTCTTGTAAATCTGAATATAAAAGGTGGACACTTTGGAAAGATAGATAAATAAGTAGAGGTAAAACATGAATAAGTTTCATCTAGCTTCCAAATGCTTCTACTTAAGTTAATGTTTGCAATGTGGTATCCATTGGTGTGGAGCTCTCATTACCCCTATCATAGCATCTTGAATGGTTAAAGTTTAAAGTGAAAGCAAATATGAGTAATGTGCTTGACAAAGTATGGGTTGAATGCCTCATGCCCCTTGAATACAAGTACCTCTCCAACTGGCTACTCAACTCGGGTCACAAAGCAAGTTCAAGTTAAAGTCATTGCAAGTAATAATAGCATCATTAAGAGTTGCTCCCGGGGTACCTCTTGTCCCAGGACATGGAACAAGCCCATGTCAAAATGACAAGACAAACAAACAAAATGGACAATCTCAGCACTCTTTTATTTACTATTGTTATAGCTTTTTATTGTGAAGTGCCTCACTGAAGGTCCACCGTGATATGTAAGTAAATTTCCACCATGAATGATGCATGGCTTGGGTTAGCCGCCCGGTGAGTCTCTCTAGCCATTTATACTTACTCCTCAAACTTACCAAGTTTCCACTTTTATTTCACACAATGTTAGGCATCCATAAACAAAAGTACATGATATCAACTAAATATAATTAAGAGCACTGTTGAAAGCTTGCCATGTGACAGCACATATGAGCTAACTCCCAACCAAGACTCTTGTCAAGCACACAACTTCATAATTTTAATCACAATGGTTCATGTTTATTAAGTGCAATGAAAGTAAAGTGTGCATCAAGTTCGTGAGAGCTTTTTAACCAACTTTTCCCATAACAATCAATAACATAAGCATTTTAATTTGGAAGCAAAGATAATACAATATAACATGATAAACATACTTGGAATAGCATAAAGCTAACAGGTAGATATGGTGGACTCACTGGAAAAACTTTGGTTGAAGGTGTTGGAAAACAAGTTTTTACTTGTTGGAATTTTTTGGGCTAGCAAAAGGGAGAAAGTTGACCGTCTAAATGCATGCATAAGTGTCCATAGAACTAACCAATCCATGTTAAACAAAGTAAAGTGACATTCAGCATCAAAACATGAATAAAAGATAGCTCTTGATAAAACACTTGCAAATTAATACTCATTAAAAAGCACATGAATCATGCAACTATATGTATCTTTTTGAATCAACTCAAACATCCCTTTCCCAATCTTTTTAATAGCATCCAACTTAATTCAACCCAAATTTCCAGTAGCTTTCTCATATATAAATGATAGTGGTGGTCTCAAGACAAACAAAAATCAAAATAAAAAGCAAATAAAAGACGCTCCAAGTTTATGTGATAGGGTGCATTGATCGAAAAACAGAAGTTAGACGTGTGCAAACCGAGAGTGTGTTGGTCCAGTGGGGTTGTCTTCACATCCCCAAGCTTATGGTCTTCACCATCCTTGGATAGCTCTTGGTGCATCTCCTCTAATCCCTGTGAAAAAACTTCAAAACACCGTTTCTCCCATTTCTTTTCTGTGGGGTGACATTAGTAGTGATAGACAAATGAATTGCTTGCTGCATAAAATCCTTAAACAAAAATTCATATGAATGTCCAGAAAGTGTATAATGTTGTATGCCTACTTATAAACTCAATTGGATCAAAAAGATTCAAGTTAAAAGTTCAAAGAATGCATCAAACAAAATGGGACAGAATCCGTCCAGAAAAACAGCAGCAGCAAAACGTATTTTTCTACCCTACTTAAATATGTCGAAAAAATCTGAAAAAATTCACGCTCACAGAGGATGAAAAGTTGCAACCACAGTTCAAATTTCAGCTCATTCGGAGTTACAGAATAGGAATTAAAAATCATACCGTGCACAGATTCGTGCTGGAATAAAATCTCCGAATGCAAAAAGCAACTTTTTCAAGCCAAAATAGGTAAAACTTGGCACTTTATTAAGAATTCCAGAAACTAAACTAAAAACTAAGTCTCTTGTTACAGCAAGAGGACACAAAGAAAATCAAAAGTAAAAACAACCGGGTTGCCTCCCGTAAAGCGCTTTCTTTATAGCCATATAGCTAGGCTTACTTACTTGGTATCAAGATGGTTGGAGTGAGGTGGCTTGGCATCCCCAAGCTTAAATTCTTGTACTTATTTGATATATGTAGGGTGAGCCTAGGGGTAACATCCCCAAGCTTGAGTGTTTGTCCCTCGTGATCTTTATTCATCACCCTCAACTCTTCCACTTGAAAGTTCTCTTCACACAAAACTCATCTTAAAACTTGATTAGAGGGGTTAGTGTCTCCATAAATGAAATCCTCATAGGTACAGCAAAGACATATCATGAGTTGATTCTACACATTAGCTAATATTACTATGGTTGTGTATTGCTCTTTGATCAATAGAACCACACAAAACACAAGTAATGAGAGTAATGCAAAATAAAGACAGAATCTGTCAAAAATGGACAGCCCGTAAAGAGTGAATTTTCAGAGGCACTTACGTTGCTCAAATCAGAAAACTTTGAACTAATGAAATGTGTATTAATAACTGAATATTGCTGTCGTAAAATATCAGGTCAAAATTCCTCTTCTGTGATTTTATACATTTTTCGCAGTGAAGCTCAGGCATCTGTTTTCTGGACAGCAAATCACTATTGTTTAATCCTACCTCTCAAAAGAGGTTATTCTTGCCATTAAGATGAAAAATAAGATACAAAGGTGATGTTACGGTAGTAAACAAGCACCTTGACTCAAAAACCCAAAACTTAAGCTGAAGATAAAAATAAAAAAGAAACAAAAAGAACCAAGCAAGAATCAAGAGAAACAATCAAAGAAGAAGGAAAATATTTTTGTTGTTTTTGATTTAGCAAAAAGGCAAAAGGAGAAGCAAATATATACAACATAAACACTCTTTTTATTTGGTTTTAGCTTTGGGAAAAGTTTTAATGATAGAGACTTTGCAACGGTTCCATTGGCATGAACAACACATGTTCAAGGTCGACCCCAACTTCTCCATTACTCATCCTTCTCATTTACTTTCCCAAATTTTATATAAAATGAAAATCTTAAACTAATTGTCACAAAACAGTAGGTAAAGATATTTTACATGTTGTAAAGATATAAAGGTGTGCTCAAACCGAATAGGAAATTAAAGCATAAGGAACACACCACAGAATATTAAACAATTTACTTTTAAGTCTAACTCTCTTCCTATGCATTGGAATTTTATATATGAATAAATAACAACAAATTTGAGGTAACCAATGCATATAATAATCAATAGCTTGCATTTTAAATAACATAGAAACATAAAGGGGATTCTTATCTCTTCCTCTCTCATAATAGTTGCAAGCATTAAAGTTAAACATAACCACATAGTTTTGAATAGAATCACCACATAAAGACTTATCATCTAATGAGCATAATGGATCATCAAACTCAATTAAATCACTTTCATCCTCAATAGTAGGTGGACTGAAAATATCATATACATCATTGTAATCATCATAAATGGGAGACATAGTATCATCAAAATAAATTTTCTCTTCCAAACTTGGGGGACTAAAAATATCATATTCATCAAAACAAACTTCCCCAAGCTTAAGGTTTTCCTTAGCATTAGCAATAAAGGTGTTCAACGAATTAGTACTACCACAAACATGATTGTTATGCAAATAAAATTTAATTTTCTCCTCAAACACTTCATGTCCTAACTCAAGATAGATATTATACAGTTCTATAATTGTTTGGTTGTTTTCCATTTTATAATGTTTTAGATTTATATGTTAGTATGCAATGCAAACAAGAATAAAAGCTTAGCACAACGCTCCCCGGCAACGGCGCCAGAAAAGTGCTTGATAATCCCCAAGAGCAAGGAATCACTGTAGCACAATTCGATAAGTATTTGAGTGTCGAACCCACGAGGAGCTGAAGGTAAACTATCTATTCTCTAAAGCCCTATAACCCTCTTATATGGCCGTTTGTGCAAAGCAATAAGTTTAAATATGAAAGGAACTAACTAATGAAAGCAAGTGATGTGGAATGGGTTTATCTAGTAACAAGTTTCTCAATCAAGTTTCAAACGCAAGTTTCTTAGAGCAAGTTTCTCAAAGTAGCAAGTAGCAAATATCTCAAGTAGCAAATATCTCAAGGGAGCAAATGTTCTAGCAATTGTTATTTCATTCGTGTGGTTGTCACAATTAGTGAAGCACATGTTTCAGTCTTAATTGTTTCTTCTAGGAAGGAGCCATAAATAGGTGTAGCCAAGTAAATGAACTAAAACCCCTTATGATGGATCTCATGGCCAAGTAAATGAGCACACAAGAATTATTAAGACATAAAAGTCCCACCATAGCCTTAAGTTCTAAGGTCCCCTATATATATCCCCCAATAAAGTAACTTCATGACTCGGTCTCAGGTTTACATGTCCTCCCAAGTCTCCCTCACTCCATTACATTACCGGTGATCACCTTACATGCATTCCCCAACATATGTGTGCACTCATATATTGTACATAAAGACAATCATAAAAGATAACAAAACTTGTATGCAACCAATCAACGAACTATTTCACTATTGCCATGAACAAATCACTTCTCAAACATAGATGGGGAGACACAATAGATCAAGGGAATAGTATATTGCATCATATATCATGTTTGCCAAGAGTTTACAGTGGAGAGATGGAGATGATCTTGCTGTAGATGTTGATGATGAACACGCCGGAGGGGGTGGAGCCCTCCGGAGGTGATTCCGGCGGCGTTTCCCCCCTCCGATCTTCTCCGGCGGCAGCCTTCTGACTCTCTGTTTCGTGGTTTTGTGTTTCTCCGCCGCCTCTCCGAAACTCCCGGGGGACTATTTTTATAGCCGGTTTTAGGTCAAGACGAAGCCACGGAGACGAAAACGGACGGCATCGGAGCCACGAGGGGGAAAAGAGGGGTCCTCACGCGGCCAGGGAATCTGACCGCGTGGGGCCCTCTAGTTTCCAGCTGGTTGGGCTTCTGGTCTTCATTTTCAGCCCATTGCGTTCGTCTCGAAAATTCTGAACCGTGCTCTTTGGCCTTGCCCTTTTTGGAGTCCCGAAGCTCCCGGAAAGTCCGAAACACTAAAAAAGACGTTTTCTGGAAAACAGAGTTAGAACCAAAAGAGGGGGGATTGTTTAGAAAATCCCCGAAATCATTATAAAACATGAATATAACATCATATAAGTTGCAAATATGTAGGAATATCTAGTAATAACATGCAAAGTTCATGTATGCATTTTACATGCATCACTGCTGCGGCACGCCGTCCACTCCGCCATCCCCGCGCACCGACTTCCACGTGGTATGCGCCGCGCCGCTTCCCTTGCCGCGGGAACGCCACCGTCCGCGCATGGTCTTCGTTATGCCGCTGGGTTCTTCCTCGCCTACTTCGAGTAACGCCGCCGCTGTTCTACAAGTAACCTGCATGGCCACTCCGGCCGTCGCAGGTCCCGCCTATCACACCTTGTCCAGGCGTCCAGCATGACCACTCTAGGCCACCGCTGCCTTCGCCGCCTTCTACGTCTTCGTCCACCACGACCTCGTCGCCAGCGTCATCTTCTCGTCCCCGACTACGTCTACTCCGACAACCGCGGACGACATCGGTACCTTCTACCCCACGCCGATTGGAGCCGCAACCATCGTGGAGTCAACCTCTGCTAGTCCCTCCGACACTGGCGTATGGTTCATGGTGGTCCCTGTCCCCGCACACACGGTACTGGCAACACCGGTGCGTGCCTTCGTCCCCGACGTGTCCCCGAGTCTGGCAAGCTCGGGTCGGCGCCTCGTCTTCATCGGCTTCGACAACGTCTTCGGCATCGACTCCCTCCTCTACGACTGCCTCGACTACGTCACCAAGTTCTTCTATGCGTACTTGGCTCTGGCAAAGCCGGAGTATGCCTTCGTCCCCGACGTGCGCCTTGTTCTGGCAAAACTATGGCTGCACATCGTCCTCGACGGTTTGTACTGCGTCGTCTCCGGCATCGGCATCCTCGACGACTGCCTCGACGCGTCTCCGTCCTCTTCGCGCGCACTATGCGCCCGCGGCTTCATGTGCGTCTACCTCGACACCGGCAACCCGACCACGACATTGACCACGGCGACCCCTCGCACGGCTACCACGACCAAGGCTGCACCGCCCAACGCTCTCGGTTCCTCGACTTCGGCACAAAGGGCTATCACCTCGCTTGAGCACCTCATCAGCTTTCTCTACAGTCCAAGCATGTGCGTCATCGACACCGTCCACGACGTTCCCGCTCCTACTGCGGGGGGATGTCAGGCCACTAGATTCTACTTCGGTTTCTCTCCAGTCTGACCGTCCGCGACGTTCCAGTTGTTCACGACGCTACCGCTACGACTACGGGGAGATGTTAGAGTATATGCGTGTACGGAAAGATATGGTAGAGATATGATTTGTTTCTTATCTTGTACTCCAAGTCGGTCCCTTGTACGCCTATATATACTCGCCCATGAGGCTCAATAATACATCCATCATATTTCGCCAATCTCCTAATTCTACACATATGTCTCAATTAATTAGCAGCGCTAGCTTCTCCTGTAATACACATGCGGACAACAGAGACACCAAGTACTCCTCTCCCAAGGAGAGCTCCTTAATTCGACCGAAACAGTTAACAGTCCGTCCCGTGCTCAACTGTTGATGCATGTCGAATTGTCAATCTCATGCGGCTTAATGGATCTGGTGGAGCATCAACGTTGTGTCCGTCCAAGGACCTGGACGTCACGTACGTTAATTGCCGCATCCATCCTGGTGTGAGACCACACAAGAAGGCATAACGTAAAAACGGTTTACGGTTACGGCATGTCTCGGGTTCTGCTAGAATAGATCTCGTACTACCCACACGATAAAACCGAAACTTGGTGGTTTTGACAAACGTATGCATTTAGAGAATAGTTTTCTCACTTTTAATACTAGTTGGCATGTACGTGCAAGCGCACGTTTTCATAATTAAATGGGGCAATTTACAAGTAGAAAAATATCATATATACCATGATCAATGTGCATTACTTTTTTTTTACACTTTTGTATCGATGCGAGATTTATATTGCAAACAGGTCAATGCTTATGTAAGAATCATGGAGCACACAAATCTCGGACATAAGCCAGTGAAACTGATGCACGACGATTCTCTTATTATTCGCCTTATATAAGAGCAAACATCAATTTGGAAATTCTCTTGCTATTCTCATTATTCGCCTTATATAAGGCAGGGCGGGCAGCGTGGTGTTGTCGCCGCTGCGCGTCGCTGACAGGGATCATGCCGATGGTTGCCGGTGTCGAGGGATCGCCAAGTCATGCGGTAGTAGTATTTGTTTCAGCAGCTTCCACTCACCCATCTCGCCGCATCTTGGAACCTGACGGGAGCCCAACGTTGTACGCGTTACCATGGCCGGGAAGGATCGGAATCGACTGCGTTGCACTGGGAAGGTTTGGCAGGTCTTTAATTATATAAGAACGATCGCACGTATAAGAGATCGAACCTATCTCAACATGCACTCGAGGACGTGTTCGATCGGGCTATGTTTCTTTCTTTTTCCGTACAGATCAAACTAACGGATGGCCTGGATTGTTGATTGAAAATTGAACGGACAAGATTTAAAGTGTTTGCTGCTCGACATCGGGACAATCTGGATCGTTGATTAGAAATTGAATGGACAAGATTTAAAGTATCCCAACATGTTTGCTCTTTTAATAGTAGTATAGAAGTAATAATAGACACTAGTTTTTAATACTCAATGTTAGACAATATTTTTTAATTATAAACTATTCAAATTCTAAACTTAACCATAGTTTTTGATCCAAAAGTATGGATCGTCATAGAACTAGTATAGCAATTTAACATAACCAAAAGCATGAATCAACTGTCCCATGAATCAACGGTTGATTTTGGTAGCGGGAAATTATAATCAGCAAGCGACAGTACGAGGGTAGGGGAAGGTCCATGGCAACACTTGGGTGGTGAGGGGAGGACGAAAGGCGCACCGGTGGCGTGATTGGCGGCGGCGGCGCGTGGGCGTGAAATGTCTCTCCCACCAAGAATGATAGTGGAAGCAGTAAACCTAAAAAATGGCCACTCGTACCGGAGCTCATTTTAACATCGAATAGTCACAGAAATCTACTTTTTTTTGGTGAAAAATCCTTAAAAAAATAGTAAGTCCACAAAAAACAATTGATTATATGACATCCTTCAAGATAAACTAGACATCTTGGCGCGGCGACACGCCGCACCCGTGTGATTATTAATTGATAAAACGTAATAAAAACATTAAAGCAACAAAAATAAATTTTAGGTAAATGATTTAATAAATGGTTGAATAATTCAAACCTTGCAATTAATATTACAACTTATTGAATTCTTGCGAAGACAAACCAATCATTTTACTGATTAAACACAAATTACAATGTCGTTACAACTTTATTACAACAAACTGAAATTCAAAAAGGGAAATTATAATTGTTTCCTAAACTGAAATGTCTTGTTTTTATTTTTTTCCTTCTTGATCATTATTCCAATATTGTTTTCCTGCAGAGTAACGACATACGCCGCACCCGTGTGGTTGTTAGCTCTGTTCGTCGGCGTGAAAATGTTTAGTGGATCAAACTGTCGTTAGAAGAAGAAATACCGTTTTGTAAAAAATTCAAATTTGGAAATGTCCACATTAAAAAATTATGTAGATTTAAAAAGGGGTGAAATTCAAAAAAAGTATACATTTAAAAATTATTCGGATTCTAGAAATTGTTGTTCAAATTCGGTAGTAATTCATATGTGAATTACTTTTACAATTATAAAATGCTCAGATTTAAAAGTCATTCAAAATTTCAAAATATTTAAATTTGAAATTTAATCATAGTATGCCATAAATAGACAGCATTTATTTTCGTGATCATTTGATTTTTTTTTTGTATTTTTCCAATGGGTAGATTCCATGTTATTGATTTTACAACGTTTATTACATTTTTTTGAAATTGTCTTAAAAAGGGTCCACTTGTTAGGATTTTAGCATTTTTTGTAATTATTTAAAAGAGAAAAAAGAAGACAAAATTCAAATTTGGAAATGTCCACATTCAAAAATTGTGTAGATTTAAAAATTGTTGAAATTTTAAAAAAATACACATTAAAAAATTATTCGGATTGTAGAAATTGTTGTTCGAATTCGGCAGTAATTCAGATGTGAATTACTTTTAAATTTATAAAATGCGCAGAGTTGGAAGACATTCAAAATTTCAAAATATTTAAATTTGAAATTTAATCATAGTATGCCATAAATAGACAGCTTTTATTTTTGTGATCATTTTGTTATTTTTTTTTGTATTTTTCCAATGGGTAAATTCCATGTTATTGATTTTATAACATTTATTACATTTTTTGGAAATTGTCTTAAAAAGGGGCCACCTGTCAGGATTTTAGTATTTTTTTGTAATTATTTTAAAAATTGTTGTTCGAATTCGGCAGTAATTCAGATGTGAATTACTTTTACATTTATAAAATGCGCAGAGTTGGAAGACATTCAAAATTTCAAAATATTTAAATTTGAAATTTAATCATAGTATGCCATAAATAGACAGCTTTTATTTTTGTGATCATTTTGTTATTTTTTTTTGTATTTTTCCAATGGGTAAATTTCATGTTATTGATTTTATAACATTTGTTACATTTTTTTGGAAATTGTCTTAAAAAAGGGGCCACCTGTCAGGATTTTAGTATTTTTTTGTAATTATTTTAAAAAGAAAAAAAGAAGATCTGACACGGGCCCCACGCTGACGTCGTGATGACGTCAGCAATGGCCACAACAGACGGCGGACGGACACGGTGCGCACGGCGGCGCCGCATCCGCGCGAAGCAGGACGCGCGGCTGGGCGCAGCGGACGCGGCGGTCGGATGTAGCTGATGACAGCGTCGATTCTGCCGCGCGTCGTGCAGCCCAACACGCGAGACTCGACGCAGATGGAGAGGAGAGGACGGCGGAGCTGCGTGTGTGCTTCTATCTGACGGGGGAGGAGCGGAACGGTGGTGTGCTGCGTCGGCGGCGGCGGCGACGTCGGAGCCGCGCGGGAGAGAGAAATGAGAGGGGGATGTGCGGATGTTTTTACAGTTAGGTCCCCGTGGTTTTCGGTAATTGCAAATAATTCCGTCGTTGCGTGGAGTCATGGGTTGCGGAGCTTTTTCTCGATTTTTGAGGGTTGTTTTTGTAAAATAGCACGGTGACCGATGGGCGACCGGCTGGCCACCGGTGCGACCGGCTGTGACCGGATGACGTGGCACACCCCGATTGGCTAAAAACGTTAGCTACAGTACCGCGCGAGGTAGGGAGCGGCGTGGCGCAATCTGGGCCGTCCATTTCGAAGATCGGACGGCCGGCGGAACGCGAGCGACGTGGATCGCGGGAGAGAGCGAGGAGATGTCGCTCCTTATATATAAGGTTATAGCCCGTTGACACATCATGCATGCTGCAATCCGAAGCCTGCCCCTTATAACCTAATCCTCAGGGATATGGGGGTTACCTCGCCGGCGACCCTTCACACTCCCCCTCGCCGCCGTCGGAAGTCCCGCCAGGTGAAGTCCGGGCAACAATCACTAGTACAGAACATACAATTACACACGTTTACCATCATACACGATTTCTAGAACCATCGTTATGCATTGATGGGCGATGTGATGCTTAATCGCACACGGTTTACAACTCGTGTACGGTTTTGATGCTCGGTTTGAGAAAGGTGTGACCTTTACGTTGTGTTTGTAGAACGGGTTCTATCCGGTTGGCTGCTTCTATGAGAAATGAAACACCTTTATTTTAGAAAATAATAATTCGTTAATGCTGTTTCAGAATGGAAAATCTCGTATCCCTGAGAGTAGTAAAACAAAAAGAAAAACATGAGGGAGGCGGCGATTTGGCTCTAGGGTCTAGATACACCCATTATGTAAAAAAAAAAGTTTTTTTTTTAAAATGTCAAAAAATTTCAGAAAAAAATCCGGATGTACATTACAACATGATGTGTTAGCACAAAAAATGGCATGGTGAAAAAATATTTTTTGTGACCTGTACAAAAAGGACAAAAAACTGATGCGTATAAAGACATTTCGGTGCGTCCGGATTTGTCTTTTTTTGCACAGGTTGCAAATTTTTTTTTCTTCGCGTAACTTTTTGTGCTAACATGAAATGTCTTGAACTATGTGCGAAATTTTTATTTTAAATTTTTTGACATTTTGAAAATTGTTTTTTGGGTAGTGCACCCACTACCGGTTGTGAATATCCGAAACATGAGGCCCTACATCACTGTTAATGGTTTGGGACCGCCACGTTGGATTCCACTTGTGGACGCATGCATGTGTGGCAGGCAATGATCCATCCATCCATCCATCCATGGACGCGATCATGAGACGGGTGGCAGCTATAGCTAGCTAGGGACGCGATCCATCTCCATCGATTGCCGATCGATCTCGATTCCGACAGCGCGCGCGCAGCCGACATTCCTTTCTCGATGGATCGATCGGGAATCGGATGCCTTCTCTTCTTTCCATGCCTCTCCCCACTCCACAAGCCAAGAATATATTTCACCCCATAGCTAGGGGGTGTACGTGTACGTGCGTGCCTACTGTACGTTGTTGACAAAGCAAATGTTTTCCTTCTTTTTCATGTCATCCATGAGTTATAACATGTAGCTACCGCGTTCATCTGCTGCAATCACCCCCCATCTTTTCGCCGATCGAATATATTCTGATGGTAACTTACATATATCTACTTGCATATGCATGGCCGGGACACAATCTGCATACATTTCCTTGATTCTCAGCATAAGAAATTTACCCCTGCCTGCCTACAAGTAGAAAAGGAGGACTTTTGATCGTGGCCATTTTTCGTAGGTATGTGGATCATCAAATGGGAATCGCAACCGATCGAGTTTCTCACGGTATATATGTTGAGAACGTTAATGGCGATAACTTATTACAGAAACTAATAGACCAAGAACGTAGTCCACCAAATTAGCACTCAATATAGTTCGTCGATTCCGTGTATAAGATCGACCTGCCATAGAGGGGTGGTAACATGTATCATTTCACTTAAGCAAATAAAAGAGATGGCAAGCTATTAATGAGAAGAGAGATACTTGTGATAACAAGATATGTTACCATAACATAACGCACCAAACACAAAGTGAGTTTACAATATAATAAATAGCTTTGGTAAATAAGTACCATGAACTCGAAACTTCAAAGGTCGCTCATTGATCGATCAAAACACACTACAAGGAGACCCCCCGTGTAGCAACGCATGATTTACAACCATTCTGATATGCGTTGCGAGAATTTAGTCTAGATACACATGTATGCGTAGCCGGCTCCATCCGTTCTCTTGTCCCTCTAACCGATGGATGCGTACTAAAATTTGAAACTGCGTATAGGAGGAATTTTGACCCCGCGGCAGGATCTATTCGCGTGTACAGTGAAATTACTTGTACGCAATTGGGCCGAGGGCGGTAGGATATCTACCCATCACGTATCATGTATAGTAACTGCAATCCCGAGATAGTGCTAGTCAGATCGGTCATCTGTGAGCCTCGTCCTCCACCTTCCGCCGCCGCGCGCCTCCCCCTCCTCCTCCTACCCTCCCCTATGTTCCCCATCAGCACACATCTGCATCTTGACCGCCCTCAACGGTGCGGTTGAGGGGAAGCAGATGGTCCTCGTTGCAGGACTTATGGGCGGCAGATCGACCTGCCCATCACTCAGCGGGTTGTTCCCAATGGAGGTATTTGTATGAACTGCATAACAGTTCCCAATGGGCGACCAATTCCTCTCAGGTGCCTTGTTCTTGAACTGCATAACTGAAGCCAGAAAGAAGGGATTTGTAATCAGGGAACATGTGGGAAGGACTAGAGGTTTTTACTATCTCATATTGATACAATTGTACGTAGTTAAAGAAATTACTGCCTTATGTGTGCAGACTGCAGGTTTCTTGGTCGGCCATAATGATGATGTGCGATCCCTCCTCACTCTATAGATAAGCATGACTTAGTTGGCAAAATAAACGTACAAAAGCATGGTTGTCTCTTTTGGCTTGTGCAAATATCTTATGTTCATGAGACAAAATGATTTTCCAGTTCATATCATATCTAATAAGCACAACATAAGTCGTAAATGCCTCGTCATTTATGCAGCTTGAATTTTCCCTTTCTATTTATTTCACGGAGGAAATACCTTGATTTATTTATTCACCCATATTTGCATGGCTTCCCTGCTCACGGTAGATGACTGGAGAGACGTCACATATAATTCCTGCGTGTGAACTTCTACCTATGCATTTCCTTCCATCGGATAGTTAATTAAAGGTTTCTGGTTTTCTTTCTGATGGACCCGTCATGTTTATTTCTTATACAGATTCCTTTTCTGTGTGGTAGCAAATAGTACTTGTTGGTCTGATGTGCCATTTCAATGCATAGGATAGCAAACATGCCTCACATGCTACCAAGGTGAGTATACCTACAATTTTTTTTAGCAAGTTAATTCACTACATGCTTCAGTGTTGTTTTCCACTTTATATTGAATATAAACATTTTGTATATGCATGTCGCATACATCAGAAGACTTGCTATATTCAGATATCAGCTTTGAACTTGTTAGCAAATATTACAGTGGATATATATCTAGGACTAGGTAGAATATCATATTTTGATGTAAGATTGTAAACAGTCTACTCTTCGTGTAATTTTCATGTACGGGATGCCGATTCTAATAAAATATGGATTTTTCTTTGTCGAAATGCAGTCATATTCTCTTATTTGTGTGCTGTGGTATGTCACCTATGAATTATGTGTACTTGATGAGAAAGAATTTTACAATATCCCAAACTGATCAAACCATCCCATTCAGAAAATATAATTTTCAATCCGTATACGATATCTCTAGTATACGATATCTCTAGCAACGCATACAATTGTTGCCTCAAATCTGTAGCTATTTTTGCAACAGTTATTCCATTGGTTACCAACGCACGTATATGTGTTGCCTTATGTCTTTGCAACGCCCCATAAGGCAACGGATACTTATCCGTTGGTAAAGTCGCTAGCAACGCTTATATGAACATTTAGATACACATGATTGCGTTGCTGTAGGGGCGGTCTTGTTGTAGTGACACATGAAATTTTTGGTTTTGCTATCTCCAGTAATCGATTTGTTCGATTTATGAAAGCATGAGAAAATCAAGATCTCACAACTATCAGGACCTCTTTGAGTCGCAAGATTCTAAAACCGAAGGAAACAAGAACATAGCATGCTTAACAGAACACAAAACTCAACATGCTGACGAAGGCCATGTAACCCTACCCATAATTGGTAGACGGGGCATCCTTCTTCAGGAAGCAAAGCCAGATCGAGACAGCGGTCCAGATCAAAATCCCAGAGCAGGGCCCCTGAAGAAAAGCCTGGCTAAGTAGTTACCCTATCTTTCTCTCTCTAAAGACTCCTAGAAGATTATCATGACTTATAGTAGTAATGCACACTAATCACCCCTCCTTTGCTAATTACATCGCACATGCTCTCTCTCTCTCTCTCTCTCTCTCTCTCTCTCACATGCTTCATAGCTGAATTCCGCATCCTGCTCATAGGTTCTTGATTTTTCTTTTCGTACAAGGCATCTTTGTTTCATCATTAGGCGATGGATGGAGTTGGCATTCCATGTGATGCATGCAAGCATCCAATTATATATGTGTGGCATGCATGGGGAGGAGTATGTAGCTTAGGGATGCGTGTGAGATTCTTGGAAGTAGGAACCAATCCAGCTTTGGGCCATCCATTTTCATTCCTTGCAACATGATGCGGATGACGCGTCGATATCACTAGCCCTTGTCAAATAGATTTGTCTGTCCCCTAATTAGTGTACTTATATAACTAAAATATGCATTTGGAATGTTTGTGTGATTCCTTTTCCTTAGTATTGTAAAGCCCATATGACATTGAAAATTAAATTATTGTTAGGATGTCACCTAATTCTGTCCTTGTGTTGTTGATCTTACTGTAAGAGATATTCAAAACTCTGCCGTTGTACCAGGCCAAACAGAAAACGATCATATGTCTTTTGTTAGACCTTGATCAGTTTTATTTACATGTCTCTTATAGTTTTAATAAATATTTTACCATTCTGATGTCTTAATTTTCTGAAGAAACGCACCATCCAAAACTAAGTAAATTGTATAAACCAAACATCACGGAAAAAGTTAAGGTGCACACATAGATGACGGTGTGCCCCAAGCAGTCCCCAAGAAAGCAACTACCAATATTCTAAGCTTCTATCCTTGAATTTCAAACTCACCCAATCTGAAGTGATGGCCCCAAGCTGATTGTGATTTGCAATACATTAACATAGCACCAAAAAACAAAAGGAACAAACAAACATTCCTCTCGCGATCGATGGAGCGAACAGCAAGCAAACAAAGAACAAGTGACCGACATTCCCCTGGGATTCGGTGTATACAGGCCCAATTTGCGCAGCGGAACAAATTCTAGAAAATGTAATCTGGGGACGTTAAACTAATGGCACGCTTAGGCGTCCCCCCCTCTCTCTGCCTAATCTTTAATTTACTATATATGTTAGCTGTCCAATAGGACCCAAATGATTTGTATATTGCTGGTCACAGCGCATTGCACACTGCCCCAGTACCTGATCTAATCTCGGCCATGGTTGCTAGGGAAGAGTTTGAGAATTATTTTGGTCGATTTGGACTGGGATCAATGTTTGGAGAACAAATATTTATACAAAGATTTATTGAGTAAATAATGGGGTGTCAGTTAAAGATACTATTTGTTGAGTGTGCAGTGGTTGCGAGGAAGATCTGCCTACTAAACAAGATTTCTTTAGTCTGCTATCAGCAGGTTGGTCGCCATGGCAGACTCACCAGCCAGTCCACTCTCAATTTGATCTCACATTCCGCAGGGTCCTCACACAGTCGTGATGGTGCTGGATCTCACTCTCTTCTTTTTCGATAGCCAAACATAAAATCAAATGATACTGAGTTCGAGTGAACCTTATTATTTTTGTGCCAGAGAGTGTTTCCTTTATCGTTTCTGATGCAGTGTGGTAACAAATTTAGTGAGTGGTACATTCAGATTCTGGATCAATATGTTCTATTAGTTCACTCTCAATGCTCGTTTTACAATGCACAATGCAACTCTAGCAAAGGTAGTAGACATGTATGGGCAATGCTATATGTTTGTAGAGATTGATCTAGAGAGATAGGGAAAACAAACAGAGCCGGGCAAAGAAGATCAGAGAGAATTAATGTGCAACTAGTCGAAAAAAATAGAGCAAGTAGGGCATGCTTGTCCATCACAAGGTACCGCTGCTGGTCCATCACGGCAAAACAAAACTTTGGGTGGGTGCCCGGTGGAGGGAAAACAAATCACAGTTGATCCCCACAAGGTACCGCTAATTGTGCCCAAGTGCTGGCCATGCACCTGTATGAGAGAGAGGGATTCAAGTTAATCCATTCTACTAAATCAAATGGCATCATAGGTAATGATGGGGTTATTAGCATCTTGACCATGATCGATGTAGAGGAACTAATAATCCACATGCTGTGCAGAGCATCATGTCAAAGCATGCAGTGCCATGGGCTGTAACTCATAGATTGGACTGTCGCGCTCACCATGATTAACTACACCTGACAAGAAATTAATTTTATTATCAATTACTAGTTAATCATGTGAGCACAGTGTATCTATGCGTACGTGTGACGTCACACGTGAATAGAATGTGTTCATGAAGTAGGGACGAAAATGACATTGTTTCATCCATTTCTTAGAACAAAACAAACATGAGAAACGGAAAATTAACAAGATGGGACTGGAAACGGAAAACTCTTGATGGAAATAGAAACAAAAATATAACAACATTTTGATGGAAAAAAAATACGGAAACTTGACAAGGTATTAACAAATAATGAAATAACATGTGTTTTCTTATGCGTGTAACCTGACCTCCATGGTCCATTGACATGTGGTTGTAGCCCATCGACACATTAAGTCATACCATAATCCTAACCACTCTAGCCAGCAAATTAAACTCACAACCAGAAATGACGTTTTTATCGAGTGATAAAACTTATGCCGAGTGTATTTTGTCGGACACTCGGCAAAGCCTCGTCCCTAATTAAACTAAGTATCCTAGGAAGTTTTTTCTTAACTTTAGTGTAAACCTCATCCTACTTTTGAAGCATCAAATCAAGTTTTGTCATTACTGTTCCTTGTTTCGAGTTGATCTTGGAACTAGGACTTACTTGAATAATAATAACAAGAAATATGAATTAAAATCACCACTTTTGTGTCAAATATCTATTTAACATTTTCTAGAGTTTTTAATAAGAAACATACAATAATATACTATAAAACTAGTTGGACATTAAAAGGTTTTGGCATGGAGTTGTAATATGGGTATACAATATTGGGATAAATATGAAAACTAAATATAAAATTTAAAATGGTACATGCTTCACAAAACGGACCATCTCTGAGGAAGTTTCTTAACTTAGGGTGTAAATCTGCTACTCACTCCGATCCGTAAAATGTGTCGCTAGTGTAACTACCGATTTGTACGCCGTAGGTTCAATTTCCACGTCACTTTTAGTGGATCGGAGGGAGTACTTTAAAGCACCAAACAAAGTTTTGTAATAATTTGATCTATTTTTTAGTTGTCTTGGAATTAGGACTTTTTAACATTCAGAATGTAGTATGTGAATTAAAATCAACACTTTTAAGTAAAGATATTAATTAATCATAATCTAGGTTATTTAATTGAAAATAATATCTAAACACTTGTAATGTGACTTTTACGTGGTATGGACTATGGTGATGTCGGTTTGCTATGCTCGATATGATGATTTATTTGAATGTTGAATATTGTTTTTCTCAACCATGTCTATTTATATATACATGTAAAATTTATGTGATATTAGCAGGATGCAAAGAGAAAAACACTGCTTCGCAATTTTGCCAAGTGCTTTTACCTATTACATTCAGCAAAGTGGACATGTGGAACATCCTTGTGCATCCTGACACTATGTTTTGAAATGTGTAATGCACTTTACCGAGTGTAAAATAAAAACACTCGACAAAGGTAGGTCACTTTGCCGAGTGTAATGGGAAAGACACTCGACAAAACCCTGTCTGTATTCTGAGTGTCTTTTAAAGGGAAATCAGCAAAGCCCTCCACGTGGCGGCGGTTGGTCCGCCCTGCGCTAGACTTAATCAATTATTTTACTTAGAAAACACTTGTATAACTCGGTAGCGCCATTTTCTCGTAATTCGTTAACTTTTTTACCGAGTGGCTACAATTTAACAAATCATCAGAGAATAGACTGGGTGAAGACACCTTTACTGAGTGTCCAAACAAAAAACACTTGGAAAAGCCGTCTGTCACGGCGAATGTATTTTTACCTTTGGCGACTGTCCGTGACATTCGACAAATATGCCAAGTCTGGTAGTGACAAATCGGCTATTTTTTTTGTTTTTGCACAGTTAGAGGGGTTTTTGTGTTCCTGCAACCGCTCGCTTCGATATCTATACCCACCGCTACTCGCTGCGTATTTTTTTCAGGCACTATATATGTGCTTCGATGTTTGATTTTAGGTTTTTCGTATCCGTACGACCGTACCCTCTTCCACTAGAATATACAATACAAATGTGATAGCAGCTTGTTCTGTGAGCCAGTAATTAATTCTCGCACCCTTTTTTACCCCTATTTATGTGGAAATGATTATTTCTCCAAATTTCTCTACCGTTCCTCCCTAGTGCCCTCACTCCAGACGAAAACGTGACAATTGACGACGCGTTCTCTTCAAAATATAAGTTTGCCAGTAGTTTTCTGCCGCGTTTACATAATATTTCTGACATTATTTCTGTTCAAAAACAGTATATGTGTGGGTTTTTTGGTCCCCTCTCAGTCCTACCCTAGCTATCAGGTAATTCCGATTTAGAACAAAATTGACATGTTTCTTGCAAGAAGCCAAGAACTCGTTTGTGTGGTACCGGTACGTATATCTCGATTGAGAGTAGGACACGCATGCAGTAGTAGTCGTCCCCCATCTACGTACCTTGAAGCTAGCTAGCTCTAGGCCGGTAGCGTAGCTACACTGTTAATCTGGTCGGGGTCGGGTGGGCGCAACCCACTACATACTCAAAACTGTGTATATAGTGCGCGGTAAGAACATGGCTTATACGTACTTCCTCTGTTCCAAATTAGATGACTTACATTTGTCAAAAAGTGAATGTATCTAAACTTTTAACATGTCTAGATACATCCACTTTTGTACAAAAGAAAGTCATCCAATTTGGAACGGAGGAAATACATACGTAGCTTTGGAATAGGGTGCATGGTGTATATACGTACATATAAGCGGTGTAACCGGCAACAAGGTATAGTATTAGTTACATTCGGCGACAAGTATTGGTGTCATGCGATGCTAAACGATATGGACAAGTGACTTACATATTAATCGCCCGGAGACGATCGATGAGGGTGTAGCTAACCGTGTGGTGGTTCGCATGTGTGGCTAACTGGCTATGGGCGACGAGATATGATCGTGAGAGCATGTGTATGTGTGTCACTTGAGAGGTGGAAATGGAATATACGGGAAAGGATGGAGGTAAAGAAAAAGAAGCGATGGATGTGGGTAGAGCCATAGCTTAGGAAATATACTACTCCAGAGAAGAGTATAGTGGTGATGTGTAGAAGAGTAGTCCAAGTCTGTAGCAAGTTGGAGAGAGTGAGATCGCTGTCGTCGCCCTGTCCATATCGGAGAATATATTTGGCTCTTTGTTTTTCCATTGGCGGCCCCGGCCAACGAACCCAGTCACAGTCCTGTGATTCTATCTATCTCCATGACCCCTCGCGATATAATACGCAAAGTATTTTGTACTAGAAGAGAGAAACCAAGTTGTATACTGGTAGTAGATCTGTGTTTGTTTGCGATGCGAGGGAAACGAAATGAAATCGAATTCCATGGCGGCCAGTGGGTGCGCGTGGGAAACGGACGGACGCGCGCTAGTGGAGGTGGGTGGCCGGCACGCCGTGGAGACCACTGGAAAGCGGCTAGCTAGCTTGGCGCGCCACGCGGGTTTTGACCGACAACGGCAGTCCACCGTGCCGTGCGTCTCCTCTCCGGCCGGCATCGCTCTCGCCCTGTTGCCATCGCCGGAATTTCCTCGTCCCCCGATTTCTAAATGGAGCCGCGTCCCGCTCCACCACCTAGCTATATATCCTTTCCTTCCCAGAAAAGACAGGATGCGCCCAAGAATTGTCGACCACGGTGACGCAGGCACGCTACGTACTACGCCGCCGAGACAGACTGAAAATACTGCGCACAATTACCGGCAAGCACGTTCATTGGGGATCCATGTCGAGTGGTCGACAGACCAGAGACGCGCGTGCTTAGCAGCTACACTGACCTCTGGCTCACCGGCCGGCCGTGTATGCAGAACGCCGGCGCCGGCGGTCGGTCGGCCGGTCGCGCGCGTACAAACTGCGCACTGTGCGCGTGTATGCGAGTCATTGACGTCCTTTGACGTGGACAGGAGAGCCTATACGTACCAAATAGCTACTGGTAGTACCTACTATACGTGCATGGCCACCCCACATGTATGGTACTACGTTTCAACAAAACCGGACAAGGGCTTCCGGGTGTGAATTTGGGCGTTTAACTTTTTTTTCTTCCAAATGGAGCATAGCACCAGCCTCTGCATCATAATGATGCACACAATTTTTTATTGCATAGTTTTAGAAAGTATTTACAGTATTAAAAACCAAAGGAAACATCTGAAGTGACTATAAGCCTGCCACTGGAACAATAAAAAAGATAACCAACTATGAAGCAACGCAAATTCTTCGATCATGCTGTCACCCATCTCGGTTGAGAAATAGCCTGGACGACCGCCATCAACTGAGTGCAGCCGGACTCCGTCATACATCGCTGGTGTTGTGGCAAAAGGAAGGACCACATATTGATCCAGTAAGTAGCTTTGTGGACAACCTGTGAAAAGTGTGCATTTTCAATCTTGTTAAAAACCACATCGTTTCGGCAGTGCCAAATAGCCCAAATAAAAACATAAACGCCAACGGAAATCCATATCGGGTCATGGGTGCAGATGCACCCAATGCTTAAAAACAATTTTTAAAATGTCAAAAAATTTAAAATAATAATTTCGGATATAATTTAAGACATTTTATGTTATCACAGAAAGTTTCACGAAGAAAAGACATTTTTTGTGACCTGTGCAGAAAAGGCCAAATCCGGACACTCCAAAATGACTTTGTACGAGAAATTGTTTTTGTCTTTTTGCACATGTCACACAAAATGTCTTTTCTCCGCGAAACTTTTTAAGCTAACACAAAATATCCTTATGTATATCCAAATTTTTCCTGAATTTTTTTTGAAATTTTGAAAAAATATTAAAAATGTTTTACACAACCGTGCATCTGCAGCTGTTACCCGAAACGCCGTGTCCAAACACCAATGCATACACGGCATTTAGTTTTCTTATCTATTCCCAAGCCATGAACCAAACATATTAGCTATGCTTGTTGGTGGTGATATATTGTAGGTGAAATGGAGCAATCTCAAAATCTTACGAACAAAGATACAAGATATAAACAAGTGTTCTACAGATTCATCTGCTTGACAGAAAACACATTTTTTTGCAACCATTACAATTTCTCTTAATTAAATTATCCTTACTGAGAATCACTTTCATGTAAACAAACCACAAAACATTCTGATTTTAAGTGGAATTTTTAGTTTCCATAAATACTTACGGAGAAAAGGTGTATATCCATTCATGTAATCATCATACATAGACTTAACAGAAAATGCCCCAGATGTAGTCAACCTCCATCTAAAAGTATCATCATTTGTTGTCAAAGAAACCGTCATCAGTTTCTGCACCAACTGTAACCATGACGTCCATTTTGAGCCTAATAAAACTGCCTAAACTCAAGGTTTACCGGTGGACATTATATAAAACCTCAGCCACAAGAACATTCTTTGTTGCGGGCGATATTAAAAAGGCTTGGAAATTGCTCCGGTAACGGGCTATCTCCCAGCCACGTGTCTTCCCAAAAGTGAGTTCCACGGCCATTGCCAACAATGAACGAACCACGGGAAAAGAAATCTTGCTTAACCGCAAGTATTCCCCTCCAAAAATGAGAATCGGATGGTTTAGGAGTTACTTGTGCTAAGTTTTACCAATAGGTATTTATTGTAGAGGAGTTCTGGCCAAATGCCTTCCTGATTCAAAAGTTTGAAAAGCCATTTGCTTAACAAGCATCTATTTTTAATATCTAGTAGCTCAATGCCTAAACCACCTTGATCGTTTGTACGGCAAACAATTTTTCACTTAGTTAATCTATATTTCCTCTTTTGTTTATCAATTTGCCAAAAAATCTGCTGCGAAAGTAATCAAGTCTTTTCTAACCCATAGGATAACATTTGGGCGTTTAACACGTACGTGAATTTGCAGTCAAAGGAGGGTGTCATATCAGAAAGCATTGTCCAACGTGGAACAAGAGCTCAAGACTGATGGGGCTGCAAATATTATGAACTCTACTGTCAACGAGCATAGTGAACTTCTGCCCTAGGAAAGTGAATTGTTCAGTGAAGTGTGTGTCTTGCATACATAGACCTCTTATAATCATGTGACGTTTAACAAGGAGTGGTTCTTTTCTTTCCCTAAAAGCCTAGTAATTTTGGAGTGATCTATCAAGTCGATGGCGCGTCTCAGCGCATTATGGCCGTTGTAGATATCAAGATCAAAACTCAAGAGGATGATGAACTTCTGGCTTGGCCAGCCAAGATTTGTGGGCGCAGTCCAACTTAAGTGGGCGGCGGCTGCTGCACGACTGTGCCCAGTTGGTACGCTAATTCATGAGGGGTTGGGGTGCCAATCTTGGGGTAGAGCTCAGACAGAGGAAATACTCTATCTTAGGAGAGATCCAGACGCTTGGCAAAACGTCGGACTATGTTGGTCTTACCGCTGAAGAGTGGCATCAGCGGTACACCCTTGAGAATTCTCTTTATGGAGATCTACAAGGGTGAAGAGACCTTCTGGTGACAACGTAGCCGCCAGAATTGGATCCTAAAGGGTGAGGCGAATACGGCTTACTTCCACGCTATCACCAATGGGCGACGTCGGAAGTGCTCTATTCCTTGCCTTTATCCACTCATATATACTCCTTTTATAAGGAGCTCTTCACGGCGGGGCCCTGGACTGGGGTCTCTTTATCGGAAGACCTATGGCCATAGAGGGCTAGGGTCTCCGATGCTGAGAATGCGGAGCTCACCCTCCCATTTCCTGCCGGAAGAGGTAGCCCGGGCGGTTATGGATATGAAGGCTAATTCGGCCCCTAGCCCGGATGGTCTTCCTGTCATTTTCTTCCAGAAATTATGGGAGAATATTAAGGCGGTGATCATGCCTATGTTCCAAGAATTCTGTATTGGAACACTGACATGTCCCGCTTTAAATTTGGTGTGATTACCTTGAACCCCAAGGTTGTGAGGGCCACGGACATCCGCCTATTTAGGCCAATTATGGTGCTCAACGTCATTCATAGTATCTTCTCAAAGGTGTGTGCCACTATGCTGGCTCCTATGATGGAACGCCTTAAGCACCCTTACTAGTTCGCCTTCCTTAAGGGGCGGTATATCCATGACGGGATTCTAGCACTTCATGATATCATTCATGAGGTTAAGTGCTTACGGCGTGGATCACACACCCGTTGGAAACCCTAAGAGGAAGGTATAATGTAGCGTAGCAGGAAGTTTTCACTTGAGAACAAAACCAAGGTTATCGAACCAGTATGATTTGAGAGACTTACACGGTGCCAATCTACTTTGGCGCTTGCAGACTGACATGGACCTGCACACAACACAAACAAACTATTTTGCCCCATAGAAACAAGAAGGTTGTCAATCTTCCTGGCTTGCTGAATCAAAGATATTAAACGTATGGTGTGGAAAGTAATTGTAAATTCAAAAAGGAACAGTGAGCAAAAGATGTTTGGAAGCAATGGAAACGGTGTTGTAAACAATGTAAAAGAATGGACTGGATCCACAGTTCACTAGTGGTGTCTCTCCAAACATGCTACATAAAGAAATTACAACTAGACAATTGAAAAATTGTGAGGGCATGGCAATGCTATTATGACAAGGTATAGTTCACTGTAGTATTTAATTGGACATTACAACAAGATACATAGACCGCTATCCGGCTGCATATATGACTAATAATCCACCCTAAGAGCGCTATCCAGCTTGTCTGTTAAGTTGCAAGCAACCGATTATCACAGTAAGCAAACTGCATAATGTAAGCAATAAATAAAACATGCAGTAATAAACACTGCTTTTTTACCCCTTTTAGCAACAACACATCCTCGGTATTAGTCGTTTCTGTCAACTCCACCCCAGACTCAGATGAGGCATGAACCTACGTAGCATAAAATACTCTCTTTTGAACATACAAGCAACTACTTGGCCACACTTAAATATGTAAAACATCTTATAATTAGCAACGGAGGAAGTACGTAGCTTGCGAGTTTGTGCTTGCTCATCCTGTTTATGTTAGGAGAGTACTTAGATTTTAGCTCGGTGGTGCAGCGGGTGTTGGCTGCCCCTGCTTGTCCGCGAGCTGGCTGGAATTCTTCAATTATTCTGAGTCTCCCCCGGGAGAGCCCTTGACGGACTTGTCGGCTGCCTCTCCGGGCATGAACAGACAGATCATCTCTCTCGGACAGTGGAACAAATGATTGTGGGTTGGTAAGTGTGTGTGTTTGTTTGTTCCTCTCGATCGCGGTTCTGCGAAATCAGATCATCTCTTTCCAGCCTAATTCCATCTCTCTCTTTCTCTCTCTACCGCGCTAAGCAAGCACTTAATTATGATATATGACGTTTCATTAGCGCGCAGGACTACTAGCAATTAACTTCCTCTACTATGCGTTGCGACTTTTTGGAGGCTAGCTATCTTGTGCCACACATGTTAATTAACGACGATTAGATGGATCGATCGAGTTGTCCGTGTATGAACTGGACAGTGGTCAAAGTACTACTAGCGCATGTTACATGTATCTTCCGGGTGGAGTGGACATGGGATTTAAAGTGAGATATATACGCTTGGATTTCGACATATGGGTGGTCAGTGATTACGACCGTGGTCCGTCGTATAATACGATCGACTTGGTAGTTGGTACGGAACTACGGATTTACCTAATTTACCGACGCTGCTAGGTACCTTTCCAAATTCCCCGCAAAAAAAAAGGTACCTTTCCAAATTCTAAATAGGATTTTGATCACATTATATATGGAGGTACGTTCAACTAAGATCGAGCCGTCGAGAAGATGATAACACAGTACACCAGTTATCAAATGGCACACATGGAGAAAAAGGAGTTGAAAAGAAACAACGAGGTAGTACCACGTACCCGCGCCCGGTAGACGTAAGGTTTAAGACGCATGCATGCGCGCGTGCATGGTAGCTTCTGTGAGCATGCACATGTTTGGTGTAAATAAACAAGGCAATGCATACCTGAGACTGAGAGCAGAAGCCAAGCTCGGAGTACATGGATGGCCGAATAGGGAGTAGTAAGAAAACAAAGAGGTGAACCATCCATGGTGGCCGGCGGAGGCAGGTGACGCAAGAGTACATGAAGCTAGGACGCGAATCTTACTGTTTTGTCAGTGCAAACGGCCGGAGCCTGATCATACACCAACCAACCGGAAGCACAGGTACTATAGTTGGTCACAGTACCGGCCAGCCATCACGTACCACCATTGCTGCTAGCTAACCGGGGTAGCTACCAGTACACACATAGACACAGTCTCTCTCTCTCTGTCACTCTGTGAGAGCTTGCTTCTCTCTCTAGGGCTCATACACAACAGGACTTCCACGCACCAGGTGCGTAAACAGGAGGCACGGGGAGAGAGAGAGAGGGCGTGTGTGCGAAGGGGATCAATCGATCGGTCCCAGGCTTCTCTTACAATATCTGTCAGCGACAAAACTGGTAGATACCAAACTCACTCTGCACTCATCTCCTCTCTCTCTAGAGAGAGAGAGAGAGCTCAGAGGTGTGCTGCTAGCTATGTGGTATAGTAGTGCGGTAGAAGTGAGTGAGTGAGTGAGCTGTCCACATGCGCTGTCGTGCCAAAGCACAGACAACGCACGCCTGTTGCATGCACCACACCACTTCCCCGCGCGCGCATGCACCAGCTGCACGCCACCAATCCCGTAACCGGTCTACCGGCTTCTCCCGCGCGCTGCTCACTCGAACCATCTCTCTTCAACCGTACTCATCTAGCTACCCACCAGTGACGGTTACAATGGCAGTTCCCACCACATTCTTTGGTACTACGCCTTCATTCGCAGACTCAAGAAACATAGGGCCAGAGGGATTAATTATCGAACTAACACTCAAAAATTTGGTCTTCAAAGGCGAGGTGATTATGTGGGGGTTAGCCGGAGCAAAAGCTTTAAGTAATGTAATGCCGCGAGAGTAGACATTTTATTTGGTCGCGGCCCAAGGCATGTAAAACTCTAAAAACTTCTCCTTAATCAATGAAAATGTTAGGGCTAGGGGGATGGGGGAGGGTAGATCTACCGGGATTGCTCGCCAAAGGGGACGAATCGTAAGGTGACGGGAGGGGAGAAATTATGGGATCTCACCTCAAATCCCCTTCCGAACCCTAGATATATGGATTTTTTCGACATATTTACAGGCCACCGTAAAATGTTTTAAACACCGAGCCGTTATACGGGCTCTGTTCGGGCTGGAAAAAGTCTTGAAACCTTAAATCGACCGGACTTTTAAGGGTTTTACCCTTTTAAGGGATCTGCTAGAGTAGGGATGCTCTTACACATTTAATCGCGTGTTGGATAATTCAGTTTCATGTTTTGTTCTGAAAGGTGGTAGTGGAGGAGGAGGGAGATGGAGTAAAGCTCCACATCTATCCATTAAGTGATTATAAGTGAAGCATCATGGTGAACTAGCTAGCAATCATACGGGTAACACCAACGTCCTTGAGGCTTAGTGTGAAGCTTGACTTGGGGTGTTGTCGCACCTACGTCTTGATGTAGCACTTGGGCGCTATCCATATATCACATGGGATTACTTTTTTTTTTTTTTTTTTTTTTTTTTTTTTTTTTTGAAGGAGCAAACAGCAGCATGCGTACAACAAGAATCAGAGAACAAGCACAAACGCACGCACGCTACAGACTGAAGACAGAACACCAAGAACAGCAGCAGAACGCTGAAGAAACTGCAGACCAATGACAAAAAGGCAAAAAATGGCAGATGTATAAGTACGTTGTTGTTCTCTAAAACATACTAGTACAATGTACAAAAGACAGTATAAAAAATAATCTCTCTCTCTTTTTCTTTTCATAGCAGCCGCCTCTTGGTGGCGCGCATGACTGGCCACCGTTGATCGGACGGCTGCAATCAACCGGCTGCAGCGACCTAGGACTAGGAGCACCCACGATCGAAGGGCCCGCAGACAGGTCGGGCCCGGGCCCGGCGTGGCAATCTGCCGACCGATGGATGAGCAGCGGATGGCGATGCATGAGTTGTCGTTTTCCCTCCAGGGAATTCTCGTCTCCACTGCTTCCGTGCATTTTTTGGACTCGTCCCCACCCAACGAAGCAAGAAAAAACAATAGTACACGAAAACAAAAGCAACAGAGATTGAGAGAGAAGAAAAGGGCAAGTGACTGCACCGAGGAATTGTTCTTCTCGGGAGCCGGGAAAAACTTCTCTACTACTACTCCTAGCACGGCCGCCTCGGGATTCCGACCGGCCACTAACATTTCTTTCTGCTCATCTACTCCGTAGATCGATCGAGTGTTGTACTAGCGCTGTCTGTGCGAGGTGAGTGATGCTTTTACTATTTGGAGTGCTAGCTGTGGTCCTGCATGTATGGATTGTAGATCTCGTAGGACAATTATGTACATGTAATGTAAGATTGAATTGACAGCGTTCTAATCACGACTACCACATCGTCGATCTGTGCCGCATAAACACTACTGCTGCTAGTAGCAAGCAGTCCTTCCGTCAATATGTACTACTACAGTATCAACAATCGAATAATGCAATTGAAAAATGATCCTGTAACTCAATGTTGTACTATGTCTGAAATGCTTGTTTCTTCGAAAACACGAAATCATTTCGAGTAAATCCAAAAATGTGTGATCTATGAAGCTTGTATTTTTGGAGCGTGAAGGGCCCTAGCTAGCTAGAAACTTGTCATTAGCAGTGGGAAAACTCGATCTCCACTAGCGCGGACAAAGACAAGCTGGGTTTAACGACATGGAGCAGCTCAAAACGGCGCGTGTAGCACCCTGGAGACATGATGAGACAAGTGTTCATTCACTCTCTCCATCATATATAGTCTCCCTGAAATTTATATTTCATTTTTTGACAGGCTTCAGAATAAGCAACAGGTAGGACCATCTGGTATTTTAACCATTTTTATTGTCAAATATCAAAGCATTCTCGAATTTCCAAATGCTCCACAACAGAAATAGGGCATTTAAAGGAGAATGCTTCTTTTGCAACTTCAAACCTGGCTATAAATTCAACATCCGAACCTAGTATTATGTCGAAGAAACTAAATAGATAGGGCCAAATGTTTTTGGTTGCCACGGGGTTAAAAAGTAGGTGAATAATAGTTTCATGCTTACTGTAGAACACACATATTTCTAGTTTGCTAATATACCTTTAATTTTTTATCTATAGTCATACTGTAAATTAGATGGATTCTATATTTGCACCATGCCTCTAAAGCTAATGAAAAAGAGAGCTAGTAGATTATTTGCCATTATTCGTGTATATATTTCGAAATGAGGGAAACGCAGTCACCAGTAAGGATAATTTGTTGAAAAAATTCCCCAAGGTCATACCATCTCTCAACATCATAGGACAATTTTTTCTAAAAGAACGCATCATATCTGTGCCATTCCTGACTTGGGAGATGGTAGATTGATGTTCACTGAAAATACATTAAATATCCCATAATTGCATAGATAGAGGAGAGGATCAAAATAAGGTGTCTTCCAGTTCTAATAATCATGCGTATTCCCAACTATCCAATGATAACCGAATTTAACAGCTTTAAACCCAGTTTTCGAATGTGGGGACTTTTTTTATTGTATTTAGAATGTACCAGTGCTTTTCAAAGGTTCCCTTCACCATCGATATATCTCTTAAAAAATGTAAAACGCTTTTCTTTTATATTGATATCATAGGAGCAACATGAAAGGCCTATGCAAAGAGAAAGAAAGAAAAAGGACCCTGCAAAGCCTGGTTGAGAGATAAACTTAGCGATAGTTTTCACAAAATGTGTGGTACGTTCCATGATCAACTCTCTGCCCTCTTCATGAATTTCAGGAATAGCGTCGACAAGATCAAAGAGGTCTTATTTAACCCCCTTGCATTCCGCTCCTTCCAAATATTCCTTACAACGTGGGTAATGGCCAAAGATAGGCCATTGGGATGCGTCGTCGAGGAGTTACAGATGGCATGCCAGTATCACCATATAGTAGCACGACCATAGCCTAGTGTAACAGCCCGAAGCTTGAGAACCTAAAAACCCGTGTAAAATTTCCACTTTTGTGTTCATTGCATCATGGCATCATGCATCATGTTGTTGACACTAGGGAATTGTGCTAGGGAATTGTGGGTGTTGCTAGGGAATTGTTGTGGTTTGGCACCACTTCAAACAAAATGCTAATCTTGATTCAAACAATTTCAAAACAACGAAGGCACTCAATCTTGCAAACTAAAATTACTTTGACAACTTATATTTGTCCAGGAAGTTCCAAGAGTTCAAAGGAATATTTTGCCCTTGTTTGAAAAGTTCAAAAGTAATTTCAATTGGAAGTTTAGCTAAAATGCCTAAGTCACACCCTAAGAACAAAGGTTGACCAAAACATTTTATTTGTCAACCCCAATTTTTGTGGAGTTACTAAATGTTAAGGGGAGCATCCCCAAATTATTTCATAATTTTTGGAGGTGGATAACTGCCTCAATTAAATCAAATACACCTGCTGTTATTTTAAACCAGTGCTAAAAAGGACCTATCCGTGAGGAAATTAAAACTTCCAAGGGGTGTTGTGTAAAAGTGTCATCTCTCTCACCCCCACGCGCCACTGGCGCCATGGCACCGTGGCGTGCTCGCACAGCACGCCATGCCCGGCCCCCCCTCTGCCCTTCCCCTTGCGAGGAGGAGAAGCAAAACCGGGCCCCCACCTGCCCTGCCTCTCCTCCCCACTCTCCCACTTGCTCCCTTGCTCCCCATCCTCCTCCCCACGGCCACGCCATGGCCGCCGTGGCTGCCGTGCTCGTCGCCGCCGTTTGAGAGCTCCCGGGGCAAATCGAAGACCACCACCCGCTTCGTGGGGATCTCCTCTACCACCTCGCCGCAGGAATCGACCGGGGAGGCCGTGACTCGCCGCCGCCGTCCTCGCTTTCCTCCGCCACCGTCGCCGTCGCCGCGGGCGATTCCCGCCGTTCCCTCCGTCTCCAACCCCGCCGCCGCTACCCACGAGCTCCTGGTGAGCTGCTGCTCCCCCCCAAGTCCTCCTCCTCGTCTCTCGCGAGCTGTGGCTCGAGTTCGTTGCGCTCGCCGTCGCGTCGGATATTCCGACCAGCATCGAGCCGGATATTCCGGCTGAGGCCAGTGCGAGGGATTCTTCTGGTCCTTAGTCGTTTCTCTGCCCTCTCCAACAATCGGATAATCCGAACTCTAAAACATCGGATTTTCCGATTTTCATCAGTACAGAGGAGCTCGAGGTCCTTAGCCACTTTTCCAGAATCTGTTTCAATCGGATTTTCCGATTTTGGGAAAATTCGGATTTTCCGATTTTTGTCCAGTACAAAAAGAATTGATACTGTTTCAACTACTTGTCTTCCTAAATGGATTAAATGATTGTTCTATGTTGGATTTTAACTCATAATCAGGACTTAATTAAAAAGGAGAGAATAAAATAATTGAAAGAACATATCTAATTTAGTAAGTTATAAAAAGGTAATAACTTTTAATCGGTGCAACATAAATTTGGTGTGATACCAAAATTGGGCACAAATTTGTGAACTAACCTTTTTAAAATATTGTCATACATATTTGCTCACCGTAACCGTAATGCACCTCCGGACACTAGAAGATTCATTAAGATAAATATGGGGTGTACTCCTCTCTCGTCGAGTATTGTTCCTCGCCCCATTTAAATTGTCGGACAGCGAATAATAAGTCGGTGCATTAAAATGTCATATCATCATTTTTGTATGCATTGCACCATTGCCATGTGTTGATTGTTGTTCCTGCTTTCCGGTGTGTTTGCTCTCCGGTAGATCACGAGTCCGGAGTTGAGCATCATTACTCCGACGAGCAGTTTGACTACTCCGCTCAACAAGGCAAGCGTAATCCCCCCTCTGAGCATATCTTATCCTATTTTCCGCAAATATTTTCTCCACTATAATATTGCATGCGGTTCCAAATGTCAATTTGCTTGGATTAGAGTATCCTATAGTTACATTAAGATTCCGATGCCAATTACCTGTTTCCCCTCCTATTATCCATAAGATTGTACTGTTGGCCTGAAATAATTAACTATGCAGTGTTGATGCTTAGCCATGCTTAGTTAAAATGCTTAGCAGTCCGGTGGATGTTTCATGGTTGGAAACAGGTGATGAGTTGTACAGATGATGGTGGAGAATTTGTGGTGACAGGTAATAAGATGCTTAAAGGTGGGGATGAGAGGCCACTTTGGTATGGTGGTGTTTTGTCTCACTCTCGCCGCCTAGGTGCGAGTTCTTTACCTCTTGAACCAAGAATGAGCGCGCTTCCTTTCGGTGGGGTATATGGAGCCCTCGTCGACCGACTAACTTGTGGCGGACTAGCCGAGGGTCCTCTAGTTTGGCTTTCCATTTGCGCGTGCGTTGAGGATGGTGGCCAAGACTGAGATGAGGATGGTAGTGTCAGGAAAATAAGTGGCCGCGGGACAGGGTGCTGGAGGTACCTCTTGTCCTACCGCCACTGATGATCCTGGGTTAGTCTCAAGCAAGGTTAAGGTTGTAACCGTTCCCACTCAGCCGGCTTTCCCCGGAAGAGAGCTACGTGTAGGCAATGAGCCGGGCGGTACCGAAGGTAAACACAGTGCACCCCTGCAGGGTTAAATCTTTTCGAAAAGCCGTGTCCACGGTTACGGACAACTTGGGAAAGGACGATAAGATCATAGAATAACCTTAACGGAATGATTAAAAACTGGGTACTAGAGGTACCACTTCAAGATTGCAAGGTGAGCTTCCTCGAGGGTGATTCGGGGAGGTGCCTTTGATGAACAGGTACAATGGTTGATGTTGAGTAAGGTGATGAAAGAAAGAGTTACTCCTTACCTCTTTTAAAAGTACTCTGATTAGACGATGCCCTTGAGTTATGTTTTCCATAAATAAAATCAGCTTTATGCAAAAGAGCCATAAAACTTTGAAAGCCTCATCGAGCTAATGCTCTATATATAATCTTGCGAGTTCGTCGAACTCAACGTCGTTTGTTTTGTTTCAGAGGAGGACTTCACCGACCTCGAAGGTGGGTTCTTTGTGGACGTCGACGAGTAGTCTGGGGTTCCCAGGTGGCAGCTTGGGACATCCCGGAACAGCTGGCGCTGTGATGTTTATCTGTAGGCCTCTTAGGCCATATGCTGGATCTTGTTGTTTAGAACAACCTAATTTGCTTCCGCTTGATGTAATGTTGGGTCTGTGACCTCTGGATGTCATTTGCTATCTTTCTCTATTATAAGAGTTGAACTATATGATTTGTGTCGTAGAGTCTCTGATGTGCCAGTTGTTTCACAAGTCTTGATCTCTCTATTATACATTGAGGGTTGTGCCTGTGATAAGGCATCAATCGGGGAGTTGCGTTGCCGATGATCCTTTCCGAGCAACGCCTGCCAAAGGTTTTGGCCGGGGATTGGTAAACCCGTAACCTCCGGTTGTATCGATTAACCGGTGACACACAGCATCACTGTATAACAGTCGGGTCGGGGCGCGACACCTAGATCTTGAACTATCGATGGGTAGTATAGACATGCTGACGCAGGGGACCATATGCACGTTGGAGTAGCGACATTCGAAAAGGATGTGCCTGGCGATCACAGTCAGGAAGGCATTTGCATAGCTAGTATACCGACTGGTTAGGCTAACCACGAATGGAAAGCCCGTCGGAGTCCACAAAGGGTTTGGACCGCTAGCCAAGACAACAATCAACATTTTGGAGGCGCCCAGTCCTTCCAAACAATCTGCTCAAATGTGCAAGGAATGAATCCTATGAATTGAACATTGTCTGTTGAAGCCGCCGAATATGAGCCATTGGTTGAGAATGGCCAGGAGATCGAGTCATCCACCCTAGGAGTAGGGTGAAAGTCTTGAAGAAAACCCATAGATGGACGAATTGCGCTATGCGCTTAGCCGAGAATACCCCCTTGTTAAGATTCTTGATCCACTTTTGTTTCATGAGAGCTCGGGAGACAGATTTCATCTTGCATTTGGACGCCTCAAACAAATCCGGGGCTAGGACTTTAGGTTGGGCGCCACGAAGACACAACAATGACAAAAAAGGAGGCTATCTTTTTTTGTTTTTCAACCGTCAAGCATTGAATAATTAGCAGTAAATATCGTCATTCGGAGTTTCTATACCGAGCCACGACTTGTTTGGATCCACCCACTCCATTCATAGCCAGAGCAAGTGCAGCGCACGAGGCTACTTGTCTAAGTCAAGGAGCCATGGGCGCCAAGCGCTTTGGGTATACAAACGTTCAACTAGTTGACCTAAAAAAATCTCCGTTGATGATGTTGTTGTTGGCCCAAAGCATTCTTCTAATAGGTTCGTCAAACGTGTGAAGGGTGCATGCCTGTTTTGACCTTAATGGCGGTGAGAAGGAAGATGGACATGTCAGGGAAGACTGTTGAAAGTGCATGGAGCCCCATGTGTGGTTTTGGTAATTAATGACAATCCTTATGGACTAATGGTTTCATTGAGTTATATTTGAAGGGATTTTACATAGGTAGTGATATGAATTCCATGCATCCGTTGGATTCAAGGTTAGATAAAATGAAGATAAAGATATAGTTTGAATATTGGGATCAAGATCATCGATGTAAAGAGATGAATATGATATGATCAATGAGAAGAAATGATAATGGAGTTCTTGTGGGGAACTCAAAGAATGACATGCTCTAGCTTATGTCTTAATCCATGAGGGGTCAAGATTTTGAGAGTTTGCTTTCAAGAGAACAATGCATGTGTTTGCATAAGTTCATTCGTGATAGTAAGGTATATGATGATCATTTCGGCACATCGAGGGAGGCACATATATCCATGACGATAATGCTTCTGATATCGGTGGAGAGAAGGTTCCGATCATAATAATAATGGCGTAAAACACATGGCAGTTGCTGAAAATTTTATAGCTTGAGGAGTTTGATTTTATTATAATTTCGTAACCACTAAGATATTTCTTTTATTTTGTTGTGTACTAAATTATGCATCGACAACATGTTTTATTACGATTTGACTCTTCGTAATTTTCTTGATTCATTTCTAGCTCATTTTCTGCTAATAAACTGTCACACATATGAGAGTTTTGTTTATTTGGGGCCAATATCAAAATCAAGGGTATTGCAGACAACATACAACTCAATAGAGCTTTTCCCTACCCATGTACACTACACATACAATACCCACCCCCACTACGCACAAACTAATACAGTACAGCTACCATATAATGATGTGAGTGCATGTACTGTACATGTTTTTGAAAAAAAATCAACAGGGCAACCATCTTCTAATCTTTGATTGTGAAACCTAACCATTTTCTGGCATGCGGACGCGGCGCGTGCGGGGTCGCTCGCTGCGCTGCTATATAAGGCGAGGTAGTCTGCGTGCGACGCCTCTTCTAGTCTAGCGCAGCTACTAGTTTTTGAGTGCGTCGCGTTGTCGTGCTGTGTGGAACTGCAAGAGAAGAGTAGTAGTATCACCATCAGCTCGCAATAATACCTGTACGCCCGCTTTGTTGTGTAGCTCTTGTCAGCGAACCTCCCAGCTGAAAACCCCACCCACCCACCCACCCCTCTCCTCTCTTCCTCCCCATCCCGTTCCATTTCCACCTCGATCTCTCGCGCAGCTTCTCTCGCTAGCTTGACCAGCTGCTGCCGTACGTGTTGATCTCTTAACACGGGGTTTAGGCGATTAACTGATGGCCGGCGCGGGTGGTGGGGCTGCGGCGGTGCAACCTGCCGCGGCGGCGGCGGGGGTCGGGGCGGGGAGGAGTAGCACGTCGTCGGCAGGAGGAGGCAGCGGCGGCGTGGCTGACCCGCGTGCGGAGGCGCTGCGTTGCCCGCGCTGCGACTCGGCCAACACCAAGTTCTGCTACTACAACAATTACTCGCTGTCGCAGCCGCGGCACTTCTGCAAGGCGTGCAAGCGCTACTGGACACGCGGCGGCACGCTCCGCAACGTCCCCGTAGGAGGAGGTTGCCGCAAGAACAAGCGTTCCAGGAGCGGTAACGGAGGTGGCAGGCCGGGAGGCTCCTGCGCTGTCGCCGCCGGCGCGCTTCCTCCAACGCGGCTGGCGGCGGCCTCACGTCATCGACCGCGTCGATGTCGATGTCGCTCCAGCAGCCGGGGTCCCTGTCCTCGGCTCTTGGCCTCCACGGCCAAGGGAGCAGCTCGTTGGCCTCGCTGTTGCTCGGGAGCGGCGGCTCGGCCGGCGACCATCTCGGCCTCTTCCACGCCATGCAGTCTGTGGTCTCGGACGCCACCGCCTACGAGATGCAGCAGCACCACCAGACGCAGGTGGATCAACTGCTGGGGCTCGGCTACGGCGGTAACGGGTCGCAGATCCAGATGAAGCCCTGGCAGCAGCACCTTCAAGACGGCGCTGGCAGTCTCTTCGACGGCTTCTACGCGCCGCTGCTGTCTGGCTCCATCGTGCCGGGGCTGGAGGAGCTGCACGTGAAGGCCGAGGCTACTGCCGGCGAGCAGAACCACCACCAGCAGAAGAAGGCCAACGACGGGGATCAGAGCTGGGATCAACATACCACGTCGTCGTCTAACGTTGAGGCCAACATAATGGCGTCCAACGCGCTCATGGCCGCCGCCGCCTCCATGAACCCGGCGGTCAGCAACGCTTCCACGGCACCGGCGTCCTCTTCTCTCATGTACTGGGGAAACGGGGGCATCGGCGGCTCACCCGCGGCGTGGCCGGACATCGCCAACTGTGGATCCTCCATTGCCACCTTCTTCTAGCGGCCGGCCGTCCAGTCTGGATGGATGGCTAGCTCGCTCCTTGGTGTTAACTTCTTGATTTTTCTCCTTCATTTTTACGTTTAATTTTTCCTTGACTAAAATAACATGTAATTTGTGGGGGGAAAGCTGAGATGAGAGAATACTCTGGGTAGCTAGAGAGTTGATCTCGGAGGCCAGAAAGTTAGATCCAAATTCTTTCGCCAAGAGATGGATCCTGTCCATGTTCTTCCGTCTCTCCTTTGATGGATGATCAAGAGGACGATGGGCATGCATGGATCTACGAGAAGAGGCTGGGGGAGGCAAGCAATCAAGTGTAAGTGCGGAGCACTCCTAGCTATACTACTTGATTTGCTTCTTCTCCTTCCTTGGGTGTTTTGTATATAAGGCATATGGTGTAGGTGTGGGGATATATGAGAGCTAGCATGCAACAGCAATGGTGGTGCAAGTAATGAGCCTCTCTCTACCTTTCTCTCTCATCTTTGGCACTTATATTAGTGTGTTCAATTGGTTACTCTACCTTGCAATTGCCATCTCTTTAGATGTATAAGTTAATAATCTTACTCCTACGGTCCTTGAAGCTTAGTTTGAGAACTGTTTTTGAGTTCTCAAGCATTGGTAACCTTTAAGGGTTTCTTCCTCCTTGCTCTCTAGTATCTCTCTTCTAGAGTGGATTTCTTTATTTTTCTTGGGGTTTTCTTTTGTTCAAACTCTGTTGTACCAATGATGACATTGTGAGTTATGAGAATTTAAACTACCACTGTTGTCCTGATGATGCTTCATATATTGTCCCTATGGGTGTGTAATTAAGAATACTATATGCATTCGAGCTACTATATAGTTGCTTCACTTTTAGTGCATGGATGGATGTCTCACTTTTGGTCATGTGCAGCAGCTTTAGCTTGCGAGCTAGCTTTAATTTGGGTTCTCTTCTGGATGTGCGAGCGCATGATCAGATCTTTGAATTCTGTGCATTTTAGGAGGGTTGTCTTTTTTGTGAAGGATCGATCATAGGATTCCCGCATGCAGTGGCACTCATGCAAGTTAGTGCTATCAAGTTTCTGTGATCAGAATCTTGTATGCCCTCCTGCAGATAGATGGCGAGAGTAAAAATACGGCCGTTTACATATGCTTGTTCGTTCTCGCATGTCTCGTAGCAATTTGGAGCTGTATTTTGATGCTAGCCATGTTCACCCTACTGCTACTTGAGTACCATGAAAAAGGAAAGAGAGATAAATGGGGAAGAAAGAGAGAAAACGCTGTGCTAGAAGGCACTTGAAAATGAGAAGATTTGTTTGTAGAGTTACACATTTCTATGAGCATGCATGTATATAAAAGATGTTTTGATTTGGATTTTCATTCTTGACAAAAAGATGCTTGCATGTCAGTTTCATATATAGTAAATTGTGTTCATGGTGTCTCTTCTATGTGCTTTACTTAGTACATGGATACAAAACTTGTCCACTATGGTTTTTTCTATTTCTTAAACTATATAAAAATACCAATCTAGCTATGTTGTTGGCATATTATTCCGCCCTTCTGAAAAAATGTATACATAGAGTAAACAACATTGAATCAGCTGGGCGAACCTCTTCTCAAGGACTTCACATTCTTAAGTTGTTGAAAATGATTCCAAATATATTTTTTTCTGTTTCTTAATTCACCAAATTTTGAAGGGTGGGTTTGAGATTTTCAAAGTCCATAACATGCATTAATTTTGAAGTATCTCTAAAGTTATATTTTAAATGCTTTTCCAAATGTTTGACGAGCACAAAGTGGTGGATACAAAATTTTGTAGCAAGTTTATTCATTCAGCTAGGGAGCCATATATCTACTATATACTATCTTTCCATCCTTATGTACCCATAGCAAGTTAAGTAAAACTTGTGCTAGCTCAAAACAAGCATTTTCACATTACAGTTCTCCAAATTTTGTTCTCCTCCATGTTCTGTTTTTGAATTACGCAAGTCTATATAGCCGTTTCTCTTGTGACAATATGTGAGTTGTTTGCTCCATTTTCTTCAAGAAAAAATGTACAACTTGCATGCTTGCTGTTCCTAGATTACGGCTCATTGAATTGTTAAACAATTAAAGTCTTATAATGTCACAACAGCAACACTTTATATTCAGCAGTTCATTGAATATGCATGGTACTAGTCGATCCTGAAATCAACAAGCGGGTTAAGTCATTGTACAACGCTTTTTTTGCATATCATGTTCAGACCTAGTTTCATCATTTCTTTTAGCAATATCAGCTTTGTCAGTTTCTGCCACTTCGATCTCTGTTGGCTTTGTTAGATTGCATGCGGAGGCACGTACGTAATTAATGCATGCATGCTGAATTTAATGCAGGCATTTCAGTTTTTCCTTATTTGACAGGGCCGGGCGTCGTATATACACTCTCATACTAAACGGATATATTGATTGATAAACAAAGCTACGGATACCTGGATTAATAAGATCAGGTGCATCCTTATGCATAGCGCATGATCGAACTTTAACCCAGCTCTGCAAACCCAGAGTCGTACGTACTCTGTGTGCTTTTAAAACGCACCATTTCTTGTAGTACTGCAAAGACATAAGTAACCAATACACCCCTTCAATTATAATTAAATGGCTTTCTGCTACCGACTGCAAGGCCAAAACGCTTTTAGATGATTCTGCTTCTCCCTTCCATCGTGTACAATGCGTAGTTAACTTCGTATATATGAGCAGAAATTTCTCTCAAACATGTAGAAAAGGTATTCCATCAGCTATTTAATTGACGCGTAGCATATAGCAGTGCATAACCTGAAGAAAAGAAGGTGACATGAGAGCATCTCCACTAGAGCTCCCAATAGAGTCGTCCGGCAACGTTGACGGTCAAGTGCTATTTGGAGCGTCGGCGCTGGCTGTTGCCCTATTGCAAGCGGCTCCCCACACCGGTCACTCCCAAATTCCAATAGACGCTTCCAATAGATTTTTCGATCAAATTTAAATACAATACGACGGTCAAATTCGAACAGCGACGGTCAAGTTCAAACACCCAAAAGCATCACTAGGTCCAGCAATCACATTACAAAACATCGAATATGCATGGAAATCAAATGGTCGACGCGTCCTCATGTGTCTCCATGTCGTCCCAAGCCGGGCACGGCGTTGTATTCGGCTCCGGCGGCGCCGTGCTCGACATGGGCGTCGTGCCTATCGGCGTTGGCTCCGCCCCCTCTGCATAGCCAGCGAATCGAAGAATGTATGGTTCAGTATCCGACGTGGCGCGCGTTGCCTCGGTTGCCGGCACTTCCGGGTGCCTCCCTAGGAATACACTAGTACAAACTTGACTAAGCTAGACGAAAACCAGAGACGGTCGGATTGAAAATAAAAACCACCGTCTGGGAAGAGCTACCTCAAACGACCGTTATTTTGTGTTCGTCTCTAATTTAAGCTGCGACGGTTTTTAGTTACAACCGTCTCTAATCACATACACATCCGAGACAGCCAGGAAAAGTACCCGGCGCAGAAATATTGCAGACGGCCATGAAAACTACGCGTCGCTCAGTATAAAACTTTTGAGACGGCCAATAAAATTAACCGGCACTAACTTAAATATGCAAAAGTAAAATACGTACAGATAGAGAGTAGCAATTAAACATATAGCTAACACAAATTCACAGGCACAACACACATATAGACATAGAGCATATATACGCGTTGCTGAAGATCACCAGTTGTCATGAAAATGGCGGTGAACGACGTACGACCGGCCCCCAGCCAGTTCCAGCACCCGAGCCACCAGCGCCGTCATCTTCCTTCTTCCAGCCAGAGCCAGCACCGTCGCCGTCGTCCTTCTTCCAGCCTGCAGCACCACCCGAGCCACATGCACCAGCGGCGTCGTCGTCCTTCGTGCAGCCCGAGCCACCAGCGTCGTCGTCGTCGTTCCTGGCGCCCCACCTAGAGCGCTTGGCGCCGCTCGAGCTCCCTTTCTCTAAGCAACTGGGACAGTACGTTGCTCTAGGGGGCTGTGGTGCTGGTGGCGGTGGTGCAATTGGGACGAGGTGCGCTCGGCCCCTCTCGATGATCTTGATCTTGCGGTACAGCTCGTAGGCGACATAGCCATCCACAACTGCATATTTCAGGTTCACTTCATCAAGTGGGGGCTCCTCCCAGAAGTCGTGTCGTGTCTCTGGGAAGTCGGCCTTCATGCGCAAGTAGAAATTGGAGATTAGTGTGTTTGCCAGGGCGGCCATGCCATTGCCTTTCCTCTCGGCTCCGTTCACCCGGAAATGCCTTTGATTATCCACGTGGAAATCAAGTGGGATAAAGAAGCCCGGCCAGGTGTGTGCATGACCTGAAAGTCACCCCTTATGTCGACTGAAGCGAATGAAATTCCCTTCAAACGAAGGAAATCAGACAATGCCTGAGGGCATTCATCCACGAGGCCACAACTGTAGTTTCATATATAGGAAGAAATTGAATACTAAGTAATTAACAACAGATCTTCATAAGCTATTTATGAAACTAAGACCAAACGAGAACTACAAATTCAACTTTAAAAATATAAACAAAATAATTATCTACTGTATAATATTTAAATCTAGTGAATCTACTGGAATCTATAACATATACTCCTCTTTTCTACTCTGGTTGATCAAACCAAATTAATCTAGTCTAATCCAAAACAGTGGTATAAAAATATAATGCATGCCCTAAAAAATTAAAGAAAAACAGAGGATCTTGATCAAACAAATAATTATCTACGGTATCCCAAAAAGTACCTAAATCTAATTAATCTAATCTACTCGATCAGGGTTTTTACATATGAATCACAATAGCTACTACATCGCGTTTTTTACAGCCCTATATAAATAGGAAAACATAGGAGGTTGGTCGAACATATTACTAGATCGGGGTTTTTTACATACCTAGAGTACTGGAATACCAGTACTTTCTTATCCAAGGCGAGTTGAACGACGGCGACCTCTTGTGCGAATACTCCATACGGATCAGCCGGCGTGTACTCAAGGTCTAGCCCCATGAACCTGTCCTCTACGCCTTCAAGCAAACTCTCGAACATGTCCAGGTTCCTCGCGACCTCCGCAATGTCATCGGTGTACACCACATCTATGCTCTGCTCATCGTGGATAGGGAACGTGTGCGTGTGCATGTAGGTGGCCATGGCGCTGATCGAGAGGAAGGGGACGATGAACAGTGCGAAGAGATGGAGGAGAGGGAGGGGATGATCAGAGTTAGAACAATGCGGTCGAATGCGGTGGAAACCGCAATGGGGCGTGGAAGTTGAGAATAGTAGTGGGAAAGAAGGAACCGCTGCATGCCTCGCTGCCGGCTTTGCAATGCCACGCCGCCTCTTTGCCTCCTGCATTTACAACACGAGTGGTAATTGCCGATCAACGGATGGGCCCATGAACCACGTCACGGTACGCAACTGCTACGCGTGCCTTCCGCTCTGGGAACACACGTACTGTGTCTGACATCAAAATGCAGTAACCCAGAGGCTTGATGACCCACAAGTATAGGGGGTGTATCGTAGTACTTTCGATAAATAAGAGTGTCAAACCCAACAAGGAGCAGAAGGTGTTGGCAAGTAGTTTCGCGCAAGGTTTCACTGCAAATACCAGAAGACAAGTTTTTATGGGTTTTTATAATAGCAAATAAATAAAGTGCAAGTAAATAAAGGAGAGCAATAATAATTGCAGCAAGTGGCCCAATCCTTTTTAGCACAAAGGACAAGCCGGTGGTTGTAACACCCCAAAAATTCGTCCCTAATTTTAGTGGTGTTTTCTCGCACCTGGAAAACTTTTTCGGGTTTCAAAATGTTTTCTTCGAACCTGTTGGTCTTTGATTTTACTTTGGTTTCGCTCTCTTAGAAAAATTTCCCAATAATCCTTGAGTCCTTGTCAACCTCCACCATATTTACATGCCGTTGTTTTGTCTGTCAAACACTGGTTCCATTTGGTGATTCCAAAACCATTTCTGTCTATCCTACTAAAGCCTCCACCGCAATTTTAGCTTGAAATAAATTCTACCAAGCTACCATATGGTTCCCTCATACATATAGATCACTCCCATGGAAAAATATTTCATAGTCCCATGCAATACTTCCAAGTTTATTCATATTCTCTAATATGCCATTTTCGATCCAGAAATTATCTAGACACCTTCCACTCATCCAGAAATTATGCAATTTTGGGAAGGTGCATGATTCCACCTCCTGAACATTTCACTCCATTGGCCCAACCTCATTTGAGCAATATTTGAGGTAATTCCTTTGTAATGCTCTTTTCATGCCTATTTGCAATTTCCAAAGCAACCCCTAGCTACAAAAATCATTTGGCGTTGATACCTTGCCAAATTGACAACCTTCCTTATATAACCACATATTCAGAAGATCAGCTCAAAATAATTTGAGGAAGCACACTAGGCATACCCATGCCATTAGGGCATTTTTGGACATCCAATTTATTTGACCAACCTCCAGCTGTCCAATTGAGCTCAAACTCCCCAAATATCCTATTTACATCATTCCAAACCTACTGTGAATTTTGGGGATTTTTCTGAGATGTGCAAGACCTAGGTCATTTCATCGAACACCTGGCGTTCCCTCGGTTTTCTGAAAATTTTGCACAGAGGAAGTTCAAGCCCCTGAGTGTTTCTTGTTTTGTTGAGTTGGCCCTGTCCTTAGGAACCCAGTGGTCGAAACCGTTTTACTTTTGGTGCTCCGAGTCACCGGGAACGCGTCGATGCCACTCGCGGCGCGCTCCGAACGCCAGCGCGCGCATGACGGCGTACTGTGCGTTCCTGTGCACCGGGTATCCACTGTTCCCCTTGTCCCAACCGAACCCCAGCTGTAGCTAGACCCCTACTGCTCCCCTGGTTCGAACCAGATTCGATTCTATCCCCTCCCCCTTATCTTCTTAGCCATGGACATGTGGTTGGCTGTCCCTCCTTGCCCCTGCCCGTATAGAGAGCAACTCGAGCCCTCTCGTGCCCTAGCACCCTCACTCTTTCCCCGGAACCCCCCTTGCTTCTTTAGTTGCAGAACGGCGGAGCCCTGCTCCGATTCGGTCGAGGTTGTCGCCGTCGGTTCGTCGACCGCGGCGAGCTCTAGACTGAACCGTTCCTCGATTAAACCGGCATGGTGGTTGCTCTTGATCCCCTCTCCCTCCCGGACAACTCCTTTTGCAAAGTGGTGGCCCGAGGCCTCGGCCCCGTTCGGGAACCGCCGGTGGCGAGCTCGTGGAGCGCGCTCCCGTGGCGGCGCCCCCGGAGCTTCCCTTGTCCGTGGCCGTCCTCATCGGAGGCGGCGCGTCGGGGCGTTCCTCCCCGCATCCCGTCGGCCGGCGGCGTGCACTAGAGCGGCGGCGGTGGCCAGCTCCGCTGGCCGGCAGTGCCCGGACGCGCCCGCGTCGGGTCTCGCCTTGACGCGAGGAGGACAACCGCCAGCGTGGCGAGCTGGGGACGCCGACAGGTGGGCCCAGCCTGGCCCAGCCGCCCCGTCCGTTAAGTGGAAGCGCCTTCCGTGCGTTCCGCTTCTCCTGCTGGAAGGCGTACTTCGCCGAGTGCGCGACCAACCTAGCCCATTCCGGAATACAGCCTGCTCTGTTTTTTTCCGACTGAGCAGCAGATAGCTATCCGTCGTCGGGCTATATCTTTTGATCCGTAGCTCCGTTTGAGGTGATTCAAATTTGTAAATTCTTAGTTTGAAAAGCTCTGTCCAGTAGTATCAGTTTTACATTTTTGTAAAATACTTGTATGCTCAGCACCCTTGTATGCATGCATAGGGTATTCTGCGGTACCGGCCGACCGAGACCCTGACCCGTGACGCGTCCGTGATCCCTGAGCCAAATGGTGTCGATCTTCGGAGGCAAGCTAACCACTTGCTATGACCATTCCTGCAATGTTGTTTGCCTATTTGATTACATATTGGCATGCCATGTTACATTAAATTGTCGCATTGCTTTATAATTACTTATCTGCGCATCACCCCCCATTCCCGAGGCGACAGGCTGGAGGAACCGCCACAGTCAAAGGAATGGGGAACAATACAACTATGCGTCTCGCACTTGCGTGGCTTTGTCGAACCCTCTAACTAAACAACTAGAAAACATGCATTCCTATGATTGTTTGCTTCTTCTTCTTCCCCGAGGTGAGGAGCGGACGAATGTCGTCTTATGATACTCGGAGTTGGGGCATTTGCCAAAAGAGTTATTTGCTTCTTCTCCCTCCGTCAAACTTGGTTGGCGTATGCCCGCTTTGACTGCGACGCTAGGGACATTTGCTTTCCATTTGGTTCTTTTGCCAAGATTCTGACACCACGTCGGGTTAATCCTTGAGTGGAATGGATGCTTTCTTTCTTATGAGTGCTTTTCGGTTCATTTTGGAGACTACATGCCCTACCAACTTTGGTAGTTGATCTGTGATGGCGCTGGTCGGAGGTATCTCTGCCACAGTCACCCGATCGACGCCAACAAACTGTGCTAACTTTGTAGTTGTTCTGCGATGGCGCTGGTCGGAGGTATCTCTGCCACAGTCACCCGATCGACGCCAACAACTTGTGCTAACTTTTGTATTGATCTGCAATGGCGCTGGTCGGAGGTAGCTCCGCCATAGTCACCCGGTCAATACATACAAACTATTGATTGAGATATTATGTTGCTAATGTCTTGATGTTTGATGATATATTATTATGATATTGTGATTGTTGTGTTGGACTAATCCTCTGTTGTTTGGACTTGTTATGATGAAACTTGATTAAATGAAACACCCCTCCAAACATCGATAGGGTCAGTCCATAGTGCCACTAATCTGAACATCGAAAGCACTACCACTGTCGCTCATATGGGCGGGCCTTGACCTACGTATCCTATTGAGCCTCCTTTGATGCTACCATTTTGGCAAGTCTAGTCGGTTACCTTTGTGGTCGGAGCTAGTCTTGTGAAGTTTCCGGAGCTAGGCGTTGCTCATCTGTTGGGGGCGTGCCAGATTCACTTCGTCATAAGACATAGAGTTGTGTCGGTAGCTATACAAGGAGTGTCTTGGTAGCGTGAACGGTCATGTACGTGTATCAGGTCGTCTTAAGGAAGAGTTCCTAAAGTACCGGCTATATGGTGCACCTAGATGGGTGGAAACTGCAACCTCTCGAGAGTGTCAAATCTGGATGTCTAGCCTCGTTCCAAGGTTATGGAACAACAGTTCAGTGTCGGTCACACTATTGTCTTTGTCGAGTCAGGAGGTTAAACATAAGTTCGGTTTGAAAGAAAGTTGAACAACCTGATTTCACTAAATGAACAATAAGATGATGCAGTGAATGTTACTTGAGCTGTGGATGGTTACCGTGTTTAGGGATGACGGTGTGATCGTTGGGAGCCTAGAGTTAGGCCTGAGCCAACATCAACCGTGTATGCCCAACGTGGAAAGATGAGGCCAGTGGGCCTAGCAGTTTGATAGATGTGGTAAGGCCGTTGGGCCTAGTTGTGGTGATGGGTGTGATTATAATACTTGGTACCACTTGTTACACCCGTTTACTCGTCACAGGTAAGCCCTTTGTATGATTGCTGGTACACGATCCAACCCCACCTGGCTTGGACTCTGTACTGGTGATACCCCCGTTGTCTGCTTACGACATGTTTGGTTGTCAATGCCATGCTACTTTATGTCATATACTTGAGTAGACTGTTGCCATGTGGTAGGACGTTGTTGCTTTGGATAACTTGTTGCATGATTGCCTGACTGTTCATGTCTTGTGGTTATTTTACTTGCGAGTACGTCATTGTACTCAGACTGGCTTTTCATGTGGCCAGACTTAGCCAGAAGTTGGAGCAAGAGCGTGCTAGGATCTGTAGCCTAGCTAGATACCTGTGGAGTGGAGCCGCTCCAAGCCATTGCCTTAGCCGTCTTCCGCTGCCAGTTAAACTCTGTCCTAAGCCATGCTTGGCAAGTTGTTTTGTAATGCCTCGATGGCCTTGTAAACCTTTTGTAGCACTTTGTGCCTGATTGTGTAATGATTTCCGCTATGTTGCATTGTCGTAACGTGCGGCCAGATATCTTGGGCACACGGGGCGACCGCCTCTCTGAAAATATGTGCCAGAGCGGGGTGCCACAGTGGTGTTACTTATGATGGCTAAAACGTTCCTGAGGACACACGGGAATTTCGTCTAGTCACTTTCGCTTCATACCGCTGATTAATCTTCAATGTTTTGATAAGTGTTGTGTGGGTGAACCTATGCTAATGCACCGCCCTTACTTGGACCAGTACACACTTGTGATTAAACTTTCTTACAAGCATCTGCAAATGCAAGAAAGTATTTAAGAATTCACTAACCACAGCCTTAAACTATGCTCCCTTATGCAATAGCTTACCGACGGGGGTTTAGGTTTATGTCGCTCCGGCAACCCCACAATAAGTAGACTAAATACACAATGCATTCTCCTGGGCCCATAAAGGTGAAGTATCATGTAGTCGACGTTCATACGACACCACTAGAAGAATAACACCACAACTTAAATATTAAACCATGAAATTCTACTCAACATAATTCCACTACTAGTGCCAAGACTTCTCCCTTATCCTCAAGAACTAAACGAACTACTCACGAGACATCATTTGGAACATGATCAGAGGTGATAAAGTGATGAACAACAATCTGGACATAAAAGTAATTCACCGATAAAATTCAATAGCATCAACTACGACAAGTAATCAACACCGAAAAAGTAATCCCAATAAACTACACAAGGAGGAACCCTAGATGTCTCAGCGGAATGAAGTGGAGCGGTGGTGATGACGGTGCTGGCGGTGGAGATGGTGTGGATGATGTTTCCGATGAAGCCCGTGGCAATGACGAGGACGATGGCGACGGTTTCCCCCTCTGGGAAGGAATTCCCCCGGCAGATTTCTCCCTGTCGGAGAGCTTTTCTCTCTCTGTGGTTTCCACCCCCGAGGCGGCGGCAGAATATTTCTTCGAAGCGTCTCCCAGAATTTTTAGGTCATAGGGAAGATATACGCGAGAGGGGAGAGCCGGTGGCGACCCAGGGCCGCCAGGTGGGCCCCAGGCGCGGTCCAGAGATGGGTCGCGGCTGGGTGCCGTCTGGGGCCCTGGTGGCCCCCCTCTGCCCCATCTTCTGGCTCCTCTCGCCTTCTCGCAAAATAATAACGCCTGAATATTCTCGGAATTTTTGGAGTTGCAGAAATACAATATCTTTTTTTTGCGACAAATGTCTTTATTTTTGTGACAAGAAATATAGTATCTTGACGGTGCTTTTTCTAGCTGATTCCAGGCTCCGGCAGTTTATTCCTCAATAATCATCAATCATGCAAAATAAGATAAAATAACATAAGTATTGCATTCTAATATGAAATATATTGATGAATAATAATAAATTATGATACAAAATAGTAATGCAAAATGGACGTATCAAGGCTCCCGGTACGCTCCGCATATTTTCAAATTTGGCAAAATCGTGATGAGACAAATACTGCTACATATTTTTCGTATTCTTGGCAAACTCCAATGATTATATATATACATATCAAAAATATGTTGTTTTCAATTTTTCATATTTCATTTCCTGCATTAACAGTTGGAGACATTTAATTTGCCGGACGGTTCGGATACTGTCGTGGGGTAGATAACACGGCAGATGCTACCTTGGGGTAGCTTGAGATGATGGGCAAGGCGACTCTGGTATCTGGGAGATTGTTTAGCACTGCAGGGACAAAGGATTTACCCAGGTTCGGCCTCTCCATTGGAGATAAAGACCTACTTCCTGCTATCTTATTATTGATCTCGATCTCGATAACCCGGCTACGACAACAGAGCCGGATCTCGATCTAGGTTACAAGATTCGCTTGGTTGCGTGGGTTTCTCTCGATGATTCTCTCGCCTAAGCTTTGGTCGTAAGGTCCTCCTTAATTAGGGCCCAGGGACCGGTTTATATAGACGACCGGGTCTCCTGGCGCTTTACAAGATGAATCCGGGCTCTACCCAGATTCGGAGTCCTACTCTAGCTCTTCTGGCCTTCGTGTCCTCCAAGTCCTGAACCGCCTCTGGTCTTCTAGAACCTTTCCTTCCTGAACCGGATTACCGCGAAACCAACTGGCCCAGCGACATAACCCGGCCCATGCTGATGGTTAGCTGGCCTGGCCGGGCCTCCTGCCTGTCAGGTCACGCTTCCCTCTTCATGAGCCTACCGGGTTATTATCCCCCCATCAGTAGCCCCCAGGTTAACCTGGTTGCCAGGCTGACATGTTCTGCTTCTATTCTTGAATGTTGCTTCTTTAAGCTGAACTGTTATCTTGGTCAGCCGGGTTAACCACCTGAAACACAAAATAATACACAACAAATTAAATACCAGGTTATATCGCTTTTCTCCTGAGCTTGGCCAGCCCTTCTTGGCGACCTAGGACGTAACCCGGTTCAAATACACCGGGTTCAGATTCCACCGGGTTTCACTTTCGATACTTAGTGAAAATCACAGCTCTGTTGCGGGCCTGTTTCCGATCATAAATGTGGCCAAGGGATATTCCTTTTGCCTCTTCGGCTTGATATTAACTCCCAGGAGAGGATATGTATCTTATCCACTCACTTTTTACCTCAATACCCCCAGGGTTTTCACCAAGGTTATAAATAGAAGACCAGGAGACACGCAGTCATTTTCCCCCATTCAGTTCATCTTCGTCATCTCCTCGCGCCCGCACTGTAGCAACCACAGATCCCCTCTCAAATCGAGCCTCCAAATCTCCACGCAAAGATCCGCAGGTACGATTCTCCCGCGCATCCGTGCTCCGCACTCGATTCCACTCTAAATCACACCCAAATTTACTTTGTATTCTCCTCTCCGCACATCTGTATCTACGGCTAGGGTTTCTCATCGCCATTGTTGTAGCCAGGAAACCTCGAAGCTCCACAATCATGGTGAAGGAGAAGGTGAAGGCTGGGGGTCCCCGTGCCGCGAAGAAGCTCGCGAAGAAACCTCCCAGCTCCCACGCTGGTGCATCTGGTTCCGCCGCCCCCGCTGCTGCTCAGGTCAACTGGACCAGATCCACAGTGACAAACCTCATGCTGCAAGAATATGTGAACTGCGGCGAGCTTCCTCCCAAAGATGAGATTCACTGGCGTGCTGCTGGGGAAGAAATCCGCCCCAACCCCAAAGACGATGAGGTCGTCGTTTTCCTTGATCACGTTCAACGTGGTCTCCGCCCCCCGGGTTCCCTATTTTTCCGCCGGGTTCTCAAATACTACGGCCTTAGGCCCCAGGACATAGGCCCCAACTCCATACTCAACATCAGTAATTTTGTTGTCTTCTGTGAGGATTACTTGCAAATGGCTCCTAGCCTTGAACTTTTCCTCGAGTTTTTCTATTGCAATCCATCTCGCAAGGACCAAGTGATCCCGTACGGTGGAGTTGCGATCCAGCGCCGCAGAGAGTGCGATTTCCCGGCTCTCACTTTAGCAAGCCATCCTAAGGGGTGGCAAAACACTTACTTCTATTTCAAGGACACCTCACCCGAGTCAGACGATGCTCGTTACCCGGCTTTCCGGAACTCGGGCCTAACATATGAAGCTAAGATGAATAGTTATGCTGATGATGCTGACCGGGTCAAGCTCGAGCCCACACTTCGCCGGGCCAGAGCCTTACTCGCCCATGGCCTCAAAGGAACAGATCTTGTCAAGTGCTGGATTGGTTGGTTTATCCAACCACTCAGCATCAGGACCCGGCTATTTTGCCAATACACTGGTGAAACTACTGATAGCATGCATTACTCTGAGATGACGCTAACTGACGACCAAGTTGTGAAGAATGCCAAGAAACTCCTTGGCGAAAACAAAGCTGCCATTGCACTAAACGGGCTTGCCCCATTTAGTGCTAAGAACAAACCCTCCACGGTAGAAATCAATCCTCACTCATCTCTGCTAATCATAACCCGGTAATTCCTTTCATAACATCTTACTGGTTTAATTTCTTTTTCCCAGGACTCCAAGTGGTGGAGCATGGATTTTACTCCTACATCCTCTCCTGATGGGGAGGACACAGAAAGTGAAGATGATGAAGAAGAAGAAGAAGAAGAAGAAGGTGAGCCTGACTCCCTAGGCCGGCTCTTCCTCGACCTAATTAACAGCGAAGTCCCCAACAAGGACGCCTCTACTGATAACTCGGCTCCTCTTATTCCAGGCCCCACTGACCCGGCTTCTGACGTACTGCCGGGTCCCCAAACTGCTGAACCTCCTGCTCAAAAGAGGACCCGGGCCGCCATTGCTAAGGTGTCGTACTCTCGTTTCTCAATTTGTATGATGAACTCATCTCAAACCCAATCAAAAACACAGGAAACCGAAGCTGAGAAGGAGGCTGAGGCGAACAAGAGGCACCGAACCCGATCTTCTGCAAGCCACGTTTCCCTGAGCCCAGGTATCCCTCAACGCTCTTTATCAAGCTGGGCCAAATCCATGCAGAAGACGCCCAGCAAAAAGTACCCTTTAGCTGGCAAGATCCGGGTTGCTAAACCATCTCGTTTATCAGATTCCTCCTCGGATGGTGTTAGCACACCCGAGGACTTCCAGATCAATGCCGGGTAAGAAATACTCTCTCATTATTCCATTATTCAGTACTTTTGCTATATTTTTGACTAACCACTTTTCTTTTCATTTCAGTGCCCAGGCCATCATGGAGGAAGACTCGGACTCTCCTCCAGCCGCATCTCCTCCCCATGCTACGGCAGAACCTTCTCCATCGGAGGTACACGTCGAGGAGCCGGCTCAGAAAGAAGAATCTGCCGCTGAAAACGTGGTTGCATCTCCACGAAGCCCTCCTCCAGCTGCTCCACAGCCACCCCCACTGCACAGTCACCCGGGTTAGGGTCTGGCACCAAAGAGGATGACCAGGAAGTGCTGATTACCGGGTCTAAACAAGGCCCGGCACCTGGCGTCTCCAAGGTCATTCCCAAGGTCACTGTGCCAGAAATTAAACTGGACCCCTCTGCCAAAGGCAAAGACACAGTCCCTTCTTTGGACTTGGCGGCTCTGGACTCCATGTCCACACCATCCCTTTGCGAAGAATATTTCACTCGCCTTGCTCACCACAAGAATCTGGAGACTGAACTTGTTTCCTTGATCCAGAAAAAATACCAGGTACTCATTTTTTCTTGCTACCTCTTGCATAACTATACTCTGCCTAGCCCCCAAGCTCCAAGATTATCTCTTGTTGATGAGCTTGGTGCTTGAAAAACAAATGCCGTAGACAAAAATTTCAGCCCTGTAGCCCCCAAGGCCCGGGTTGTCTGTTTACAACAAGCTGGGACTTAAAACTTCATCACTTAAAACTGCTCATCTTCCAAACAAAATTTGACACTGTAGCCCCCAAGTGCCGGGTTAGCTGTCCACAGCTACCTGGGACTAACACTTAGAAAATTTTAAACTTTTTGCGCATGTAGCCCCCAAGTGCCGGGTTGCACGCCTGCGGCGACCTGGAACTACACCTTACACACTGAAAATCTTAAAATGTATAACCCCCAAGTTCCGGGTTAACTTTCCTTCAACAACTTGGGTCTTAATCACATACGACTCTCTGCTGCTGTGAACAGGAACACGTGAGCAAAAGCAGTGAAGAAATTGCCCGGCTCCAAGAAATGTTGAAGGCTGAAACTGAAGCCCGGGCTGGTCATGCAACCCAACTTCAGGCCTTAGAAGAAAAAATCACTGCTCTGTCACAAGAAAATTCTGACTTGGAGAGGGATAAGCAGGAGCACGAGGAAAACTTCCAGGAGCAACTGAACACACTGCAGAAGCATCTAAATGACACCACCAGTGAACTGACCCGGCTCAAGCAAATGATCTCCTACATGGTCTCCTCACTAGTTGGTAAGTTTAACATTCTCTAACCCGGTATAACTAGTACACTTCAAACCCGGTTTGTGAATCCTTACTTCTTTACTGTGTGTTTCTACTCAGGTCCACGCAATGGCAACATGCGCAAGACTGCTACTGAGAAGATCAAATGTATGTACATATTGGTGCGCCAACTATACTTTGGAAGCTGTGAAGTAATCAAAGCAGCCAGGAACTAGGAGAACCCGCCAAGCACATATACGGAAGTGCTTGGACACTTATCAACAATGCCGGGCTGGATCCACTTGTTAAAGAGATCCGCTTGCAGAGCCGGGGTGATGCGCGGTCTTGCTTTGGCAAAGGCCTACCACCCCAACCTAGACCCGGCACCACTTGCTTCAGGCTTCCCCCAGTACAATGCTGATGGCAGCAAATTTGATAAAAAATCCTTCAGCCGGGTTGCGAAGCAGACCCGGTACGTAGACACAAAGATTGCCAACAGCTTGACGCTCAACACGCTGCAGTATGGCTACAACAAGGCCAATGAAGAGGTCATTGACGATGAGCCAGAACGCATTGATCTTCTGCAAAGTTACAAGGACTCCATCGCTGCGGATAAACCTGCTCCCGTTGCATCTACTGCCCCAAGCTCATCAACTCCAACCGTGCCTCCACCCTCCCGAGCTGCAGTGGAAGATGAAGATGAAGGTTATTTCCAACCTCTTCACCTTGTAACCTGGCGCGGAGATGAAGCCCCCAAGACCCGGGCTACGGAAGCAGAAGCAACAGAAGATAACCCGGCGAGCGCCAAGGATGACCCCCCAGCCAAGACAACGTCCACAGACCCGGCACCTGAGGCCGGTGCTTTAAAAACTTACGCAGACGCTGCGTCGCTGCGAAAAAACAATCTTTATTCGGCCCTTGGGGCAGTTGATGTAATAACTTAGCGCTTTTGATACTATGCCTGTGATGATGTGCGTATGCACTGCTAAGACCTTTACTAAACCATGTGAAAACTTTTGCGTCCAATTACTTGTCTGTGGTTTTGATGACCCTTTTGATTTCTTTAACTGTGAGCCGGCTTTCGCATGGATACCCTGTCGCAACTTCGCTGAGAAAAACAGGGTCGAACCAAGTCCCAATGGGCCTCATGGTTGATTGAATTTCCAGGTGAGCAATCAGGCCATATAATTTGCGAGTCACATCAGCTCAACAGCAAGATAACCAAGAATAAACTAGTGGCATAAAAAGCCGGGTCTTGGGATTGCAGCTGCAAACTATTCAAGTAAGAGCCCCAAGACCTGGATCAATGCTTATAAAGTAATGGCTTAACTATGCAACATTACCCCATTGATCCACATACTGGTGGGACACGCTCTCTGGGCATCCTCAAAGATAAAAAGGAACTATAACACCTGTTCTATGACAGGAAACACAAACAATTGATACTTAAACTTAACATACATGCTAGTGGATCCAAAATACTAAAGCTAAAAACTGCTCTTACCGGGTCACAAAAATTTCGAGACCCGGATAACCGTATGAGCCGGCACATGAATTTGCCTTGCGTATCTCTGGCAACCATCACACCTGCTTACCAGACGCTCTGCATCGGCCTGGGCTGTGAGCCAAAAGAAATCGTGTCTGAAAGCTTTTGCTACTAAAGACCTCGTTGAAGCATGATGACCACAATCTCCCTCATGAATCTCTTTCAGAATTTGCCGGCCTTCCTTTCCAGACACACATCTCTGAAACACTCCGGAAACACTTCTCTTATATAACTCGCCATCAATAACCACGTAAGCCTTAGCCCGGCGCACAATTTGCCGGGATATAACTTCCTGCTCTGGCAGCTCTCCACGCAAAAGATACGCCAAGTATGGTTCTGTCCACTCTGGAATTTCATGAGTTACTGCTACTAACTGCGAATCCGGGTCTTCCTGACCCGCCAGTTCTTCCACGTCCTGAAGCTTGACTGATGGAGTCCATAGCTCGTCCAAGAAAACATTAGGTGGAACCGGCTCTCTGCGTGAGCCGAGTCTTGACAAAGCATCTGCAGCATCATTTTTCTGCGATCAATATGATCCACCTGATAGCCTGAGAAAAACCCGGCTACCCTGTCCACCTCTTTTGTAAGCCGCCATTGTTGCATCTTTTCTATCCCATGTTCCTGAAACTTGCTGTGCCACAAGATCTGAATCCCCATAGCAATTGATATGCTTGATGCTCATCTCCTTTGCCATACGCAAACCATGCAACAAGGCCTCATATTCTGCCACATTGTTAGAACAATCAAAGTGAATCTGCAAAACATAGCTCAACTTATCACCCTTGGGAGAAGTTAACACAACTCCAGCTCCTGAACCTTGTGCTTGCTTAGACCCGTCAAAGTGCATGACCCAAGGCTTGAGACCCGGGGTAAGGGGTGGTGCACTCAACTGTGTCCAATCATTAAGAAAATCAGCCAATGCTTGAGATTGATAGCTGTGCGAGGCACATAGTCAATGTGGTAGGCCCCATCTCTATTGCCCACTTGGCAATTCTTCCTGTAGCTTCTGAATTTCTGATGATATCTGCTAAGGGTATTGAACTGACCACTGTGATTGGATGCTCCTGAAAATATGGTTTCAACTTTCTACTTGCCATGAAAACACCAAACACTAGTTTCTGCCAGTGCGGATAGCGCTGCTTTGCTTCTGATAACACCTCACTAACATAATAGACCGGCCTCTGAACCGGGTTTTCCTTGCCTTCCTCCTTACGCTCGACCACCACCACAGCACTCACAGCCTGAGGCCCGGCAGCGACGTATAACAACATGGGTTCCTTGGGACCCGGGGCCGCCAGAACTGGCGCTTCTGATAACTGTTTCTTCAGAGCTTCAAATGCCTCGTCTGCTTCCTGATTCCACACAAAGTTGTCTGTTTTCTTCAGTAACTTATACAAAGGGATTGCTTTTTCTCCGAGCCGGGATATAAACCGGCTTAGCGCAGCCACACACCTGTCAACTTCTGAACATCTGCCAATTCCTCTGGTTTTTTCAAACTTTGGATGGCTCTGATTTTTTCCGGGTTTGCCTCAATTCCGCGCTCTGACACAATGAAACCAAGCAACTTTCCCGCTGGAACTCCAAACACGCACTTTGTAGGATTGAGCTTCATCTTGTACTTCCTCAAATTTTTGAATGTTTCTGTAAGGTCACTAATAAATGACCCGGCTTTTTCTGACTTGATCACCACATCATCCACATAAGCATGCACATTGCGCCAATCTGATCATGAAAACAGTTTTGAATACACCTCTGATAAGTTGCTCCTGCGTTCTTCAACCCAAAAGTCATGGTCTTGTAACAAAAAGCACCAAAGGGGGTGATGAACGATGTCTTTTCCCAATCCTGCCTATTAAGCTTGATCTGATGATAACCTGAATATGCGTCCAGAAAACACAAGAGCTCGCTGCCTGCAACTGCGTCAACAATTTGATCGATGCGCGGCAGCGCAAACGGGTCCTTTGGACAATGCTTGTTGAGACTTGTAAAATCGATGCACATCCTCCACTCATTATTTTTCTTCAGAACCAAAACCGGGTTAGCCAACCACTCTGGGTGAAAACCTCCATGATAAAGCCGGCTTCCAATAACCGGGCTATCTCCTCTCCTATAGCTTTTCTTCTCTCTGCATTCATTTTTCTCAAACCTTGTTTTACCGGCCTTGCCTTTGGATCAACATGTAAACGGTGCTCAGCGAGTTCAGTCGGAATGCCTGGCATGTCACTAGGTGTCCATGCAAAAACATCCCGATTCTCACGGATGAACTCGATGAGCGCGCTTTCCTATTTATCAGTTAGGCTGGTCCCTATGGCGAACTGCTTGGAGGAATCCCCAGGCACAAAATCCACCATCTTGGTATCTTTTGCTGCTTTAAACTTTGCCCTGTCATCTTCTGTTGTTGGTTTTTTGAGTGCCTTGTTGTCCTGCGGGTCAAGATTAGACCTGTAAGCTTTCAACTCCTCTCTAGCACAAGTTTGCTCTGCCAGGGCTGCATCTCCCTCGTCACATTCTGCTGCAATTTCTCTGTTACCATGAATTGTGATGATCCCCTTGGGACCCGGTATCTTCAGCTGCAAATACACATAACACGGCCTTGCCATGAACTTGGCATAAGCCGGCCTTCCGAACAACGCGTGATAAGGACTTGGAAATTTCACCACCTCAAAAGTGAGCCACTCTGACCTAAAGTTATGGATAGACTCGCCAAAAGCAACCTCTAATGAAATTTTTCCCTCTGGTGTAGCTGACTTCCCAGGAACTATACCATGAAACACCGTTGACGTTTTCTGTAACTGTGATTCCTTCAGACCCATGCATACAAATGTCTCCCAATACAAGATATTAATGCTACTACCACCATCCATCAAAACCTTCTTTAGCTCAAAGCCATGAACCTGAGGAGCCACAACTAAAGCAAGCAGACCCGGATGTTCCACCACACCCGGGTGATCTGCTCTACTCCACGTAATAGTATGCTCTGACCATCTTAAATACCTTGGTACCCCTGCAGCCACTGAGTTAACTGCCCTTTTGACTATCTTTCTCTCTCTCTTGGTCGTGCCACTAGTATATATATGATATTGGCCAAGTTGCCTTGGCTGGTTTGAGAATCCACCCTGGTTACCTGTATTTTGGCCGGGTCCTGTTGCCAGTAGGTACCGCATTTGCTCCAGTTAAAGGCCCGCAGCCGGGTTAGCACTCGGGCCGGGTCCTCCACCTCTGTTTGCTCCTTGCAAAGCTCTCTGAATTTCATTGTTTTTCCACCTGTTCAGATCTACACACTGGGCCAATGAATGATTGGCGGGTCTGCCGTTCTTGCTATGACGAGGACACGGCATCCTGAAGGCCTCTTCAGTGCTCATTGGACGTGATCCTTGATAACTATTTCCACCACTGTAATTCCCATTGTTTCCCTGATAACCTCTGTTTTCCTGATAACCTCTGTTTTCCTGATAATTTCCGTCCATCCTTTGCCTCTGAAACCCGGCATTTGCGTTTGCCACTAGCTCTGAGTTTCCCTCCTGATGCCCACGCTTGTGCTGATTCTGATTGTTGTTGTTATTGTTTCCCGGGCCATTGTTGTTCCTTCCTCCATTATTCGCAGTACCTTTCCCTTTTTCTTCCTCACTATCATCCTGGGTCTTGTCCGTGGCTGCGTGTCTGTTGCACGCATCCATCAACTCTGCCATAGTAACAGGCTTAACCCGGTGTCCCTCTTTCATGCGACCCAGCTTCTGGACCAAGGGAGCGTACTTGCAAGTTTTCTCCATCGATGAAATTGCGTCCTTGGGCTCGATACCTGATGAGGAGTGCAGGATTCCGTGACCCGGCCCATCCAGTGACGTGCTGACTCGCCTTTCCTCTGTACACAACGATCAAGATCTTCAATGGAAAATAACGCTTGCACGTACCCTGAAAGTGCTTGATAAAAATTGTTTTCAACTCATCCCAGAATTGATAGATCTCTCTGGCAGATTCTTGAACCACAACTTCGCTGCACCACTCATCATCAAATACATGTACTTTGCACAAACATTCTCTGTGGCATTGCGTATACACATTGCCATCTCATAGCTGCTCAACCAGCTTGCCGGGTCCATGCTCGGCTCGTAATTGGAAATCTTGCTTGGCTCCTTGAACTTCTCAGGGAAAGGCTCCGCTCTAATGGCATCTGAAAGACACTTTGGCCCGCTAAGGTAGAAGAACTTGTCAAAAAATTATTGTTACCCGGCGAGCTTGCAGACGCTGCTGGCGCGGGACCCGGTCCTCCTTGTGGTACTCCAGCGGCAGGTACTGCCGGGTTTGCATTGGCTGCACTTCTTCCCGCTCGCGATCTATTGACTATCTGCTGAGCCACAGAAATTGCAGGGGCGGGTTGGTGCTGCTGATTGTTCTGGTTCTGCTGGGGCGGGTTTTGCTGCTGTGCCGCGGCAAACCCGGCCAATGGCGGGTTCCCACCGTGGCGACTCTTACTACGATAAGTTGTGGAATGAAGCGCGCTTTTCTCCTTTGAATACTGAACTTGCTGAACAACCGCAGTGCGCAACATGTCAATGGCACGCCGAGCTTCAATCTCTGCTGGCGAGTCTCCCAATGGAATACGGTCAAGTGCTAAAGTTGCGGCATACACGTTATCTGCTGGATTGGAAAAATGGCCCGCCGGCGTGTGGAACCTTGGTGTCCTAGGCGGCAGACCCGGATTTCCCCTGGCTCCCCCAGCGAGAAGACCCGGCACCGCTGCAGCTGTAACTCCAGCTCTTCCTGTTTCTCTTCCTGGTTCTGCATTTGTTCTAACAACTGGAGCCACCTGAGTTATATCGATTGGTTGATCTTCTGGGGTTCTAAACAATACCGCTGGATTTATGACATTCTCTCCTTGGGTCAGCCGGCTCTGATGCCTCCTCCGGTGTGCCCTGGTCATCTCATTGAGACGATTTTCCTCATCCTCTATTTGCTTTCGCCTAACCTCCATATCTTGCTTCTCTGCCATTGTGTCTCTGCGCATCTGCTCCAAAGCCCGGCGTGCTGTATCCAATTCTATAGCTCTAGCTGCCGCGTTTTCTGGGGTAACCAACCTTGTGAGTGCTGATGGATCTAGGACCAGGCCATTGTTAAACAAGGCCTGGCCCCAGTGTGTTGTTTCTTTCTTCGCCCTGAGCCCGGTTATTGAGAAAACCGAAGCTGTTCCTGTAACGCGCCGTGTCTTCACTTTCCTCTGACACCGAAGCCGGGTCTCCATCAACTCTTTGACCCGCCAGCTCCAGTACTGGTGGCAATTGTTGCTGCTGTTGACCCGGAGTAAAAGCTGGTGGCACGACCGTTGACGGTGATGCTCCCGCGTTGGTCGAAGGGGCGGTGTAAACGCCACCCTCCTAACCGGGCTTGGGCTGGACTCTTGCTCCTCTTCATCCTCTTCTTCTGCTCCATATCCGAACCGGCCTTCAAACAGGGGCAAGATCGATTCTGAATGCATGGTCCACCACATCACCCGGGATTTGAGCCGGGTTTCCCGATCGTTCCTTGTGCGTCCAGGGGCAGCTCATCTTCAGCCGTACCAACTGATTCCTCTCCATCAGATTGAACAATTGTGGCGGCTCCTGACACAGATTCATATTCTCCATCACTAGCAGATCTAGTTGCAATCATACCAACAAAAACGTTAAACTTGCCAATTGGAATAACATCACCTGATTCAAGTAGATCTGATTCCGGCCCCCAGCCAGAATCATCAACGATGGGCTCTCCTTGCGAGTTGAGGGTGATCTCGCCGAAAACAAAATTCTCCACTCCTTGCATTGCTTCTCCCATGATGGTGACACCTTTGGACGCGTTCCCACAGACGGCGCCAACTGTCGTGGGGTAGATAACACGGCAGATGCTACCTTGGGGTAGCTTGAGATGATGGGCAAGGCGACTCTGGTATCTGGGAGATTGTTTAGCACTGCAGGGACAAAGGGTTTACCCAGGTTCGGCCTCTCCATTGGAGATAAAGACCTACTTCCTGCTATCTTATTATTGATCTCGATCTCGATAACCCGGCTACGACAACAGAGCCGGATCTCGATCTAGGTTACAAGATTCGCTTGGTGCGTGGGTTTCTCTCGATGATTCTCTCGCCTAAGCTTGGTCGTAAGGTCCTCCTTAACTAGGGCCAGGGACCGGTTTATAGACGACCGGGTCTCCTGGCGCTTTACAAGATGAATCCGGGCTCTACCCAGATTCGGAGTCCTACTCTAGCTCTTCTGGCCTTCGTGTCCTCCAAGTCCTGAACCGCCTCTGGTCTTCTAAAACCTTTCCTTCCTGAACCGGATTACCGCCAAACCAACTGGCCCAGCGACATAACCCGGCCCATGCTGATGGTTAGCTGGCCTGGCCGGGCCTCTTGCCTGGCGGGTCACGCTTCCCTCTTCATGAGCCTACCGGGTTATTATCCCCCATTAGATACGCTCCGAGTTTTTGCTAAAACGATATTCCTTTAATAAAAGGTGTTCAAAATGTTTATATTCATTTATATAATGAAACGCATCACAACTATGTGTACTTTAAGAAATTCCTTTAATTGCACTGAAGTTCCATCGTGACGAGTACAACCTCGCAAGAACAACCATACCCTTTTCAGGTAATCACCCAAGTTTCTACTCCACAATATACTCTCTTCAATATACGCACTTATTTTTTTCCAAGAGTTTTATTTACCACTTACAAACAGGTACACACGTTTATCTATGTTTTTTCCAATATGTTTGATTTTATTTAATTACTTCTATAAAAAAATCTGTCCGGAGTGCGTGAATAAACTCGGACATCCCGAGTACTGAGTGTTTGGCGGCAAAGTCAAACTTTTGGGTCCAAATATTGACTACTGAGTGTTCCAGGCACCCCCCCCCCCATTCGCCGCCCCACTTTCCCCATTCGGTGCCCCTGCAAATCCTAGCCTCTCGCCGCCTCCCTCCATCTCCCCGCCGCTGCAAATCCGTAGCCTCGCCGCCGTCGAAAATCCGTAGCCTCGCCGCCGTTGTAGTTCTGTAGTTTCGCCGCCCTCGTCCACTCCATCGCCGCCCCTGCAAATCCTTAGATTCGACACCGCTGCAAATCTGACCTGCAATCCGTAGTTTGGTTGCCGCTGCAAATCCGTAGAGTCGCACCCGCTGCAAATCCTTAGATTCGGCGCCGCTGCAAGTCCGTTTCCTCGCCGCCACTGCAAATCCCTAGCATGGCGGCCCCTCCCGTTGCACTCTCCACCGGGGACTTCAGGTAAGATTTGGTCCTCCTCCTTCATCCAGAGATTAGGCACAGTTTCTACTTATGATTGATGCAACTCCCCAGTTTCTACTTTGTAGCTACTTAATTCTAGAGTTGTATTTAGTTCTCATTATATCTTTCTGGAATTGATCTTTCGAACTTATGATTGATGCATCTATAACTAGTTAATCAATGACTACCCTAGCATGGCCGACCTCCGCCGTTGCCCTCTCCACCAGGTCCGTAATGTAAGATTTGGTCCTACACCTTCATCCAGAAATGACTACTCATGCTACTAAATTCTATATATAAACATTATCTAACTTATGCTTCTTTTTCACTTAATGAGAAGGATTTGCCATGCCATGTCTGCAAGAATAATAACTGCACACGCAGGAACTATACTGATTCCTCATTCAGTATTCCTGTGTAAGAGTGTCACCGCAAGTGTGTGGCAAGAAAACAAGTCTTCCGGATACACATAAAATTTGTGTTTTCTGTTTTGAATTTAACATATGATTTGTGTGCTTGTTTCTATTTTTTGTTGAACACAGATTGTACCATGCATAGCTCGGCTAGCGGTCAATGAGTTAGTGCGCGAGCGTCTGTTGTTTCGTGCCCTTGGGAGTGTGTACAACATTCATGTAGCAAAAGGTCAGAGCAAAACCCGCTTGCACGGCCAACAATGGGAACAGTTCATCAGCAAGAACAACATCATCGAGGGAGACATGGTAGTGTTTACCTTCAAACCTCATCCCAGTATATACTATGTCATTATAGACAGGGCAACGACGAAGAGGACACTGACAAGATATCTGAAAGTAATGATGAAGATTCGAACAGTTCTGAAGATATCTTTAACGACGAAGACAGAATCAGAGTTGCCCAAAGAGTTTGTCTCAACAAGCATTAGAAGAACAGCCTCGTTGAACTTCTTCCCATACGAGACTATGTTGGAGTTCTATTTGTGACTCGCTTCACAAGCACTAATTTGAACAGACATGATATGGTATGTACCCACAAGACAGCCTCTTTCATGCCTCCTTAAATTCCTATGTTGATATTCAGGAATCATGAACCACCTCTGCCGGCCATATATAGCTATGTCTTTATCGAAAAATGGCATAGTTATGTTATCCTTCATGCACAAAAACTACCTAAGGTGATAGCAGAAGAGGTTGGCATACCGGTTGATGGCAATGCTGGACAAGGACTTGGAGCAGCAGGGGCAGCCGTCAGCACCACGTACAACAAGAGAACCGACGACCGCATTGACCTTGACAAGCTGGGGTGGGAGAACTTCATGGAAGGCAAGAATTTTGTGATTGATCAACCTGTTCTGATCATTCTTAGAAAGACCAATGACCTCATCTTGGATGTTATGATTGAGTTCCAGCGCATATAGAACTAATTCTGTCTTGTTAAGGTAGGGGGTATGGTGAACACTTATCTCATTAGCGGGCTAGCTACTTTTCTAATTGGCACAAATTGCGGTTGGAGATATGTTATATGTGAATTGCTTCTGTGAATGGAACAGGGGACTGATTCCCTGGTGGTGATGATATGTTAATTATTCTGTTTTGCTTCACAAAGTTGGACCCCCTGGAATTATACCCGGAGGCAACGTATATTACGGCTGGAGGGCAATGTCAGACCCCACGGGTACCATGCGACGGCTAGCCATTATGCACGTCTCTAATTAGACAAGATCACCGACGGGTGTTTCTATTGGCCGTCTCTATATTAGAGACGGTTGATTCTCCCGGCCGTCTGAGGGCCGAGCGCATTACAGACGGTCGCAGGTGATCGGCTCTAATGGAGATTACATTAGAGACCCTCGTGCAGAGACGGACGTTTTAACCGGCTAAGGTGACTCTCTGGGGCCGGCTCTAATTTGAGTTTCTGTACTAGTGATAGGGCGTGAAGCGGGGTTGCCAGACGCGCTATTGGGCCCATCTGACAACTTTGGCGCTATTGGGAGGCCCGCGCCATTTAACCTTCACGGACTGATCCAATTAATCTTAACGGGAGAGCTCATCAACCTTAATGAGCTAGCACACATCACATTGATGTGCCAGAACATCAATATTAACAGACCAGCCAACCTAATCGTAACGGACCATCCCATGTAACTTTAATGGACAGACCTATTAACCATCACGGACCAGGTCAGCTCACCCTTGACGGGCCAGCCCATCAAACTTAACGTGCCAGACTATCAGACTTAACGGTCCAGCCCATCAATGTTAACGGGCTAGCCAATTTAATCTTAACGGGACAGCCCATCAATCTTAGCGTGCCAGCCCATTTAACCTTAATGGGTCACCCATTTAAATTTAACGGCCAGCCCAGTCATCCTTAAAGGGTCAGCCAGCTACCCCTAGCAGGCTGGCTCATCTAATCCTAACAGGTGGACCCAACTAAGCCTAACAGGTCGACCCACTTAACCATGAAAGGCCTTGGTTGGGACCGGTATTTACCGCGGTTTCAACCATGGCAGAAGAGATGACGACGTGAAAGTGATCTTAACGGAGTTTGCCACGTGTTCATTATATTCATCTACCACGGCAGAATTTTCCGTGGTTGATGCCTGAACCAATCACGAATCCGGGGAACGTGGTTTAAAAATCAGCCACGTCCCGTCTATCATGGTACCCCTATCGTGGTAAAAGATTTTTAGCCACAAAAATGGCCTTTCTACAACAAAAATCGGGCGTGGCAAAAGCCACTTTTTCTTCTAGTGTATTGTTAGTCTCGCTACTATGTGCGGTCGTGAGATACATTTGTCTCCCGTGATAGCTCTCCTAAACTCAATACTAAGTAGCGCTATAGGTTGAACATCCATAACCAAAACATTTGCATCATGTACTTCTTTACCTTTGTCAAAACAATAGATTTCGGTCTTATAAAAGTTAATCTTTAGACCCGATAGTTGCTCCAGAAAGGACGACAAACATGAGTTCCATGTTCACAGCCTTCCTAAGGTCGTGCTCAAGAAATAAAATAGTGTCATCCGCATATTGTAGAATGGACATACCATCTTTTATCAGGTGCGGTAAAAGTCCTCCTACTTGACCGTCATTCTTTACTCTTGCAATAAGAACAACCAACATATTCAAATATGTATTAAAAAGCATAGGCTACAATGGATTCCCTCATCTTAATCCTTTTACAGTCGAACATAGACCAATAGTGTCATTAGCTCGCAACACTCCCCATGGCCCGTACAAACCTAGCAATTCATTCACATCACTTTGTTGCAAATCCCGTTATATGTAAGGCTTGCTGCAACAATGATCATTTAACATATAACTTTGTCATAGGTTTTCTCAAAATAAAATTTAAAAAGAATCTCATCTTTTTTCCTATGAATTTCATAAATGGTTTCGTGAATAACAACAACTCCCTCTAGGATATGTCTTCCCGCAGTGAAAGCATAATGTGTTGGGCGGATGACTCTATAAGCAATGGTCGTAACATGGGATGTAAAATATAAAAAGTAAATGGACACAGTATAAACATGTCAACCCTCTTTCCTTGGAGGACAAATATTGACAACCCTATATAAGCCTAGAGGGGGTTAGTAACTTGAAAGGATTAGGGGAAGGCGTTTTGGCTCTCGAGCTCATATGCTCCTGTTGAAAAAAAAAGGTAAACATTTAAAAAAATCTAAAAACATTTGGTGATGAACATATATATGTTATATTTAATTCTGTGCCCCTGGTTCCTTAGTTGTACTCAGTTTTGTCCACGCTCTAAACTTTTCCCCTCTCTCTTGTCTGAAACCCTCACAAAACCTAAAACTGGACGTTGCCGTCAGATCAATGGTTTGACTGTTAACTACTAACGAGTGGGCCACACATGTCATATATTTAATAATTTCAGATAACATTTTTGGAAATGTTTATATTTCTGACAGGGAACCCACATGTTAGAGATTTAATCTTAGCAGAAAAAATCCAGGAAAAAATAAAAGAGGATGATTGCATGCTGACATCATCAATTGAGGATCTTCCTCCTTGGTCAGGGTCTCCATGATTCCGGCCGCCCCTGCTCGAACAGTGGCACTGAGAGCTCCGTCCTCCTCTTCCTCCACACTGAAGCACGCGATCCGGGATGGACTGAAACGTCGGGATCGACGCCATCTTCCTCGCCTCCGGCCGCCGACCGCCATGATCGATTCGCGTCCAACCGACCTCCACCGAGCTTGTAGTCCGCTCTGTCGTGCTCAGGGTGATCCTGTGGTCCTCCCCGACCTCTTCTCCCTCTTCCTTTGGGTCTCAATCATCGTCGTGTCGCCGCCGCCATACGCCGTTGTCTGCCGCCGCTAAACGCCGTTACTAGGTCACCGCCGGTGACCATTAGCAGGCGGTGCCACCACCTTTTGGTTGTGCACACCGAACGTGACCGTAAGCGCGTCCCTGCTCACGCTGGATCGACAAGCGTGGCTGCAGACCATGGACCCAGGGAAGAAGAAAGGAAGCTTTTACAAAAACCCCACTGGATTTTCTGTAACAGGTGATTTTACAGGAAAACCCTAGATTTTCAGAAATGGGGTGGGTTTTCACAGTTTTGTCCTCAACGGGGTTATAAGAGAGTCAACGGGGTTATTAGGGTTATGCTAGGGTATGTCCTAAACTTTGCATCCCTTGTCGAAATGATCCAAAAATTTGCACATGCGTGTACAATGCAATTGCGCACAATATTGACTTAGGTACAAAGATGGGTTTTTGGCACTAAAAACCCATTTTTCAAATTTTCAGTCCCGAAACTGCCTTTTTTGTGAAGCAGCTACCAAAACGGCTTCACGAAAGCAGAAGACCCCAAAGTATAAAAAATAGACCACTTTATAAGTACATACGACCCTGGTTTTGAACATACAAACATTCCTAGGTATTTTTTTGTATTTCACAGAAGTTCCTGCTGATTTCGTTGGAAGTGGGTCCGATTTGCACTACAAGTGTCGCAAATTATAATCGTGATTTTTTGCAAAAATCACTTTTAGATCCACAATATGTACTTTCTTTAGAGATCTTCAGCACTTTTTGTTGGAAGGGAGGTATGGTTAGGTTTAGGTTCGGGGTTAGGCTTTACGGTCACGGTTTAGGACTAGGGTGAGGCACAACTAATTAAAAAAATCAAAAAAATGGTAAAACTTCGCGTGGCATCCTCTTATGTGACCTAACACCTAGGAAAAATAATAAACATGGGGTATGGAAGTTTTTGTGAAAAAACCTTCTCACAAATGAGCTACGAGGTACAAAGATGTATGGCTTTCGACTCAAATGAGCTAGGTTATGTCCTTAACCATGACATAGTTTGTCGAAATGAGGCTAAATTTCACACACTCATGTATCTTGGATGGAGTACAGTGTTGAAAAAGGGATTTATCATTTTGATTTTACCAAAAAACCATTTTATTGTTCCGAAAATGGCTCTTTTTGGGTCCGATTTGAACTACAATTTCGCAAATTTTGCTCGTGATTTTTTTGCAAAAATCACTTTTAGATCCACAATATGTACTTTCTTTACAGATCTTTGGCGCTTTTTGTTGGAATGGAGGTATGGTTAGGTTTAGGTTCGGGGTTAGGGTTTACGGTCACAGTTTAGGGCTTGGGTGAGGCACAACTAATTCAAAAAAATCAATAAAATGGGAAACCTTCTAGAAATGACATTTATAGAATCCCTTTACCTAGTTGATAAGGTTTCACCTTCTGCGAAAATCATTTACCAACTCCAACTTGGCAATGCCATTTGGACCAGAACTGTTTTTCACAAAAACTCAATAGAGCAAGTTCCAAACTAGCAAAAACTTATAACTAGAAAATTGTAGTATGTCCAATTTTGTGCACAATGATACGTCTCAAACGTATCTATAATTTCTGATGTTCCATGTTGATATTATACCAATTGTTACATGTTTTATATACACTTCATAGCATTTTTATGCATTTTCTGGGACTAACCTATTAACAAGATGCCACAGTGCCAGTTCCTGTTTTCTGCTGTTTTTGTATTCCAGAAAAGCTAGTCTGGAAATATTCTCGGAATTGGACGAAACTTGGACAGAACCTCCTATTTTTCCAACACGAAGACGGAGTCCAGAGGAGAGACGGAGGAGGGCCATGTGGCACCCACACCATGGGGCCGCGCGGGCCCCCCTGCCGCGCCGTGGGGTGGTGTGGGGCCCTCGTGGCTCCGCAACCGCCGCCCTTTCGCCTATTTATTCTTCCCGACGCGAAAACCCAAAACACCCGAGCCATTATCCACGAAAAGTTCCAGAGACGTCGCCGCCGTCAACCCTAGCTCGGGAGGGTTCAGAAGCTCTTCCCGGCACCCTGCCGGAGAGGGGAATCATCACCGGAGGGCTCTACATCACCATGCCTGCCTCCGGAGTGATGCGTGAGTAGTTCATCCTTGGACTACGGGTCCATGGCAGTAGCTAGATGGTTATCTCTCCACTTTATGCTATCATGTTTAGATCTTGTGAGCTGCCTATCATGATCAAGATCATCTTATTGTAATGCTACATGTTGTGTTTGCTGAGATCCGATGAATATTGAATACTATGTCAAGTTGATTATCAATCTATCTTATATGTTATTTATGATCTTGCATGCTTTCCGTTACTAGTAGATGCTTTGGCCAAGTAGATGCTTGTAACTCCAAGAATGAGTATTTATGCTAGATAGTGGGTTCATGCCTTCGGTAATCTGGGAGAGTGACAATAACTTATAAGATTGTGGATGTGCTGTTGCCACTAGGGATAAAATAACCGATGCTTAGCATAAGGGTGCGCCGTTAGGTCTAATGCATTTGTTTACATTACGCACATTACTTAATGCAATTATCCGTTGCTTGCAACTTAATACCAACGGGGAACTCGGATGACAACCTGGCGGTGGATTATTAGTCATAGACGCTGTTGGATAACGGTCTATGTATTTTGTTGTAATGCCCACATGAATATCATAGTAATCATCATGTCATATATATGCATTGTCATGCGCTCAATATTTTGTCAATTGCCCAGCTGTAATTCGTTCACCCAGCATGTTAGTTATCTTTTATGGAGAGACACCACTAGTGAACTGTGGACCCCGGTCCATTCTTTTACACTGATAATACAACCAACTGTAAACACTGTTCCTTTTCATTCTCTGCAATTTACTACTGTTTTTTACACCATACGTTTACTCCTTCGTTTTCAGCAAGCCGGTGAGATTGACAACCTCACTGTTTCGTTGGGGCAAAGTAGTTTGATTGTGTTGTGTGCAGGTTCCACGTCGGTCGCCGGATTCCCTGGTGTTGCGCCGTGCCATATTCCGCCACCAACAACCTTCAGAAGTGATTTCTTGCTCCTACTGGTTCGATTAAACCTTGGTTTCATACTGAGAGAAAATGCTGCTACACTGCTTCATACCTTCCTCTTGGGGTCTCCCAGCGAACGTGTGATCCACGTAATCACACAACCATGTAAATATTTCTTCATAATTCGTGTGGAATCAACCGGAACGTGCTGATGCTGACATCGGCATGTCCAGAGCGCCCCCGCAAGGTGTTCGACAGTAGTCCGACGGCGCCGCCCGGTCGTGGTCGTAGGAGCAGGCCTTCCTCATGCATTTAAACTTGCCCTTTAGCATCCTCTCACTTTTATGCACCACAACCCTTCCCTTATGCTAGCATCTCGGCCCCTCCCACCGCCAGCGACGACGTCCGCTGTCCACGCCATCATCTCCATCTCTTCTCCAGCCCCTGTAGGTTCACTCTAGCTAGCGAATGGAGGAGCTCGTGGTGTTCAGGGGAGGCATGCTCGTGCTCGACGTCAGCGGGCCTCCGCACCGTCTCCGTTGCGCCAGTCCGACGGCCGCGAGGTGCACGGCGAGCTCCGCCGCGAGGAAGGCACGCTGGACCGTGCGCCAGACCGCGTTCTCGGTGCCGTCGTCCCGAGGAGGGGAGCGGTGCAGGGTCGCGAGCGTGAGGAGTCGGCGCTGCGGGCAGGGGAGAGGAGGCCGAGGGCGCCGACGGCAGGGGAGAGGAGGCTGAGGGCAGGAGGAAGAGGAGGTCGAGCGCGCTGCGGGAAGGGGGAGAGGAGGTCGAGGGTGCTGCGGGCAGGGGAAGAGGAGGCCGAGGGTGCTGCCGGCAGGGGAGAGGAAGAGGAAGGCAAGGGTGCCGGAAAGGGACGAGGAGGGCGGCGGTGAGCAGGTCGTGGTCTCCCTGTTTTTATTTTTATTTATTTTTTGACAAGAAAAGGGCCTGTTGACATGTCAACAATTTAAGAGGGCCCACATGTCAGCATTTTTACTAGTCCCACTCGTCATCAACTCATCCATTTAACGGTCAACATGCTTGACTCAACGGAAATGCTCCGTTTGGGCATATGTGAGGGTTTCAGACAAGGGTGTGGGGAAAAGTGAGCACGAGTTAAGAGCGTGGGGGAAAACTGAGCACAACTAAGGAATCAGGGGCACAGGAGGAATAATCCCTTTTTCAATACGTGCCAAGTTTCAATGACATGTGTGGTGCTCTATGCAAAAATAACAAAAACAGTGCTCTAAAAAATATTTATAAAATCCCATTTTGGCCACTGATTTGTCTTTTTTACACTGTCATTTCACAACGAAATTTGGTACGAAAAATTATATATGTTAGTCTCCAAATTGTTTCAGAATTTTTGAAATGTTTTGCTATTTGTTTAAATTTTCATTCAACCAGTAGCATATGAGATAGGGAGCCAATTTGAATTTCCGGAAAGGATTAGTACTACTCGTATTATATACTCCACCATATCACTCCTCCCCACTCTTTGTCGCGCTGACCTTTGCCTTTCCTTCTCCCACGCTATTGCCTCCTTCCGCTCTCGACTTCTCTACATTAATAGAGTTGCATAAAAGTGACTCCCCAAGTCTTCTTATCAAAGATTATCGGTAATAAAAACCTAAAATAAAAACATCTGAGTGGCCGCGCCGCCCCGCGACCTTTCTTCCCGCGACCCGCGCCGCCCCCGCGGTGGCCGGGCTGCGCCTCCGACCACCTCGTCCCAGCCTCTCCCTCCTCCTCCACCTCCCGCCGTCGCCGGTGGGCTGCGCCAGCCCTTGGCCAGGCGGCGCCGGTGGCGGCGGACTCTAGGCTTCTCCCCTCCTGGCCTTCGGCGGCGCGGGGAAACCATGGCCCAGGAGGTGCAGATCGGCGGCGAAGGTTCCGACGCGGCGGCGGGGCCTCCCTGGTGCGGCGCGGGTGGTGGACGTGGTGACGGAGCCACCATTGGTGGCAGGGGCGGCGGTGGTGAAGCTCTGGCCCTGCAGGCCCAGATCTGGGTCAGGGCGAGCTCTGCCTCGTTGCCTCCGGTTGGCCTGCTGAGCGGCTTGTGACGGAGATGGCAGCAATGACGCCGCGTCTGTCTACAGCATGGCGGCGGGAGCTTCGCGGGCCTGTCTGGGTCCGGCCGGGCCTATGGGCCGATCATGAGGGTAGTGGCAGTGGCAGCCTACGTGCAGCAGCATGGCGGCGGGGACTTTACGAGCCCCTCGGGCCTCGGTCGGGCCTGTGTGGCCTGGTGTGTTCCTGCTGCCGTGTCCGGTCGGCACCCGCCGATGGCGGTGGAGGACGTCCTCTAGGTGGTTGTGCTGCTGCCGCCCTCCGGATCGAGTGGCTCAGTGTGCTCTTGTCGTTGCGTCCGGTCAGCTACCGTCTACGATGGTGGAGGTTGTTCCCTCCCTCGTGGTTGTGATACTGCCGGATCTTGTCTACGACTGCTTCTTCTCGGGCTGTCCGGCCTTGCAACATTTGCCATGGTGAGACGACGATGGTGACTACAAGACCGTGGGGGCGTACGTTGGTGGATGGCAAGTTTGGTGGAGCGCTACAGATTGTTCGGGATGTGGTTTTTTAGGGGTTGGGAGAAATCCATGTCGTTTTGGCACCGACGCAATGACGTTTGAGAGTGTCACCCTTCCTTTCTGAAGGGCGTCGGGTGTACCTCTTCCCACTCCTCGGAGCGTACCGGGGAAACCCTAGGACCAATCCGGGCAGCGTCGTCGTCGTCGCTTTCCTTTTTGGAGGTGTTGTTTGGTACGCGGCGATTCAGAGCGCTAGGATCGTGGTGGGAATACGCCGGAGAGGACGCAGCGGTGGTGAGTCACTTTCGTTTTTGTTGATTCACCGATATCGGCTTTGTTTTCTCTTCCCTTTTCTCTTTCTTTTCTTTTAGACTTGACGGTGTTGTTTACCCCAGCGGTGACTCAAATTTGTTTCAATGGTTGCTATATTTAATATAGCGGAGCAAAAGGCTATTTCGAAAAAATAAAAACATCTTTGTGGGACGCGAAGGCCAGTGCACTATGGATGATGGTGGAGAAGGTGGAAGAAACTGGGGTGAGCACCGGGCTCACCCCACGCTCGGTGCGCCCCCGTCTTGGGCGGCTGGGATCGCACGGGAAGCTCGAGTCCGCATCGCGGCGCGGCTCACCGCGGCGCAGGTGGCTCACCGCGGCGCACGTGGCGGGGGCGCACCGTGAGCCCGGTGCCCACCCCAGTTTTTTCCGAGAAGGTACGGCTGAACAGTTGGAGCGCTGAATCGAATGGATGACTTCACATGACAGCTCTCATGACACACGAGACCGTAGGCCGCCCCGCCCCCAGTGCTGCACGCCGGCCAGGCCTAGCTAGGTGGCCGGTACTGGTGCCGTCGCCCACGACGCCACTGTTGCAATCCCACCGGCCAGGTTTCCTGTCTGTCTCCATCGCACACACACACCTGCGTGAGCGTGATGATCCTCTGTGCGCACCCCAGAGAGGCCACTCAGGTCGTGGAGCAGCTGAAACGGTTGCCGGCTCGGTACGAACCCTGAGCCTGACGCCAGTGACGGCACGGCACAGCCGCCGGGTGTGGTTGCCGGAGTAAGTACGGCCGTGTTCATCTTTTCTCCCGGCGAATGATTCTAGCTGGAGGTGCGTCCATATCCCGATGCATGGATGGCACTACGTGATTGATGATGGGTCGATCTCCGGTAGGAAGCTTGGCGTCGGGCCGTCGGCTGACGTCTCTCAGCCAGCGCGTACGGCTGCCGCGGCAGCAGCTTCTCAGAGCTTGGCAGCGGTTGTCGGGCTGGGGGGGCTCGTCTGACCACCTGCGTCGCGCGCGCTGAGATGTTTGGTGAGGCCACCAGCGGGGCTACGGAGATTTAGGTGGATGACATATATGTTGCCTGCAGCCTCGGACGAACTTTTTTATTTGTCTATGGACTTCAAACCATTTTTTTTCGGAATCACGGTACAAACGTAGATGCTCACATACACGTACACACTCACCTCTATGAACACACGCACGCACACCCTACACATATGAGCACCTCCGAGAGACTGGTCGAGTCTTGAGATTGACGAAGTCACCCTTCGTTATCGATGGGAACGTCGCTCCCACTGGAAAATATTCCGTCTAAATAAGAAACATCAGTGTCAAACCTATGATTTGAAATCTGTTGGGCTGGGGGTATAATCACCCTCCTAACCATCCTGCCACTGGCAGATTCTCGGACTTCAAACCATTTTGGAACAGAGGTAGTAAACTTTTTGAAAAAAAAAAGTAAAGGTATAACTCCAGAACATATATAGAGATGGCCTTTTTCGCCATTTCAATGGTTGATACCTACCTATATGTCACTCTGCTTTGTTTATGTCAGAATGCCGATTCAAACCATGTGACCTATTCAGAGGTTGTGGCTATTGGCAAGAACTTATTGAATCTACCTTTTGGGCTCAGGAATGGCAAGAACTTATTGAATCTACCTTTTGGGCTCAGGAATGACCCCGCGATCAAAACAATCTACATCTACATGATTTCAAGATGGTAAAAGATATAAAGTAAAAAATGCTATGGAACCCATGGTGAACAACCTACGTACGGGAGCACGGTAATCCCTACGAGTAGGATCCTTCCTTTACCCTTGGGCTATGAGTTTCGATCATTTTCTCCTCTAAAACAAGGCCAACAATTGCCCCACTTTTTTCGTGATGCTTCTCTCTGTGCCTCACCAGATGCGAACCGGCCTCAACTGCGGTGAACCTGAAGGATGTTACATGTCAAAAAAAAAAAAAATCAATGACCATAATCTAGTCCTTGACATTCAACATGGTACGGACTCAACGTCAGTTTGACAAGCAAAGCATTGATTCGTTGGACTCCCAGTGATGGACGTCCGCACCACACGCGCCTTCTTCGCATGGGTTCGAAGGAATGTGCCCTCGACTGGCAATTTAGTAACCCTAATTTGCTGCCCTATACATCACCCTATTCGTGATTATTCCACGAGACCACAACAGCCTCACAACAAGGGGTCGTCGATTCCAAAGTTCGGAAAAAGACTCGATGGAAGGAACAACCGAACAAGCGTCGTACAGAAGAAAAAAAGGCCGAGACATGTCCCCGGTAAGGTAAACGACATGTCAAGTGCCGGGATCTTTGACAATTGACGCGATCGAGGGTCACTCTGAACCATTCCGGAGATGCCTGGAGAGACAACATCTAACGCGGGCATCACACCATCCATCCATCTATTCCCGCGATGCAGATTTGTGCGCATAATCACACGTATGGACACGCGAAAATTGACAAACGCAGCAGGTGAGAGACAACATGCGCGGGATCGTATCTACCCTCTGCCCACTACGGAGTACTATAACAATTTAAACATTTGATGACTACGCGTAGTACAGTACGGAGTACTAATAATCAATTTTAAAGAACATTGATCTTGGCCGGGAATAAATGCTGAGCTTGCCTTCTGATTGGTTCAGGTGTAGCTGGGCAATTAATAGTGTACATTCCTCTCCACACAAACAGACAAACAAAAAACATCAGAGCAGTCCACAGTTTTCTCTTCCGACCAAGGGAAAATAAACCGAGAAACGGAAATTTCGTGTTTTCATTAAACGGGTCAGTCTCCGACAGCCTTCCAGTAAAAACAGTGCCTTTGTTAATGACCACTAAATATCGAATCTATCGCAGCAATAGATCCAGTAAACAGTACCGTTCGCCCCTCTGTATCTACCACGAGTTAGCACCCTGGCCATCGGAGAGAAAATTTGGTGTACAAGCCCTACACCATGTATTGCATTGCGACCTGCATCAGCCTCGTGTGGGGTATGCTCAGCGTTGCTATACCTCTGCGGCAGTTCTTCCTCAAGAACGCGTAGAAATAGTTAATTACTAGCTTCTTGGCAAAAAAGGACTCCTTCCGAGCTCTGATGTCGCCGTGCCCGAGAAGGTAAACAACGCCCGACTCCTTGGCCTTGTGAATGAAAGAGAGCTCATTGTCTAGGCTTCGCCTTCCATCCATTGTCTCGTCCAGAGATCCATCAAATGATGTGCTTGATCCCAAGGTTGGATTTGAAACACCAGCAGACTCCGCAAGGAGTGGAACACCAAGAGAGTATATGCTGCCATTTGGACCAACAAGAACTCTTGATGAGGTTGACGCAACCTCTTCTTCAGAGTCTATGTCATCATTCTCGTCGCTCTCCAGGGACCGCTCTTGGGCTTCACGGCGGATAAATTTCTCAAGACTTTCTATCAGAAGCTGCTCGAACGTTTGTGGGTTCTCCTTGCGTACATCTTTGTAACCATACCTGCAGACATGTATGATTAATATTATGCAAGGCGGTAATAGATAAAGAAATCATCAACGATGCTTATAACTGAAGATTAAATTATTCTATATAATATAATAGTAACGCTTTGGTATGTCCATATCACATAGTTTAAGAAAATACCACGAAGCACCAACCTGACACGTTACAGCTTAGAAGTCAACGTGTATCACCTACAACATTTGCTGTGCGGAATAAAGGAAAAAAGTTCTCACATACCAGAACCAACAAAAAGAGTTATTCTGCGATCAGGAACTGGCCGAGATAGTGCCTACTATAATTCAAAGCACTCATAAAGGCAATTGTGAGGACTTGTGGTTGTTGACTTGTGCTGTTCCGTGCTTATGTTTAAGGATTCATTCAAATTTAAGTCCACTAAGATTTTATTGTGCCCAAGTCGATTCTGAAAAGTGCAACTTTAGTTTAGTGAGAAGTGCACCTTGCACTTTTTCAGCCTTAGTCAAGTTTTGACTAAACCAAAGTTGCACTTTCAAGAAATCAACTTAGACATGAGAATATCTCAGGCGACTTTGGATTACAAAACTGTATTTGTTAAGCCACATGGCGTGAAAAGTCTTACTCTGTTCGGTAAATGAGACTAAACTTCTATACATTTTGTCATCCAATAATTGTGCTGTCATACTTCATCGCACATGTTCTTTAATGTGGTAGTATTACAGCTTGATTAATTAGAGCAGAAAAAACAGCTAGCCAAATATCTAATAGCAATAAAACCAAACAAGATTACCATAGTGTCATATTCAAAAACTGGATAGCAACAGGATGCCCAAAAAAAATTAAAGAGGCACACCGTGTAGCTACACTAGTTTCATGGTGGCAACACCCATAGTAAGAGTTAAACTTTAAGAAGTGGGCAAACAGCAAGGAATTGAACACAACAAAATTCTGACAAACTCACAAAGGTAGAAGAAACAATTTGCAGAATTAAGACAAATGGCTCTACCTTGTTCACAAAATCCCCAGTACAATAGTTAACAAAACATGTTTGCGTCTAATTGGCTGTGATCATCTTAATGGTGTCGAAAGAGGTAAGAAGCAAGAAACAGAACATAACAATGCTAACAAGATCAGTGGACTTAAGTTAAAGTGCTCTGCACAAGAACCAGGAATCCCCGACATCATCTGTGAAAAGAAAATCATTTTGACAGGCTAAGGAGTAAAATATGAATTCAAACTCAATATGAGACCGCATTACGGCATTAGGGGCCACTAAACTATCACTCCCAGATGAGCACGTTCCCTGCCTATACATTCACAAACAAAGCTGTCAGAGATACTAACAGACCCAGCTGTTCTCTAGAAGATTCCAAACCAGAGCAGGCATTACATGAAAAACAGATTGAGTGCTGATAGTAATAGACTAATAGTATCAGACATGAGTAGATGTCTTCCATCTTATCTTAGGGTTTCAATCGAGCTTATTAGCTGATAGATCAGTATAACATCATTTTGGTAGGAATGACATTTTTGTTCTGTTCCTGAAATTGAGTTTTGTATATGTTCTTACCTAGCGATGCAGCGAAACATATGGTAGTTCTTCGGGCAGACCCGGCGAAAAAGAAACCTTTCATTCTGAGGTACAACAGGCACAGGAACCCACTTGATGCAGACAAAAATGATCATTGAATGAATGGCTGGCATTGTAGTCAGAAAGTGACCAAAGATTGCAGGAACTCCCCTCACCAGTTCATTATAAAGCAATCCAATTCCAGGGGCTCTGACTGTACCCAGATTGCAGCCTAGATCCATCATTAAATCCATCGAAAGTTTTTGCTTAACCTCAGTTTCGTACTTCAACTTGGTTCCATAGTTCCATATGTACATTACAAAATAGAGGACAGCCACAAATACCAAAAGAACCCAGCTTCCATCTGCTACACTGCCCAATACTGAAGAAAAGAAAAATAACTCCAGGCCCAGGAAGAGGGTGAGAAAGCATAGAACTACGATGATATTGACCTGCCATATCAAAAGCATTATGATGGTCACCAATATAGTAGTCATCATCATGACCCCAAGTTCAGCTATGCCTGGAAAAAGTAATGGGCATTAGAAAGATAATGTGGTGGTAGGACAATCACTTAATTAGAGTGAAAAATAATCATATATGACAAATCAGTGCTTGAATGATGTAGGCCATTACTTTTAATCAGATTAATATAAATTACAAATGTTCCGTATTTTTGCCAATCCAAGCAATAACTTGTGCTAAACATGTACATTATCAAATAATGGGATATGCACTGTGTCATAAGGAGACTACAAGAGTACAAGACCACCAAGTCCATCAGGATGAAAAAGGCAGCCTAGCACAGAGAAACATGAACCGGCAACTGTTTTCATAACGCAATTCAATTTCCAAATGATAGGAACATATTCAGCAGATCCAGTTCTAACTGTTTCAACATTATGTAAAGAAACACTGTATATTCAGTATCAAAACACAGCTGAAAGCCTATGCAATGAGGTAATGTACATCTCAGAACTTCCAATGAGAAACTGCTGGTTATAAAGTACTAATTTTAGTATAGAAAAAGACATCCTACGGTTCATAATGAATTAATCCACAAAGCGAGTCAAAGCTCTTCATAAAATTAAATGCAAACTGTAGCAATATTCTTCTGGTCAAACAGCACTGCTATTGAACAATACTTGCACCTTCATTTTGCCTTTTATCTCACTTGGCTGCCAACAAAGTTCTTATGAAATGCCTTCAAGTAAATTCAACTGCTTAGAACTATTTATTAATAAGTAAATTCATACTCTACCGAGCTTAACTAGATTCGCACTTCACCGAAATATAATTCTTGTAAGACTAAGGACGCATGACGGTATGTCTTAGTTTAGTCCAACATATCAAAGCTTAAATGAGGCGTAATTTATAAAGGAATAAAAGCTATGGCACAAAAGTAATATTAGAGGAACTAGCACACTAAGGAATGAACTAGTAGAAATAAATTATATTAAAAATATATGAAACATAGTTAAAATAAACAAGCGATCCTTATTAATCAACACACGCACCGTATGCATTTCCAATCTCATTAATGCTCCCAAATGTCGTAACAAACGCAAGACAAGAAACTAGCAAAAACCAGTTCATCACTGGGATGTATATTTGACCCATGAACTTTCTAGAAGTGTGAATAATCTTGAGGCGGGGAAAACAACCAAGAGCTGTGGCCTGCTTAATGATTGAGAAAACAGCAGTTGTCATTGTACGACTAGCAATTAGTGCTGCCAGAGTAGCTATGAACACCACTGGCCAAAACACCTGAGCTGCAACATGGAACAGAACAATTATTAAAAAGTGTCAACTGGTAAATCAAAACTTCTAATTTTAATTTATAATAAAGAAGCTTAGTCTTGCTATAATATTATTAAAATATAGTTTATCATGTGTGGAACAGTATTTAAATAGTCGTGTAAACAAACCGGTTTGTCTTACTCGGGATAGACAAAAAGAAGACCTGCTCATTTTGATTCAAGTTTTCCATAAGAAATGCAGCCTGCCCTAGGTAACCCAGTAGAAGGCATGGAAGAACAAGACACAGAAAGGTAAGCTGCAAGTCATCAGCAATAATAAGTTATCAACTATGTACTAGGAAGTGCAACATGGAGCCCTCATAATACAGATGACTACGATAATACAGAAGACTACCTGAACAGATCTAACTGAGAAGTAGCATAAATCGGCAAACATTGCCTCTGATCCTGTAAAAAAAAGAATCTTGTAAGCATTTTCATAATCCAAGTGTCCATGTTATAGCATGTTGTATATCCATGATATTTTCATATATATTTTTTAATAAGTAAATGGAAGATGGTGTGGACATACAAGGATACGATGTGCATTTCCCCCTTTTTGTTGCTATTTTCCCTACTTCACATAATAAAGAAACCTTTCTCCATCTATGCTACAAACTTATACCAATTTACTCAATACTTCAGATCTATTTACTTCCAAACTAAGGACAGTAAAGGTAGAATGGTGTATTTAAAATGTTGACCAACGGGGGTAGGATCCCTCCCTTGGCTATACGTTTGTTAGGTATATGAGACCTCTCCAGCGATTATTTCACGCGGATAGCACCACTGCGATTCAAACCCGGGTGGGCGAGCTCACCACCATGAGCTCTAGCCACGAGCCAATGCTTGGTTGTCAACGTAGAATGGTGTATTTTGTATTACAAAATCTAACATCTTTCATACTCTACACTGGATGATGGAATTGTACATAAAAGAGTCATAATATTTCTAGGTTCTCTCGAGTGCACCATTAGAATATTCTAGGCATATTTCTGATATATCCTCTTAAAAAATCTGAGGTTGATCTGAGCTCAAGGTTAACCTTTCTTCAACAAGATAATTTCTATAAATTTCAAAATTAGAGAGAACTAAAGAGGACTTGCTTTACTAACACAGGAACAATATTAGTGATTATTTAACTGATATGGGGCCTAATATCACTTGATTGCCATTTGCTTGCACTTGATGTTTGAACTCTCATCTTAAGTTGAAGTAGCTTTAGCTATTAACTAATGGCAGCCTGTGAAAATACTGGATGCTGACTCCAAAAATAAGAGGAAAAAATTCATTTCAATCTTTCTACGATCTCTGTGATGGGCTGAGTTTCCAGGAACACGGGATGCAAATATTTTAGTATCTTGGTACTCCCCCGTCCGGGTTTATAAGGCCCACACTTATTTTAAAAGAGCTTTGGCCATCAATTCCATCATCAAAATATGAGTTGTACGGCCCTCAAAGTATATCACAGGATTCACATTCAAAAAAAAATTCAATGGTATAATTTTTGTGGCATATAACTCATGTTTTGCTGATCAAATTGATGGTCAAAGTTTTGCTTAAAATACGTGGATGCCTTATAGACCCGGACAGAGGGATTATATCTCAAATTGATGGTTTTAGTATCTTAGTAAGAGATGCAAATAGTTTTAGTATCTTAATATATCCCAAGAAGAGGTCTAGTCATGAGGGTCTTTGATTTAAATTTGTTAACACTGGTGGAAGAAAGATCTTTTTCTCTTTTCCATGACGTTGAATCAGGATGTACATGATGTTCGGTCTTTGAGACAGATGTTCCACTATCTGAATTATTGAATGGGAGTTTATTCATATTTTTTAGCTTGCAATATGTTCGGTTTGGTCATAGCATGAATTGCACGAGCGCTTTACCAGTAACACCTAACAAGAAGAGGTCTAGTCATCTTCAGTAGCACTGCAAATGCGCACAGTTTACATATGACTTCTTAGTTTCAATAGAGGAAAAGGGAAGGACAGTGGACAGTGACAAAGAATGTAACTAATTTATGTAATCAAACAATAAAAAAAGCACCTGAAGCAAACACATTCTTAGAGAACTTCAAACAAGTGTCACAACTAACACTAACGATACGGTCAAAACATATACCTGTTGCACATAAAAGGCAGCCCCCAAGAGACATCCAAGCTTGAGCTGGGTTTCTTTCAAAGTAGTAGTAGATATATATAGGATTGAATGCCCGTAATACTTCTGAACCATATGTCATAATGTTATAGATTCCTATCCCAGCAAGGCAGCAAAACCATATGAACAGGGCAGGCCCAACAGCAAGCCCAATTTTGCTTGTTCCAAACCTTTGCAGACTGAACAGAACAATAAGAAATGCAACTGTTATCATGACCACTTCACCTGCCAAACAAATTCAAAATAGAAGGTGAGGATCCTGCACTTCTAAACAGTGACATGTATTTCCCTTTAACCAATTAATTCCAAGCAGAAATAAACTAAGATTTAATATCACCTTCATTAACGCTAGATATTCCAACCTTCAGACCATTAACAGCCGACATCACTGCAGAGTTGACAAGACAAAAAACTGAATCATTCTATGAGAGGAGGAAAGCTGGTAACATAATGCTACTGGTGAAACAAATATGTAGATCATCAAACTAGATGAAAGAGAAATATAGCCAACAATGCATCAGGAATATGTGAACCTGACATCGCTGGTGTAACAACACCATCCGCTATCACCATAGAAGTGCCAAAAAGAACAAGCATCAAAAGTAACTTCTTTAGCATAGATGAAGTCTCGAGGCGCTCCTTGATCCTCAAAGATCTCTCGAGTTCTACCGATGGTACCTTGAGTTGGAAACTTGTTATACGGGCGTCAGAGGGTAATTGGTTTGGGAGCAGACTAGCCTTTGCATTCCGGCATATTAGAGAGTATAGAGCAAAAATTCCTCCTGCCAAATATACAGAACAATCATTATTAAGCATAAAACTTCAAGAGAAGTACTATTTCCAGTGGTATGGACATATGGTAATAAAATACAGTGAAAAATACCTTCTCCATCATCATTTCCCCATAAGACGATCAGAGTATATTTCAGAAATGGTATTAGAATTAGAGTGTATATTACTAGCGAAAGGGCTCCAAGCACATCCTCCTTTGAAGTATTAGGGTATTTGTTGAACATTATATCGAAGGTGTACAACGGGCTGGTACCAACATCTCCAAAGACAACACCTAATGTCTGAAGAGTCAACACAATACTCCTGCCCACAGTAAATTCCTGAAAGGAAGGATTGAGATATCAGCAAAGTCAAGGGCTCAACGTAAACATGCACGTATGATAAATCTAGCATCACATTGTGTAGGCATCCTATGCACCGATAAAGTATGCATGGATATAGCAGCTGGAGTAGCCCGATCCATGAAAGGTGCTTTTCAAATTTAACCATCACATAGAAAACTCCAATGACTATTTAGGCAAATTAACTGAGACTGTACTCTGGCCTGATTTCAATGAACTATGACTTGGAAGTTTAAACTGCATGGACCTTTATTGCAAACTCCTAGAGTACAAAGAATTGCAGAACTTGAGCACTGTGCAAAGAAATGAGGGTTTCACTTGATTTCATTGTGATTGCCCCTTTAAATGGAAACAGTGAAATCAGATCATAAGGACATCCACAGAATCACGATTCTTCCGAACAATTAACCACAGTGATGCAAGATGCATCTACCATGCTATAAACTTTCAAACCCAAATCCGATTCACAAATCGAGAAAAAAATAGACAAATTCTAGCATGAATGGGTAGCTGGGCAGTCAAATTTGAATCAGCTACTTTTGACAGAAGAATTTGTCCTTTTTACCGACCTCTCGATTGGATTTATAAATCTGTGGTAGATGCAAACTACTCCCTCCGTACCAAAATAAAAGATGTTTTAGATATCTCATATACGGACTACATACGGATAGAAATGAGTGAATCTACACACAAATACGCGTCTAGGTACATCCGTATCAGAAAAATGTTAAAACATCTTATATTTTGGAACGGAGGTAGTATGTTAATGCTATTAATATTTTTGAAAAGTTCCATGACTTTTTGGATGTCCACTCAAACCAATTACACCTAAAGGGCAGAGTGCATACAAGTTGTTAACAACTTGACATTGATCATTGCATTACCTCTTTGTTCTTAGGCAAACATGTCTTACAATTTTGTCAGAATAAACTTAGATTCCTCAGAAAAGGTAAATCGTCCATCATGCTTAAAGAACCATAATAAAATGAACAGAAGAAAAAGATGAAATATCCTCGCTCACTCACCACCAGTACTCTAGATAGGCTGCCACCGCCCAGCGAACTACTCTTTCTACCACTAATAGCCCGGAAACCCAATTTGATTCAGTAATGTGTGGCCAAATGAGTTACAATAGAGCAATCAATAGCAGCAGCAATCAGTGGCAACAACAACAGGCAACAAGTAGCAGAAGCAGCTGACGGGTAGCCAAAGAATAATCCTAACTAACCGGCAAGTTGGTAGCATGGCGACAGTACTCCACTTTACAACCTACAGCCTCGTTTGATGGATATCTTGAGGTGCTAACAACAATGGAAGTCCAAGAAAACCATCAAAGATTTTTAAAATTCTTCGGCTTTCACAAGGCACTCTTCTAAGCAAGTGGAGTATTGTGAGGACAAAGCAGATAAACAAACTTTTCTGGATCAAAGTAAATCATTAATTCGAAGGAATTGTGTCTCATACCAATTATCCACCTCAATTAGGCATTCACAAAATTAAGAGCAAAATCTATCTCACAAACCATAAGTAACAGCACAGACACTACATGTCACGGTAAGATCATCAAATCTACCGAAGTTGTACTAAAATTTCGCATTACACAGGCTCGTCTGGCTACAAACACAATTCACACGCATGCATGTAAAGAACCCAACAGAACCCACACTGCACACGCAAACTCATGTAAGACTATACTATATGCAGAGCACAAATCAACCTAGTGAACCTCAGTAACCCACATCCCACACCAGATAAGCTCGTTGGAAGGGATACACGAACACGTATTGAGCAACCTTGTAATATCATGGTCTTACTTAACACTGAAAACCCAGTAAAATTTCATCAGCCCCACGCCACAAACTCGTATAAGGCCAACTCATCTAAGTTCTAACACCATATATCGATCGATCGGGGGGACGGGGACAAGAAGGCAATACCACGAACAACTCGCCCAGCCTCACCTAGGCAATATCGCGAACACCTAGCGCGCGAATAAGATGAAGCCAATTTATCAATGCAGTGGCGGCGGATGGGAATCACTAACCTGGTGGCGGTACAAGCCGGGGACATCGAGAGCTTCGACGTCGAAGGAGTCGGCGCGCGGGCCGGTGCGCACGAGGCGCTTGCGTAGCAGCGAGTCCTCCTCGTCCTCGTCAGCGTCCGAGTAGCCGCCACCACCGCCGCGGGAGCTCAGGGCGGCCGTCGGGGTGTCTGTGCCGCCCACGCCGTCGTCGGAGCTCTCGATCTCATCCTCCTCATAGGCGCCGCCGGGGACCACCCACCGCATCTCCGCCGACTCCGTCTTCGGCAGCCTCCCGCCGCCGCCGCCGCCGCCGCCGCCGCCGCCGCCGCCGCTTCCCGTCTCCATTCGGGTCGAGGTAGACGCTTGCGTGGGGTTCTACGGTTTCGGGTGGCACGCAGGGCTCGGGAGTCGGGACTCGGAAAGGGTCTGGACTGGAGAGGGCAGAGACGATGAGAGAAGAAAGGGAACTAGGGAAGTGCAGTTGATACAGCCGGCTGCAGTATTCTGTTTTCTTCTTTCCTCCTCTTTGTCAAAAACTATTTTCTAATATATTGCTTTAGGGTTTTTAGTTCCGGTTCATAGACTTTGATAGTGATGTGCATAATATAAATCTAGGTAAACTTATATATAATATTATTACTTAGGATATGGTCAAATATGCTGTAATTTGTTTCTGAGAGACTATATGGGCTCTTTTATTCATAGGATCGGAAAAGTGTAGAAATAGGAATCCTATATGATTGGAATAGCATGACTAACTGAATCCTATGGGAAGATCAATTTCCTTTGATTGTGGTGAAGGAATTTTTCCATGAGGTTGGACCTCATGTTATTTTCCTCGCTCACAGATTGGTGGGCAGATTCTGCCAACAAGTTGCCGCCCATCCAACGCCCTGCCTGGGGTTCGCTGGTGCAATTGATATGGTGGACTACATGGAAGGAGAGAAACGAGCGCATTTTCCGCCAGCATGCCTCGTCGACGCAGGTGGTTTTCTCGCGCTTCATAGATGCTCTCGGAGAGTGGCAACAAGCCGGACGTACCAAAACTCTTAGCTTGACAAGAAGACCCAGGAACCTGATTAGGTGTGGAAGCGTGGGTGGGCGCTAGTACGCTGCTATTTTCGTTTTTCAGCGAGTTCTACACGTAGAAAGACTCACATACATCATATACATGCATATATGTGCATATAGTCTGAATGTTTTTATAAAAAATTATTGAGTATGCGACGCATACCCTTGAAATAGTCTAGCTCTTGCCCCTGCACCATACCGGTTCCACCGGCGGTAGTATTGCCCCTGTAACCTCGCTAGTTTTCTGTCTAACGGTTAGCTGATTCCTAGGCGACGGTATTACCACTCGGGCAGTAGTACTGCTTGCACGAGCGGTACTACTGCCCCTACACAAATCTACCACATAACGGTTTGATTGTTTGGGATCTATTTAAAGGGCCTTCTTTCTCAATGGTTTATCAAGTCTTTGGCAACTCTCTCCTTCGTTGTTGATCTTTTTTTAGCTTGTCTTTTCTCAGTCCCTCTAATGATTCTTCCTCCTTCTTGAGAGAAAAGAGAGATGAAATTTAGATCTAAATTTCCATCAATAATCTCTTCAGAGGAAGCTATTGGATATAGATCTTGAGATTCATTTTTTGAGTTATCCTTTGTTCTTCCTCTCTTGTTGTTCCATGGTGTTAATTATTTTGGTGGGATTTGAGAGTGAACGATTTGGCCACTTCGTGTGTTCTAGCCATAGCATTAGTTTTATAGGATTGAGTTTTCCATGATGGTTCGTGGAAGTGAAGTTTGGGAAGCTTATTATGTAAGAATATTTAAGTGGCCAATGTAAATTATAGAGTGATTTTAATTAAAGGTTCTAGTATGATGGTTGCTAGAAACAATAGATTAAAATATGGGTTTAAATTCTCTCTTTTCTCTCTCTAATAGTTATATAAATGGTGTATATGAAAAGTAGCAAGTTGCTCTGATGCCATCGATCAATCAAAGTACATGGACCGGTTTTGTCCTTTATGCATGGATCGATCGGACACATCACATGCATGCATTCCTGGACGGACGGGCGCGTAAAAACCTATTAGGGTAAGGGAATGAAATAAAAAATTACACATGGGTACGTAAATAGGAAAATATCATACCGATCGGATAGAGAGGGTATGGGTATGGGATCGTATAACCCATACCACGTACCCATGTACCCATATAATATTTGACAAGTGGGTCTAAAGTTTCACGCACGGATATATAAGTAGGGTCTATGCATGAGGCTACAATCGTAATTCAAAGATATAGGCAGGGATTGCTCGCTAACCCTCCGCGGATGGCGCACCATCCAGTGACTAATCTATCTGATTCACGTGATCATGTCTCGACTCCTGATATAGCAAAACAATAAAATATAACTCTTCTTCATGAGTTATGTGTTGTTTTTACGACTATTTTCTGCCCAATTTTACGTGTTTTAAACGCGGGTATTTTTACCCGCGGGTACCCATCTACCCTGTCGGTTGACGGGTATGGGAAAAAGTTATACCCGTTGACGGGTATGGGTAAGCGTGACGGGTAAGATCTTGGTCGACGGGTAAGGGTATGGGGTGGCTCCACCCTTACCCATACCCTACGGGTGCCATCCCTACGGGCGCTTAGGCATGGAAACGTCCCTGTTACGTTTAACCTTGCAGTTACACGTAGCCGGCCGAAACGACGGCTGCGCCGATGTGAACAGACGCGTCCGCTGGATTCCTGCCCGCTGATTGCATGCGAATAGACGTGTCCGCTCGAAGCACCGACCTACAGGACTATAAAAGGGCCACTGCCTCGACCGTATAACTCATTCTCTCGGCTTGCGGCGATTCTCGTCGCATCTCCCGCAGCGGAAGCGCTGCATAAAGGAGAGGATCACTTGGCTGGCAGCGGAAGCGCTGCCGAAAAGAAAGCAAACGTCATTGCACAAACAGGTACACATAAAAGCCTAGTTCTTCATCCATTAGAAGAACGATAATAGTTAGAGGAAGAGAGAAGAAGAAAGACATCATGTCAAGTGCTAATTTTGAACAAGGTATGTTCGTGGCATTTTACGAAGGTCTCATGTTCGTTGAATCCAAGTGTTGCCAAGATTCTATAAATTAAAGTTTTGGCTTACATATTACTCTTGGGTGCTTGGTGCCTATGTTTGTTCCTCTTTGCTTCAGCTTGGTGTTGTCGCATAGCTCAACTTGGTGAGAAGCTTCGGGCAAAATTTCAGGGGGCACCAATTAAGTTGTGGAGATCGCCCTAGACAATTTGTGCGGGTTTGGTGAGCGCCCTTAAGACCACTTCGTAGTGGAATCGGGGCACCTTGCACTGTGCGAGGTCATGAGGAGAATAAGGTGAGTCATTGTGGCCACTATAGGTTGCCCCATCCCTTTCCTTTTAAAAAGACGCTTTTGCTAATGCTCGGTTGCCCGATTTTTAAGTTCCGTCTCAGTCGACGCTTCGATCTGTTCGATACGGTAGAATTATGAGATTGGCGGAATATGTTGGATGTGTTATTGAGCCTCATGGGCGAGTATATATAGGAGTACAAAGGACCGACTTGGAGTACAAGACAAGAAACAAATCCTATCTCTACCATATCTTTCCGTATCACAAATATACTCTAACATCCCCCCGCAGTCGTAGTGGTAGCGTCGTGAACAACTGGAACGTCGCGGACGGTCAGACTGGAGAGAAACCGAAGTAGAATCCAGTGGGCTGACATCCCCTTGCAGTAGGAGCGGGAACGTCATGGACGGTGTCGCAGCGCTGATGCTTGGACTGTAGAGGAAGCTGATGAGGAGCTCAAGTGAGGTGATAGCCCTTTGTGCCGATGTCGAGGAAACCGAGAGCATAGGGTGGTGTAGCCGTAGTCGAGGTAGCCGTGTGAGTGGCGCCATGGTCGATGTCGAGTTGGGGTTGCCAGTGTCGAGGGAGCCGTCGTGGAGCTGCGGGCGCTAGGGAGCGCCGAGTGGTCAGGGCGCAAGGGAGCGCCAAGTAGTCAGGGCGCAGTGGTGCGCCAGGTAGAAGATGATGTGGACGAGGCATCGCGACAGGTTTGCCAAGCCTGGGACACATCGTGGACGAAGGCACGCGTCGGTATTGCCAGCACCGGGCATGCGTAGACAGAGGTTAGTCGGTGTTGATGAGGCGCCACACCAGGATTGCCAAGCCCGGGACACGTCGTGGACGAAGGCACATGTCGGTGTTGCCAGCATCGGGCATGCGTAGACGGGGACCAGTAGGAAGTTGTACGCCAGGTCGGAGGGGCCAGCAGAGTAGGACTCGACGACGGTGGCGGCGCCAAACGGCGTGGGGTAGAAGGTGCCGATGTCGCTCGCGGTTGTCGGAGTAGATGAAGTGGTCGGGGAAGATGACTGTGACGCTGGCGATGAGCTGGTACTGGACGGAGACGAAGTTGTGGTTGGCGGCGACGACGGTAGCGCGTAATGGGCCACGACGGTCGCATGTAGAAGCGCGACGACGGCGGCGATAGCCTGCAAAAGGCCACGGCGGTCGCGTGCAGAGGCGCGGCGACGGTGCTCGAAGTAGGCGAAGAAGAGCCCAACATCATGACGAAGACCAAGCACGGACGGTGGCGTTCTCGCGCCTCGGAAGGCGGCGCGGCGCATACCACGGAGACGTCAATGTGCGGGGACGGCGAAGCAGACCGCGTGCCGCAGCGCTACGGCCCGGACGGGTAACGCAGCGGCGACGCGCGTGTCAGGGCGACGGCGGGGACGACTTCGGGGCGGTGGCGTGGACCGCGTGCCGTGGCGCTACGGCCCGAAGGGGCGACGCAGCGGCGACGTGCGGGCCGGTGCAGCCGCGGGGACGGCCTCAGGGCGGCGGCGTGGACCGCGGGCCGCGGCGCTACGGCCCGAAGGGGCGACGCAGCGGCGACGTGCGGGTCGGTGCAGCCACGGGGAGAACCACAAGGCGGCGGCGCTGCAGCCCGAAGGGGCGATGCAGCGGCAGCCCGATGCTCGATCGGTGGTAGGCGCGTGCTCGGGGACGTCCGTGGCGTAGACAGGCGCGATCGGTTGATCAGACCGACGCTGTGCTGTACGCGCCATGGAGGGGACGACGCGCAGATCGGAGTCGAGGCGACGTTGTCGAAGAAGTCCCGGGCGATGACAACGAATGTCGGCCCAGTGGAAACCAGGGTACCATGGCCGGCCTGCCACAGCCCTCGACGCTCCGCGGAAATTCTACTAAGGACCAGACATTCAGCATGGCGAGCCTCGCGAGGGTTTTTTTCCCTCGCGAGGGTTTCTTCACCCTGCCGAGCTGCTCTGCGAAGGACCAGACGCTCGGCCCAATGGGGCCTCGAGAGGGACTTCCGCCTCGGGAGGGCCTCTCCTGCCCAGAAAGCCACCAAGTCCTGGCGCGTCTCCGCGCCACCCTCGCGAGGACTCCCTCGCGAGGCGACAAGTACTACAGAGCCTCGGGGAGACTCCAGGCCCTCGCGGGGTTCCTTCAAGTGGAAGCAAGCTCCTGCACCCGCTGCAGAGCGCACATGGGTTATGCGTCCGCCGCAGAGTGACGCGCGCGTCTGCGCGCGATGACGACGATGCCGCAGTTGCCATTCTCGTGTATAAAGCAGTCAACAAAGCTGGGGCAAGCAAAGCGGACTCCAAGGATTGCCGTTTTGGTGATAAAGCGGCCGGCCGCCGCTACGCTCCAAGCGCGACGTCACCGTGGGACACGCCGCCAGACTCTGCAGCGCCAGCCCACCTTCCTGGGTGGATGGTGGCTTTTTCTGCCAAGACGACGTGCTCTCTGCCATGGACCACGTCCATGGACACCCCGACGCCATGCGCTGTGCTCCACCTTTGCCACCATGTGGATTCCCTTCCCGCCTGTAGTTTTCGGGGAAGAGGACTGAGGCAGTATATAAGGAGGCAGCGTACGACCAAGGGGGGGATCCCGCATTCACCAACTCATTCCACACTCCACCAGCTACGTCCGAAGGAAGAAGACGGAGCTGATCCACCATAGTCCACCATAGCCATAACTGTGCCCTCGGCAAGCACGTTGTACTGTGAACCTCTCTAAGCAGTGCAATACATCTTAGCAGGACGTAGGGTCATTACAACTCCCGGTGGGCCTGAACCTGGGTAGTGGCTCGTGTTCTTTCTCTGTCTTGATGTTCCTCACCGAGCTCGACGAGCACCGTCGCCGAGGTTGTTGAGGATTTGTTTGAGGTTGTGTTCAGCCCCTTACTCGATTCCTGGCTTTTGAGAGACACCCCTAGTTCCTGGGACTAGTCTCCGACATTTGGCGCGCCAGGTAGGGGGCTGAGGCACGTCTTCAACTTCTTCAACCTCTCCGCGCCATGACTGACACGCGAGCTGCGCGTCTCACGCGACGGACGTCTGGCAGAGCCAACACTGAGCCCGCCACCAACAACAACCCGCGTGGCCGCCCACGCGCCAACCGCGCTTCAGAGCGCAAACGCCGAGCCGCGCGTCGAGCACCTGAGACGACGGCGGCAATGGCAGCGGCAACGACGACGACGGCGAGGGAGCTTCCTCCCTGCACCATCAAGGCGCGAGAGCACCTCCACGCAGGGCCGAGCGGCGCCCAGTCCAGCCACCGCGCTACTGATGGCGCAGGAGCTGCTACGCTACCGCCCCACGCAGGCGGCCACGACAACTGGTTCGGGCGCCTCGAGGAGCTCATCAACGCCGCCGCCGTTCCTGCCGCTCCTACTGCAGCACCAGCGCCTTCTCGCTCGCTGGTGCGCCACTCCGAACGCGAAGGGAACATAGCGCACGGCGCTCCTCCTCCCCCTCTGCCTCCGCCACTCCTCCAGCTGCGGCTTCGGTGGGAAACCACCGCGCCGCGTCGCACGCATCCTCGCCGCACGACTGCCAGATTGTGCACCGAACTCCAGCGGATGCGCGCGTGGACATCGAGCGCCAGAGGGACCGTCACAACCGCGTCGTCCAAGAGATTGCTGCTGCAGGCCGCCAGAACCGTGGCGCGCTCGCTGGTGGCGCTGTGACATACGCTACGGGTTGCACCGCCTTCACCCGCAACTTGCGCCGCGTCGTCTGGCCGGTGAAGTTCAAGCCGGACCTCCCTCCGCGCTACGACGGCAGGACCAACCCTTTGGAGTTCCTGCAGCTCTACACCGTCTCCATCCAAGCTGCGGGAGGCGACGACAAGGTGATGGCCAACTGGCTCTCCATGGCGCTCAAGGACTCCGCGCTCTCGTGGCTCATGAACCTCCCCGAGAACACCATAGACTCGTGGGAGGAACTCTGCAGGTCTTCGTCGCCAACTTCAAGGGCACCTACGAGCGCGCGCTCACGTATAACGACCTTCGCGCGGTGCGCCAGAAGCCTGACGAGACCCTCCGCAGATACATCCAGCGCTTCAGCCAGGTCCGCAACAAGATTCCGAACATCCCGGACTCGCACGTCATCTCCGCTTTCAGGGAGGGAGTCACCAATCGCCGGATGCTCGAGAAGCTCGGCATCCACGACACTCTCACCTCCGTGGTGAAGCTCTTCGACCTAGCTGACAAGTGCGCCAAGGCTGAAGAGGCCTCCTCTTCGTCAAGAAGAAAACTGAGGAAGATCCTCCGAGCGGTCCAGGAGCAGGAAGAAGCCTGTCGAGAAGCGCAAGACCACCGCCATCCTCGCGGCAGAGCCTGACGCTAAGCAAGCTCGCGAGGCTTCTCTGGCGGCTGATGAGAAGAAAGTGGACAATCGTCCATTCTGCATCTACCACAACAGGCACAACCACGCGACTGAAGACTGCTGGGAGCTCAAACAGCTCAGCAAGGAGCGCGAGAAGAACCAAGGCCGCGGCGGCCTAGGCGGAGGCCGTGGTGGCCGCGGAGGCGGGCGCCACAACTTCCAGCAAAGGGCTCGAGGGAACAACACCGGCCAGAACGGCAATCTCCCCGACGAGAACCCTGGGGGCTACCAGGCCCCTCAGGGGGCAGTAGCGTGCATCCTCGGCGGGTCTCAGGCACCCAAGTCCAACAACCACTTCAAGCAGTTCTCTCGCGAGGTCAACGCCGCGCTTCCAGGGATTGAGCCATCCCAGCCCCTCAAGTGGTCGCAGTACACCATCGCCTTCGACTCCAAGGACCACCCCAAGTCGACTAAGGCAGTTGGCACCATCCCTCTGGTATGCACCCCCATCATCAACAACATCGCCGTCGCCAAGACGCTCATAGATGGGGGTGCAGGCTTGAACGTCATCTCCGTCGAGACCTTCGAGCAGCTTCAAGTGCCATACGAGTGGCTGATGCCCTCTAGGCCCTTCACGGGGGTGACAAGTGGCTCCACCACTCCGCTGGGGCAGGTGTGGCTCGCAGTCACCTTCAGCACGCCGCAGAACTACCGCACCGAGCAGATCGACTTCGACGTCGCGCACATTGGCCTGCCCTACAACGCCATCCTAGCTACCCCACCCTCGCGAAGTTCATGGCCGTCACTCACCACACGTACAACATCGTCAAGCTTCCAGGCAGCGGCGGCACCATCACCATCCACGGTCAAGTCCAGGACGCAATGCGCTCTGTCGAGACCGCCTACGGGGCCGCTGCCGTGGCATTCCCTGCTGACGAGGACATGGAGCCCCTCGAGAGGCCCGCGAAGAAGAAGCAGCTGTTTTCACAGGAGCAGGCAGCCACGAAGAAGGTGTCGCTGGACGCCAGCGGCTCGGGGGCTAGCGTCACCATAGGCGCAGGCTTGCCTCCCAAATAGGAAAGCGCGCTCATCGCCTTCCTCAGGGCAAACTCTGACATGTTCGCGTGGACACCGTCAGAGATGTCCGGAGTACCGAGGGAGGTGATCGAGCACCACTTAGCCATGTTTCCAAACGCACGCCCCGTGGAACATCGAGCATCTACGCAAGTTCTACCCGTGATCACGTCACAGCAGGCATTTTTTGTCTCAAGAGGGAAGCGCGCATCTTCACCTCCCAGCTTCACAAAGTTTTCCCTTCACGAGGGCCATCTCCACTGAGAGCTCTCTACAACGCGTCGCCATGGGCCGCGAGAAGCCTCAGCCACTCCATGTGGAACCCCATGCCCAGACATGGAGGACTTTGTCTTGGCCTCGCCAAGTGTAATGAACAATTTCAGGTCATCATGAACCTTTGCGCCTCGGCGCCGTTATGTAATATTGCTTGGTGAGTTGTTTTTCTTACGTTCATTTGCGCTCACATTTTTCCCCATGCGCACCTCGCGAGCGGGGGCTGAGCACGGTGTCTGTGCCTCGGGAGCATCCCAGCAGCACTGCAAAACCCAAAGGATCCGAGCTCTAACTCGTGGTTCTCCGCCCACGACCGTTATCTCAGCAAAGAGCTCTGACTCGTGGGCTAGCTCCCATGCACGTCACCTCACCAAGGACCTTGGTGCTTACTCTCCTCGTGAGATACCCATGAGGAAACCTATTAGCGCGCATGAGTTGTACAACCGTGCATTGCTAGTGGGTATGCCTCTCTCTCCAACGCATGGAACAAGATGCCCTATAGGGCTGCGGAGCTCCAAACCAGCCTCGGGCAACCTCGAGAGGGGAAACGCCTCGCCAGGGAACACAACACCCTCTACAAGGCAAATGTCTCGCAAAAGCTAAGTCCAGAGCTTACGCCTCACGAGTTTTTTTCTCTCTCGCTGGTTTTGTCGCCCCTCGAGCCTCTCTTTTCTCTCTTACGCCTCATGGGTTGCTTGCACGTCAAAGGGGAGCTCCCGAGCATCGTGCCTCCAGAGCTCTTACCTCTCTAAGCCTTATGCACCCCCCGGCTTTGTCGAGCCCAGACTCCGGCATACCGAAGCGGCGGTGCTATTTGCGCTGAAAGAAGGGTCCTAACGACGTAGAGCGAAAAAGACATGGGGAAACAGATAAAAGGCCTCCGAGGGGCACTCACACTTGCATAAAATAAAAGTGTCTTTACAAACCATTACGAAGTGGAAATAGCAAATCCTAAGATAACTAGTGCTCCAGGCACATCACTCCGCAGGAGCAGCTCACGCAGCAGGGCTGTCGTCGTCCTCGCCATCGACAGCCTCGTCATCCTCCTCCTCAGCGCCGGCCTCGCCGTCGTCTTCCTCGACCCTCTTGAAGTGCTGGACATACTTCTCCACGTCATCCCACACCGAGGAGTCCAGCTTCGAGGCGAGCTTCCGATCCAGGGCTCCGTCACGGACGCGAAGTCGAAGCCGGGGTGAAGGTGCGCGAGGTTGGCGAAGATCTGGCCGACCGCGACGCCAAGGAGCTCGCGGCTCTCGTTGTCAACCAGGTCGTCGAGGTTCGTCACAACCTCCTCAAGGCTGGTGAGGAGCTGCTCGAAGAAGCCGAGGTAAGTGGCGACGTCAGAATTCCCCTCGGCAGGGAGTGCGGGGCTTCAGCTCCCACGCGGTCCGCGACGGTCCGTGCACGGCTCACCAGGGAGAGAACATGCGTTCCCGCTGGCGCGACAGGACTCGCGTAGCCTGAGCGCTCTGCCGAGCCTCCTCGACAAGCTCTACAACAGGCCCCACCTGCTGCTGCATTTCGCTCATATCCTGCGTCAAGGAGGCAAGGTCCTGCTCCGCGCGTTTTCGGGCCTCCACAGCAGCCTGGAGACGGGAGTCAAATCGCTTCTTCTGGGCCTCGAGCTCCCTGATGCGAGCGTTGAGCTCGTCGCATTTCTTCGTGAAGCGCTCCTCCTGCATGTTGGCCTTCCTCGCGAACTCCTGGGAGCAGTTGTCGCGGAAGAGTTTCTCCTTGGTCGCAGACTCCTCCTGCATCTTCTCCTCTTTCTTGCGGAGGTTCTCGTTGGTCTGCGCGAGGTGCTTCTGGTAGAACTCCTCGTCCTGGGTCACCTTGCTCTCGCGAGACTCCAGGTGTTCCCGCTGTGCGGCTTGATCTCTCTCGATCTGCTCAACTTGCTTCTCGCGCTTGCGCATCTCAAGCTCGCGGGAGTCGAGGTCTGCCCCGCGCTGCACGATCAGCCCTTCGCGGATGCACAGGTCCTCGCGGAACTTCTCCAAGCTCTGCCGCACGGTCTCCGACTCGGCGATGATCCCCGCCTCACGGTCCACAAGCTCTTGGTGCTTGGTGGCGATTGCCGCCTCGCGCGCCGCCAACTCCTGGTGCTTGGCCTCAGTCTCTGCCTCAAGGGCCTCACGCCTAGCACTCAAGTCCGCGAGGGTCTCCTCAACCTCGCGGACCACGCTGATGCGGATCTCTTCAGTAGAGCGCAGCGCCGCTTCACGTTGCGCCTGGGCCGCCTCGTCCTTCCGGGGGTAGCGCTCCACGGTCTCCTGGAGGCAGGTCCAGCCTCACGCAAGCTCGGCGTCCTCCTCTGCCCTGGCGCGGTCCTCCTCGGCGAGCTGGGCCTCAAGCCCGTTGAGCACCTCCCTCGTCGAGCAAAAAACCACATCTCGGCGAGCCGCAACCGGGCGCCGACCCCGCAGGACCAAGGCCCACGCAACGCCAGGAGGCCTGGAGGCGCCGGCGCTGTCGTGGATTTGTCACGTCAGGTGTCATAGATGACTTCGTAGGTGTGGGATTATGCGAGTCAAGCATCTCCGAGCTTGGGATCGCAGGAACAAAGATCAACACAGATTTACCCAGGTTCGGCCCCCTCAATGTGAGGTAAAAGACCTACTTCCTGCCTACCCTAGATTGGTATTGATATGATAATCGAGGTGTTACAATGGAGGCGATCCGATCTGGTACTCGCCGTATGAGCTAGGGTTTGGGGCTTGATAGCTTGACCCGCTCTAAGTCCTGCGAGTCCTCTTTATATACACAGAGGCTCGCTAGGTTACAAAAGGAAACTTCCCCATAAGGAATACATCCACAGAGGCCTACTCGGAGACTACTTGGTCTTCACGTCCTCCGGGATATGTCTTCTAGATCTTTCCCTTATGGCGGTTCAATATTGGGCTTGTTCCCAAGTGGGCCTTCATCCGTGCGAGTAAGTTAAGTCGCACTGGGCCGCGGGTTAATCCAGAAAGTATTCCCCCGACATTAGCCCCCAAGCATGGCCTGAACTTCATAGTACTTCTTGATCTTGAATGCTTAGGCCGTGCTTTTCCTTGTTTCGCGGCTTATAACTCTTCTTGGCGGCTCAAGAACGCGACTTATCCTGCTTGACGGTTGATTTTCAGATCTAAACGTCTTCCGCGTCTGGGTTATTTATCTTGACTCATCGTTTTCCCCAGCGTTCTGCATCAAGTCCTGTATTACGCATCCGCTACTCCTTTCCGCCGCCTCCAATCTCGCTTCTCGTACTCACAATCCTTCGGTGGATATCTCCATCGATCTGAGAAAAATGTCTCGCCGCAAGTGCAACTGGGAAGGCTCGTGGGTCGACGAAGATTTCCTGGAATCCCTATCTGCACGGGGCCTTCTTCCGCCAAAAGATCAATGCGAATGGCGGGCGGCGGTGAGGAGGTAATCCCCAATCCTCAACCAGGAGAATAGTGATTTTTGCGGAGCATGTTGAGCGCGGGTTCAAGCCCCCGGCTCTCTCTTCTTCCGCTCCTTGATGCAGCGGTTAGGTCTCCGCTTCCATGATATTGGCCCTAATTCGATGTTGCAAGTGAGCAACTTCCACGTCCTCTGCGAAGATTATCTGGGTATCCCGCCTTCAATAGATTTCTGGCTTGCTCTTTTCAATTGCAATAGTCAAAGGGAAACCACAGATGGTCCTTTTCTCCAATGCGGCGCCATTTCCTTCCAACGCCGTAGGGGTAGTATCTTCCCAAAACTAACTCTTGCCAAGAAAATCAAGGAGTGGCAAAGGACATTCTTCTATTGTAAAAACACTTCTCCTGAGGGTGAAATTCCTCTCCCTCTTTGGTCTCCTCTTCCCTTCGAGGCTACCGATGCTTTGTCTTCCAAACCTGATCCTTCTTCGTTACCCTTTGTCGAATCCCTTCTAGACAAGGTGAGAGCGCTGACACTCCATGGTCTCACTGGATTAGATCTCATATCTTGCTGGACTAAATGGCGAGTTCAGCCTGTGAGTCGCCGCTCGCGGCTTATGATGGATTTCACTTGTCATGCAAATGACGTCGATCGCACTTGCCCTGAAGATTGGGACAAAGGGGAGTGGATAAATTTCATTCGCCGAGTGACGGACGAGGATATTGACTCGTATGACAACGTCGGACTTGCTCCCTTCTGGGCTGAGCACAAGCCTTTTGTGGTAATGTTTACTTGTCACTTGTTTCCTCGAAAATTCCTTTCCCAAAATTGATTATTTCTGACCTGAGCTCCTTTTCAGATCGATCCCTATTTCTGGGTTCTTCCTTCAGAGGACGTCGACTTGAACCAAGGAACCGTGGCTGAGTCGTCAAGGCAAGCCGCAGCCTTTGGCGAAGATACAGTTATGCACGAGGGTAGTGCTTCTGAAGAGGAACAACAAATGGCCGACGCTCTTTTGTCTCGACTCCAAATACACCTTTCCTGGAACTTCCTGAGGTGCCTCGCAGGTCCTCGAAACGTATTTTATGCCAGAGCTCAGAAGACCCCACGCAGCCTGAGAAACGTCGCAAAGCCTTGGCATTACTGGCAGAAACAAGAGCTGCCAAATCTTTAAAACTGCTGATCCCAACAAGGCTACTTTTTCTTCCGAGCTGTTGCAGAGGATTGCTTCTCAATAAGCTCGGGTAATTGTTTGCGACTCTTCTCCTTTCTTTTTGTTTTACGTATTTCTGGCAAGGAATTGCTGATCACTACTTCTTTTCATACTCTGTAGGTTCAGATTTGCAAGGTTTATCTTCTCCTTCTTCTGGTTGCCTGATGAAGAGTATCCGTGTCGCCTCTGGGTATGGTTCGCCTTCCTTTTAATGTTGCGGCTCTGCTAGGTCAGCTTATTAACCCATCAATGTTTTGCAGGGCTATGTCTGAAGAGGCTCCCAAGTCTAATTCCCATCCCACTTCTTCTCAGCAAGCTATGAGCGAGGATGATGCTGCTGATGAAAACGTGGGAAACAGTAATGGTGCGACTCAACCAAGGCCCTCCCTGGAGGAAGGTATTGCAGACGCGGCTCCTGCCGCGACTCCAGTCGCAGCTCCATCCACAACTCCTGCTGCTGGTAGGGTATCTACTGAAAATAGAATTCCAGCTCCAGGAAATAGTTCTAAGTCAATCGCAGATGCCATAATTTCTGCTGGAGACAAGCATGCTGCTCTGCTGCGCGGCTTAGTTGAGCAATTTTCTTCAAGTCGCCAGGTACATATACCGTAGCCCCCAAGGATCAAAACCTTGTGTCATCGCACGGGGTGTTGATTCTTTTCCTGCTTCAAATCTCGAGCCCCCAAATTCCTGGATAATTTACCTATGCGTTTTGCTCTGTTTGTTTTCAGCGTGAACTGTCCTTGCTTGATGCTTCTGGCTCAATAAAGGGTAAAGGCATTTCCATAGACCATCCTGAAATGATGCAGTCTCGCCTGGAGCAGCATAATGAGGTCATTAGGGACCAAGATCAGGAAATAAAATCTCTCAAAGGTCAACTCGACTCCTGCGAAGAGCAATTTAAAGAACTTGAAGCTGATATGCAGCAGCGACTCATGGAGAAAGACGAGGTCATTAGATCTTTGCGAGAAGGGCTGGCTCTTAAATCTGAATTGATTGATCGCCTGAAGGGAGACCACGCAAAGGAACTCGCCGCGCGAGATGAAAAATATAACTCGCTGCTCAAAGCCTTTGAGGGTTTTGGCTCCATGGTCAAATCAGCCGTCCTGCAGCTTGCTGGTTGGTCTTGTATTCCTTTAATCATACATATTTTGGGTAACCAATCGTTAGTCTCTGACTTGTTTCTTGCCTTTTCTTTCTTTGACATAGGACCTGAGGCCCCAGTGTCCCGCTCCAATTTGAAGGATCAACTGGTATATCTGTCTGACCTCAGCCAGCGCTTCTTAAAGGTTACCAAGGAAGTTATGACGGTAATCACTCCTGCGACTGATGGCCCAACATCTTGCGAGTATTGGATAAATAAACTGCTCAAGGCTCCACATTATGTCTCTGATTGGAAACGATCCTCTGCTCGCGCCGGAGCCGCGCATGTCTTGACATTGCTTCGAGCATATTATCCAGAGATAGATGTTGGCAAGGTTGCTCGCCACGGCCTGGCGATGAGCGCAGATGATACTGAACTGCCAATAAGCGAGTACTTCGATATCTGGAAAGGGATGCGCGGGTATGCCACAAAATTTGTTGATAACTTAGACTTGGGCACTTATCTTGATAAATTCAATCTTGATGGGAGCAAGGTGTCAAGGAAAAGTCCTCAGGAGCTGAGTCATCTCGGGCTGCCACTCCAGCAACAGTATCTGGTGGCCCTTCTGCTTCGTCTGGCGGCGCCCTGATTATTAGGACACCTGCGACTGCAACTGCGAGACAAGCCGCGCCAATTCCCACTCCTGTTGCTCGGAAGAGGAAAAATAAATAATGTGGGACATGCCCGTTAGTCTGTAAGATATTCATGTATTATAAACAGTATTTTTGTGACCTATAAGCAGGTTCTTTTCTTGATAATTCCATTAAGTAGACGCTCGCGCGGCTCAGTATTTCCTAGGAACATGTGTGTTCAGGGTCGAGAGCGGCCATGATAGGCAATCAAGCTCGATTGACGCCACACCCCAGTACTTTGGTCGCATAATGCAAGACGCTTCTAGCTTAAGGATTGCCACTAGTTTGGCAAAATTTGAGGTGCGATTGGTACTCGCGATGCTCGTAAGGAGCCCTCAAGGGTCAGTGATATATGAAATTCAAAAGACTCAGCGACTCAATGATAGTTGAGGCGAAACGACAAACCCTTGAATGTCAAGGGTGCCGGCTTTATTTCATAATCACTCGATGTTTTACAGGGTGTTACATGATGATGCAGGCCCTTTAATGCGGGTTTTCTATTCCCCGCAGGCCATGCATACTTGATACTCATCGCACTTAGTTGCGAATTAATACTCCTAACGGAGTGGGTTGAACACCTGATTGGTTCAATTTTGAGTCGCTAAAGCGACTCGGGTCGAGCATGATAGCTCCGATGTATATCTCATGTTGAAGCAGAGAGCAACTTTGTTAAGCGATTAGCCGCACTGAGCTGCGACTTATGTTGAGTTGAGTTTGCTTTGTAAGGTCTCACGATAACTGAGCCCCTTTGGCTGGGGTTGTTGATCGAGGCTGGGTCTATGCACATGCGCCATTTCTTGTCTTCTTTTTGTATCAAGGCGACCTCTGGGGCATTATCTTGCTGATGCGCGACTTCTCGGTGGGTATTTACCATCCGGTGGCTGCATCCTGTTGGCCGCTTCCGCGGTACCTCCAACGCGACTCGTTTTGAGCTGCGATCACCGATCTGCGACTGATACCCATGTGAAGAGTTGGCGATACAAGCTTCTTCTGCGAGTACTGAGCCTGCGTTCTCGCATTCTAACGCTCTCTGTCTGTCTCCATATATTGTAATAACACCGTTTGGTCCTGGTATCTTTAACTGTAGGTAGACGTAGCAGGGGCGAGCGGTAAATTTGACATAGGCTTCTCTTCCAAAGATTGCATGATATGAGCTTTTGACTGCTACAACCTCAAAGTCTAGGAGCTCTGTGCGGAAGTTCCGCTCTGTTCCAAAGCTAACTTCAAGTGTTATCTTTCCGATTGGTCGCGTAACAGCTCCTGGGATTATGCCTTGAATTTCTTTCCTGGATGGTCGCAGCCTTGTCTCGGGTATATTCATTCTTCGGAGCGTGTCTTGATATAGGATGTTTACTCTTCCTCCTCCGTCCATTAGGACCTTACTTAACTTGTATCCCGCGACTTCAGGCGTGACCACAGAGCTGGCTGTCCTGGATCTCTTACTTCTGGGGGGTGATCGCCGCGACTCCAAATAACCGATTGCTCTGTCCAGCGACGATACCTTTCGGCGTTGAAATCTGACCGCTCTTCCGGCTTCCGTCCGTTGTTTGTACTTCCACTGTATGAAACTGTCCTATGTTTCTTCTAGGTAAAACGTCAGGCCTTGACGAGAGCTAGATTTTCTTGTGCTGCATCGATCCGCTGCGAGCCGTGTCTGGCGTGTCGCCTTCTTTCCACCTCCGGTAATAATGACATTGCGCCTTTGTGTGACCCGCTGGCCTGCCATCTCTCTGCGATGTAAGTCGCAAGGCACGTCGAAGATCCCCTTGCAGTTATTAGGGAGTAAGGCCTTATCACTCTCTTGCTCCTGCATCTGGTGTGCGATGTTCATCTCGCGACTTGTAATTTCCCTGTTGGGTTCTGTGATAAGCCGCCTGTCCCTTTATCTGTCTTTGCGTACTTGTCAGCTTGCCAAAAGCTGGTCGAAACTATCAATCTTGTGCTCAGCGCGACTTAATTTGTGCAACGGCTCAAATCTACAGTTCTTTCTCATAGCTTGTATTGCAGCTTGTACTGTTAAGTTTTTGGCGGAGCCAAGGATCTCCGCGATTCTCTTGATCCAGTCGCCGCTTGATTCGTCCTCTTTTTGAATGCATTGTCTAAGGTTTTTCATATCTTCTGTTTGGAATCTGCGATGAACTTGTCCTTCAAGTCTTCCCATGTGCTTATTGATTTTGATGGCAGCCTTAACAGCCAATCCCTAGCTTCTCCCTGTATTGCCAAGTGGAAGTATTTCGCACGTATTTCTTGAGTCACATCAGCCCCTGTTATGCTTGCCTCGTAATCTTCTATCCATAAGGCAGGGTCTTGGTCACTGCGATAGGTGGTGACTCGCTGCGACTCGTCGAAGTTCGGGGGGAAACGAGTGAGCCGTATTTCCTCTCCAAAACATGCTGGTCCTTTCAATAATGAATAGGAGTTTACTGGCGCTGAATCTTCATCTGAATCAGTTTCAATCTGGGATGGCTGAGTCGCTCCGGACGTCGCGACTCGCCTTCTATCTTCTTTTCTTTTTCCAATGATACCTGCAAACCTGCTAGCTGGTTGACCACTTCTTCGACGCTGCACCTTTCTCCTCCCCATGATACCTCATTTTGCGGCTCATTGGGCGTGACTCCATACATATTTGCTTGTTGTAAAGCAGCGGTTTGTAGTAGGTCGATCGCATAGCGAGCTTCCTTATCAGCTCGTGTGTCTCCAACCGGTGCTATCTTTGACAATATCCCTATCGCGGCGTGCACGTTGCTCTCTGGGTCGCCGTGGAACTGTGATTTCATCTCTCCTTGTCCATCTTGATCTGATGTTTTTGCTGCCAACGACGGAGTCGCCACTCTTCTTCTTGGAGTTTCTTGCGCTCAGATGTCGTCTTGGTTCGCACCGCCTGGTGCTTCGGCTGGCAGCGGCGGAGTCGTCGGCCTTCTTCTTGGAGTTTTTCGCGCTCAGCCGCGAGTCTTTGTGCCTCTTCACAGAGCTCCGTCCTGATAGCTTCAATCTCTTCAATCTTGAGGTCTCCTTCCTGATTTGGTAGAGATCCCCAAACAGGTCTTGACGGGACGGGGATGGGCAATCTTGCCGTAGCTTGTTGTAGCTCCTCCAACACGCGGACCCTGACCGGCCGCAGCTCCTTCACCGATTCGCTTCCTTGAGTCGCGTCCATAGATCTGCGACTGACGGATCCGACGAAAACTTTTACTGATCCGATGGGAACGATGTATCCGAACTCGATGCGATCTGCCTCGGGTCCCCACTCTGAGTCGTCGATGAAGGGGACCCCATTGATGTCTTCAACTTGGCCGATGGCGATGTCCTTGAAGCCTGATTTCGATCCTGCGCGGAACGTGACGCTTTTGACCGCAGGCCCCACGGTGGGCGCCAACTGTCGTGGGTTTGTCACGTCAGGTGTCATAGATGACTTCGTAGGTGTGGGATTATGCGAGTCAAGCATCTCCGAGCTTGGGATCGCAGGAACAAAGATCAACACAGATTTACCCAGGTTCGGCCCCCTCAATGTGAGGTAAAAGACCTACTTCCTGCCTACCCTAGATTGGTATTGATATGATAATCGAGGTGTTACAATGGAGGCGATCCGATCTGGTACTCGCCGTATGAGCTAGGGTTTGGGGCTTGATAGCTTGACCCGCTCTAAGTCCTGCGAGTCCTCTTTATATACACAGAGGCTCGCTAGGTTACAAAAGGAAACTTCCCCATAAGGAATACATCCACAGAGGCCTACTCGGAGACTACTTGGTCTTCACGTCCTCCGGGATATGTCTTCTAGATCTTTCCCTTATGGCGGTTCAATATTGGGCTTGCTCCCAAGTGGGCCTTCGTCCGTGCGAGTAAGTTAAGTCGCACTGGGCCGCGGGTTAATCCAGAAAGTATTCCCCCGACAGGCGCCTGCCGAGGACTCCAGAACATCACGCCTTGGGCTCAGAGTAGCCTCGGGGCGCGCCTGGGGGCTCTGGTGAGAGCCTCCCTCTTCTTCCATGCTGGGGGCTTTCTGGGGGCTCGGGGCGCCCTCGCCATCAGCCCCACCGTCCTTCTGCCCCTGGGGTGCATCTTCCTCCCCTCCAGGGGCAGGATTGGTCTTCTCTGCTGAGGCCGCCCCCGCGGCAGCCTCAGTATCCATCGCCGGCTCTTCAGGGCCCGCGCTTGGTGGAGGCGACGGCACGGTGGCCTCCTCCATCTCAACATCAGCGCGCGTCTCCGCTGACGCCGCAGATTCTGCCACGCGCTCCTTCGCCGATGACGCCGTCCTCGCCGTATCTTCCTCCGTCACCTTCTCCTGCCGCGCAGGAGAAGCGTCAGGCCGCGTGGTCGGTGGCGCCGTCGCCAGCCTCCTCCTCCTCCTCCTCCTCGTGGCGCTCCTCCGCTTAGCGGTGGCCTCGTGAGGCACCGCCTCAGCCGTAGGCGCTGCAGACGCTGTTGCAGCACTGGGGATCTCTCCAAGCCTCCGGAGCCTCCGCCGTTTTGGCTCCACAGGTCGCCTGGAGAAGAAAAAGCTTAGAAATCCCTCGAGAGGACTACACAAGGACAACATCAAATCAAAAGTGAAGTACAAGGCTTACGCTGCAGTGTCGACCCACTTCCTCTTCGGCATCCGCCGCGCAGACGGAGCGCTAGGCTCCACGGTCTTCCGAGCCTTGGCAGGCCTGGCCTGGCCCGCCTTGGCACCGGCCTCTTTCTCCTCCTGAGCTCCGGTGTTCCTGTCGTGGATCGCCTTGGAGCGGGGTTCGCAGTGGCCCGACGAAGCATCATCGTCATCGCTCTCCTCCTTTCCCTCGACACACTGCGAGGGGGCGACCACGAACTGGTCGCCGCTGCCTGAGGAGATCTCATGGATCTCGACGTCAGGTGACGCGCCCTTCGAGGTGCTCGAGTTCTCTGCCGAAGAAGCGGGGTCTCCTGAGGCGCCGGTCGCGCCTGCGTCAGACTCCGCAGGCGCCTCCGTCGTCTCCTCCTCCTCGCCCTCAGCTGGCGCCCCCTGCGCCGCTGACTCCGGGTTCTCGTGAGGCCCGACATGCCCCTCAGGCACCAGGCCCAACTGGTCGAACTTCGGCATGGTCTGCACAAGCGTGACGCGACGCCCAAGATCAAGCCTGTGGAGCGGAACGGTCTTGTCGTTGGCCTTGGGGATGTCTAGAGACGTGCAGAGAACCTCCATGATGCTGTTCACTTCCTCCTGCGTGAAGAGGGTAGCGCTCAGGCGCATTTTGTCCCTCTGGTTGGAGTACAGCCACATCGCGTCCGCATGCCTCTGGAGTGGAGCGATGCGGCATCTCACGAAGTCCTTGGCCACCATCTGCCCAGTGAGGCCTGCCTCGCGGAGGTCCTTCAAGCGCCTCACCACAGGGCCAAGCGCTGCGCTCTTGAGCGTTTTGGAAGACCAGCTTGCCCTCTTCCTCGGAGGCGCCTCAGGCAGATCGAAGTAAGGACTCTCGCTTCCAACCGCCACGAGGAACCAGCGCTTGCGGAAGTCCTCCACCTTCTTTGTCACGCTGGTCACGAACTTCTCACCGGCCCACGCGATGGGGATGTAGACGCCGCCCATGCCGTCGGTGATGCGAAAGGATACGCACCCCGAGCGCTCGTTGTTCGCCGTGAACCGGAGCGCGTAGAAGCTGCGGAAGAGGTCCACCGAGGGCGGAATGCCAATGTACGCCTCGCAGAGATAGGCGAAAATGGCGGGGATGAGGATGGAGTTGGGATGGAGGTGAAGAATCTGGATCTGGTAGCGCCCCAGAACCGCCAAGAAGAAGTCGGAGAAGGGAGGCACGAGCCCGGCGTAGAGGGTGTGCATGAAGATGGGGTAGAGGCCGCCGTCGGCATTGTCCGCTGGCTTGAGCACCGAAGCGCCGTGCTCGTTGGTCTCCGAGGCCGTCATGTGGCGCACCTTGTCCAGCTGCGCCTCCTTGAAGTGGAAGCCGGGCAGAGCCGGCTCGAGGTCGCCGTCCTGCCGCATCGCGGTAGACTCGCCTTCCTGCACCATCGCCTTGCCCTTCTTGGATGCGGTGGCCTTCTTGGGTGCCATTGCCGCGAGACTGCGAAGGAGGAGTTGGGGATTGAGCGCTGGGAAGAAGGAAACGAAAGGGGCACGAATGGAGTAATGGCCGCCTGCGCCGAGCTCTCTGCCTTTTATCGGCTCATCGAGCCGTTACCAAGACGTGGTGGGTCCCACCACTACGCCCGTTACTTCAGAGGAGATCGTGGGATCGTGTCCGGCTGCAGCGCTCCATGTGTCTCGGGCTAAGCAGGCTTCTTTGGGCCCACGACAATTCGCCTCCGTCTGAGAAACTCTTGTGTGCCCATCGCGGGCCCGGGGGCTACTGTCGGCCCAGTGGAAACTGGGGTACCATGGGCCGGCCTGCCCCAGCCCTCGACGCTCCGCGGAAATTCTACTAAGGACCAGACATTCAGCCTGGCGAGCCTCGCGAGGGTTTCTTCACCCTGCCGAGCTGCTCTGTGAAGGACCAGACGCTCGGCCCAATGGGGCCTCGAGAGGGACTTCCGCCTCGGGAGGGCCTCTCCTGCCCAGAAAACCACCAAGTCCTGGCGAGTCTCCGCGCCACCCTCGCGAGGCTTCCCTCGCGAGGTGACAAGTACAACAGAGCCTCGGCGAGGCTCCAGGCCCTCGCGGGGTTCCTTCAAGTGGAAGCAAGCTCTTGCACCCGCTGCAGAGCGCACATGGGTTCTGCGTCCGCCGCAGAGTGACGCGCGCGTCTGCGCGCGATGACGATGACGCCGCAGTTGCCATTCTCGTGTATAAAGCAGTCAACAAAGCTGGGGCAAGCAAAGCGGACTCCAAGGATTGCCATTTTGGTGATAAAGTGGCCGGCCGCCGCTACGCTCCAAGCGTGACGTCACCGTGGGGCACGCCGCCAGACTCTGCAGCGCCAGCCCACCGTCTGGGTTGATGGTGGCTTTTTCTGCCAAGACGACGTGCTCTCTGCCATGGACCGCGTCCATGTACACCCCCGACACCGTGCGCTGTGCTCCACCTTTGCCACCATGTGGATTCCCTTCCCGCCTGTAGTTTTCGGGGAAGAGGACTGAGGCAGTATATAAGGAGGCAGCGTACGACCAAGGGGGGGATCCCGCATTCACCAACTCATTCCACACTCCACCAGCTACGTCCGAAGGAAGAAGACGGAGATGATTCCACCATAGCCATAACTGTGCCCTCGGCAAGCACGTTGTACTGTGAACATCTCTAAGCAGTGCAATACATCTTAGCAGGACGTAGGGTCTTTACACCTCCCGGTGGGCCTGAACCTGGGTAGTGGTTCGTGTTCTTTCTCTGTCTTGATGTTCCACACCGAGCTCGACGAGCACCGTCGCCGAGGTTGTTGAGGATTTGTTTGACGTTGTGTTCAGCCCCTTACTCGATTCCTGGCTTTTGAGAGACACCCCTAGTTCCTGGGACTAGTCTCCGACAACGAAGACGAACCGGCGATGGAGAGTGTGCAAGCGTGGGAAACCGGCTACGACGCGTCGAGGCGCCCCTTGGACGGCGCGTCCGACCTTGTTGCGTGGTCGGTGAAGACGAGCCGGTCGGTGCGGAGTCGGCGCCAGCGAGTCGGCCGCGGTAGCCGGCTGGAAGGAGCCGGCCGGTGCGTAGTCGGCGCCGGTGAGTCACCGCGGTAGCCGGCTGTCGAGGAGCGGGCCGGTGCAGGTCGATGCCGTTGTCGGAGTAGAGGCGCGAGGACGACGGGCGGTGGGCGACGCAATCCGATCGATGATCGACAAACCAAAAAAGAAAACGCCGATCGAGTGACTGGCGGAGAAAAGAAAACCGATCTAAAGATCGGAAAAAAAAAGACGCTAGGGCAGCCGATCAACCGATCGGTCGGACGAACCCTAGGTACGGGCGGCGCGGCCCCCGGCGGAGATCATTGAGATCGACCTCCCCGGGGGCGGCGCGGTGCGGAAGCGTGGCGGCGGCGGCTAAGTCAGATCGTGCCGCTCTGATACCATGTAGAATTATGAGATTGGCGGAATATGTTGGATGTGTTATTGAGCCTCATGGGCGAGTATATATATAGGAGTACAAAGGACCGACTTAAACAGATATGATCGATCATGTTTCGCGAATAAAGCGGGGAGCTGGTAGTTTGTTCCCATTGCGGTCGGTTGTGGCCCGTTTGCCGTTTGTTCATTTTTGTTGCTCCTTTCGTTTTTGTTTTGTCTTTTTTGTTGGGCTTTTTTTGCGTTTTGGGCTGGTGTCACATAATTGTTTTCCGCAACTTGAGTTGAAACGGCTTAGTGTGCAACCACACATGATATATGTAGCATGTAGTTGCATATAAATTGGCTTAGTGTGCAATTGCAGACGAATTTTCTTTTTTAACATGCAATTACACATGATATATGTAGTGTGTAGTAGCATATAGATTTGCTTAGTGGGCAATTGCATACGGATTTGCTTTTTTAACGTGCAATTTGCACATGATTCTCGGTAACGTGCAACACATTATATATGTAGCATATGTGCAATTGCATATGAGCTTTTTAAAATGCGCGATTGCACATGATTTTTCGCATACAGCTTTTTTAGTGTGCAATTGCACATGATTCTCGTTAGCGTGTAATTACATATGATTCTTGTTAGCGCGCAATTACACATGCACTTTTTTTATCCATATCATTCGCAATTGCACATAACTTTTTTTAATTATGCAATTGCACATGTAGGCTTTTTTAGTGTGCAATTGCACATGATTTTTTTTGCATAACTGAAAGGATCGTATGACACCTAGAGGGGGGGTGAATAGGTGCTACTTCAATTTTAGTACTTTATCAAATTAGTCTTGACACAAAAGGTAAATTCTCTAGATATGCAACTACGGTGAATTTACCTATATGACAAGCTAGCAACTAAGCAAGGTACTCGAAGTAAAGACTATAAACAAGGATAGAAAAAACCGAAGTGAAAGCACGCGGAGACACGGATGTAATCCCGAGTTCCTCCTTTTTAGGGGAGTACGTCTCATTGGAGAGGTGTGAGCTACCACGAAGGTCAAAACTCAACCGCCACAAAGGCATCACCTTCTTCTCCGATGAACCGCACCACAAAGGTTTGATTCACCTTCCACTATTGGAATCCTTCAAGGCGGAATCTGGAGCCCTTACAACAACGATCCGGGACACAACCCACAAGAGGATTGGGGGCTCCCGAACAGCTACAAATCTATCACAAAGACAACAAGTGAGTACAATAAGAAGCTAGGTTTTCCCAATGGAAATCCTAGCAAAGGGGCCCTCAAGTAAATGAGGGGGAAATGAAGAACGGCTTGGTGAAGATGTAGATCCAGCGCTTCTCCTTCAATCCTCCAAGAATCAACGAGTTTGGGTGGAGGGATTGGGAGATCTATCAAATCTTGAGCTTGCAATAATGGAGTTCTTCAATGTGGTCAAGCTAGGGAGCCGGAGGTAGGTGGAGGGGAATAAATACCCCCCCCCCCCCAGAAAAGTGGCCGTTGACAGCAGAAAAAATCCCACGCCGGTAGTACCGGACCTTACCCGGTAGTACCGACGGGGGTTGACCGGAGGCAGTAACGACGACCAGTCAAACCAGTCAAACAGAGCTTCTCAGGCACGCATCGGTAGTACCGGATGATCAGGTCCGGTAGTGCTCCCTTCCCGGTAGTACCGCGCCACTACCGGGGCTACTACCGGGTAAAAATCTTCGCGAGGTAGAAGCCATCCAGAGATGCGGTACTAGGCCCGGTACTGGCCGCGGTAGTTCCGCACGGCAGGTCACCCGGTAGTACCGGGAGGACCCGGTAGTACCGGCTGAAGCAGAAAAAGCAGCTTCACTTCCTTTTTGAGACAACACCTGTGTAACTGTAAGAGATATAATCCTGCACACTTTTAGCACACACATTAGACATCTAATTGCTATGTCAACAAACATCAAAACACCTTGAGGTAAGGATATGCTCTTTCAATCTCCCCCTTTTTGGTGTTTGATGACAACACACTTAGGAGAAACAAAATGATTTGCAAAAGCTAGACGGGCTCTCCAAATTGTGTGTTTATTAGGACTTTGCTTTTGAATGCAAAACACAACATTTAAAATGGGCGGAGCTCCCCCTAAATTTTACAAACCAAGCAGGTTCATATGGATAAACAATTAAAACAACTTGCACATAATAAGCAAAATAAGCAAGTACCATACTAGATAGGTCTTATTACAATAACACAAAGTCATGGCATGTCTTACATCATGCATAGAGAAGTTCAAAGCAAATATCCAAATAAAGATGAAACACAAGCATAAAGATCAAATGAAGTGCAAGCTTGTGTTCCTCCCATGCAAATCCCACGGCAAGTCCTAAATAGAACACATTCTCCCCCTTTGTCATCGAAATGCCAAAAAGGGAGAAGCGCGATGCTAACACGTCCCTAGGAGCGTCAAGCTCCACCCGCGCCGTGGTGGGTCAAAGAAGAGGGGGCCTGGAAGCGATCACCATCTGGAGGAGCATCTTCATCACTCCAGAAACCCTGCTTGGACACCCATTCATGCTTCGGGGTGATTTCTTATGCAGAACCATCGGAGACTGTAATCTGCATTTGCCTCATCATTGCTTTCTGTCGCTGTGCTGCCTTCTTGTGATACACATGAGCTTCATACAGACGGTCTTCCAAGTCAAGTTTGAGGCAAAAGGCCCTCTTGGCCTTAATCTGCAGCTTCTTGAACCACAAAGGTTCCTCAAGGGGTGGTGCACTCCCACTAGCTCTCTCAGCTTCAGCAGCAGCCTCAGGATCAATGGTCTTCTTTTTGGGAGGAAGATGAGCCATGATTCGAGTTCCTTCACCAGATGTGGCACAATGGGGCTGCCATCCTTCATGATATCTTCTCCATTCTTCTTGAGAGCCCACTTGTGGCGAATGAGCTTCATAATGAATGGGCCATAGATGGGTGCCCTTCTATCAATGATTGTAGACCACAAGTCATTCCACATCAATCCATCACATCAAGCTTCTTGCCGTTGCCTTGATTTTCCTTGGAGAGCTTAAGTAGGTCAAACATGTAGCCATGAACCTCATCCCAGTTTCCCACACGGGGAGCAATAGTTTCCCTGTAGATGCGGTGGAGAATCTCAAATGGACGCACAAGATGAGCAGTTTTACCAGTGGTGCCATTTTCCATAGTATTGGTCCTAGAACGTCCTTGGAGCTGGATCTATCTTGTCATGGCATCTCCATCCACTGGGAAAACTTTCACCCTTGTCTTCATAGCCTAGAACCTCTGCAAACTCCGCCAAGGTGGCAGAAAGCAAGGTGTCCTTGGTCATCCACCATAGAGTCCTGGCATCATCATGGTCAAAGTAGACGGTGGCAAAGAACTGTATAATATAGTACTCTATGTAGGGGTGGTTCTCCTTCATGATGTCAATCAGTCCAAACTCTTCACACATTGCAAGTGTCTCATCAAAATAGCCCTTGTGCTTCGAGTTTCTCATGTAAGGAAGATCAAGGGTGTGTTGGTCAACCACGGAGTACTTCTTGTGGAGATAGATTTCCTTGTAGATGGCTTCTTGATCATTGGTGTAAAAGTGCGGATTGCACAAGAGGTGACCTCTCCTCATCATAGGGATTTTCTTCTCTGAGCTTCTGATAGTCATCATTCTTCCATAAATGAAGTGCTTTGCGGGCTCTCGTGGGAGGAGCAGTGGTGGTACGAGCAGCAGCTGGAGTTTTTCCTCTTGCTCGAGTTCTGGCTGTGGTGTGAGCAGGCAAAACTTCCTCTTCTTCTTCTTCCTCAAGATCATCAACCAAGAGACGCTGCTTCTTACACCACGGCGGCTACCTGTGAAACAGCATAGAGGTAGGGCAGGGAAAGATGAGTGCACAAGTTCACGGAATAGAGAAACAAAAACTAGCCAATAGATGTAAAGAGAGGTTGAATCAAGCAATTTTGAAAACGGTAGTACCGGGCTGCGTCCGGTAGTACCGGCTGAGCCGATTCAAAGATAATGGCACAAAATTGATAGATTCAACCACACATTACACACAATACTAGCTAACGAGGCCTAGGAGATCATCCATCCAATTTTAACCGTTGCCAACGGAGCTACCAATGTTTCCTCGCCATACATCTAGGTTTCAAGATTTAGAAACTAAGAGTGCAAGGAACGGGGAAATACCGGAGGCCATGGAGGAGATCGACGAGGGGATCGCTCCCACGAGCAGATCTGGCCGGAGATGGCGTAAACCGGTAGCCTAGGGCGGCGGCCGGAGCAGGGAGCAGAGGAGGCAACGGGGTGGAGTTCGTGCGGTGGGGAAGAAAAGGAATAACCCCCACCCTGCCCGCACAAAAAGATCTGGATACCCGTGATTCCCGGTAGTACCGGGGCGGAGCATCCGGTACTACCGGGGCCTGAATCTTTGCGAGCAGTAAAACTGCTTAGATTCAGAGCCCGGTACTACCGGGTACCACCCGACGGTACTACCGAAGCCTCCTAAAAACCCCAGTTTTCTCGTTTTGTGGAAGGATTTGAACTTGTGCAAGAGATGGAATGTTTTATGGGATAAGATAGGCATAGGATAGAGAGACTCAAACTGACGATGGTACTTCATACTCAATTTGCAAGAAGCAAACACACAAAAACCAAATTGAGCATGTTTTCCATAAGCACTAGAAAACCAAAAAAAAAAACAACTCTTCACAAGGAAGAGGGCGGTGGCCTAGGCCACCATGTATGAGTATGTGGTGTGACACCGCGAAGATATATCTTGGGTCCACGGCCACTACTCGTCATTTAAGCTCACAATTCATAAAATGAAAATATAGAGACAAAATGAGTTCTTACTATCGGCATAATGGGGGGAGGGATAGTCCAATGGATTAGGACCGCACTCCCCCTATGTCCATGCCTACACCTAAACCAAATAGATAGTCAAGAAATATAGGTGTGTATGCAAGATGGTCAAGTCAAGCTCCTGAATCCACGATATTTAGCTCATGCCTCAAAAGGTGAATCTTGCTTCATCAAGAGGCTTCGTGAAAATATCGCAAGTTGATCTTTGGTTGGAATATAGCCAAGCTCAATATCACCACGGGCAATATGATCCCGAATAAAATGATGACGAATCTCAATATGCTTCGTTCTTGAGTGTTGCACCGGATTGTGGCCAATCTTGATAGCACTTTCATTGTCACACAAAATAGGCACTTTGTCACAATTGACACCGTATTCCTTTAAAGTTTGCCTCATCCATAACAATTGAGTGCATGCACTAGCGGCCGCCACATATTCGGCTTCGGCGGAGGATAGAGATATGCAATTTTGCTTCTTAGAAGACCAACTCACCAAGGACCTACCAAGAAATTGGCATGCCCCGGAAGTTGATTTCCTATCATCCTTGCAACCGGCCCAATCCGAATCCGTGTACCCGGCAAGAGAGAAATTAGTGCCCTTTGGGTACCACAAACCAAACCTTGGGGTATCAACCAAATATCAAAGGATTCTATTGACCGCCACCATGTGGCTTTCTTTAGGAGCGGCTTGATACCTTGCACACACCCCTACACTCAACACAATATCGGGTCTAGATGCACAAAGATAAAGAAAAGAACCAATCATAGAGCGATAAAGTTTTTGACAAACATCGATACCGTCGTGGTTAAGTTCAAGATGGCATTTGGTATCCATGGGAAACCGCTTCTCCTTAGCATTGTGCATATTGAACCTCTTGAGCATGTCTTGGTATATTTGGTTTGAGAGATGAAAGTCCCTTCATTCAATTGCTTGATCTCAAAACCGAGAAAGAACTTCAATTCGTCCATCATAGACATCTCGAACCTATCGGTCATAAGCTTTGAAAATTCATCATTGAAAGCTTTGTTAGATGAGCCAATATAATATCATCAAAATAAAGTTGGCATATGAAAAGCTCCCCTTTAACCCTCTTGGTAAAGAGTGTGGGATCGATTTGCCCCAATTCAAATCCACGGTCTAGCAATAGCTCTCTTAGGTGCTCATACCAAGCACGAGGTGCTTGTTTGAGACCATAGAGCGCCTTATCAAGCTTGTAGACATGGTTAGGGAATTTAGGGTCCTCGAAACCCGGTGGTTGCTTAACATATACCAACTCCTTTAAAGGACCATTAAGAAAACACTTTTCACATCCATTTGTTGCAACTTGAAATTATGATGTGATGCATATGCAAGAAGGATACGGATGGACTCAAGGCGAGCCACGGGTGCATAAGTCTCTCCAAAATCAATGCCTTCAACTTGAGAGTATCCTTGTGCAACCAATCTTGCCTTGTTCCTCACAACCATTCCATGCTCATCTTGCTTGTTCTTGAATATCCACTTTGTGCCTATAACATTGCGGCAATCTTTTGGCTTCTCAACTAGATTCCACACTTTGTTGCGCTTGAAGTTATTGAGTTCATCATGCATAGCTTCTATCCAATCCGGATCTTCAAGAGCTTCAAACACTTTCTTTGGTTCCACCATGGAAATATGAGCTTGATGTTCACTAAAGCTTGCCAATTGCCTTCTTGTGGTAACACCTCTCTTGTGGTCACCAAGGATGTCTTCTAGATGGTGACTCTTTATTTCAAAGTCTTTTACAATTCTTGCTTTACGACGGGCTTCGATATCTCTATTGCATCTTGGAGGTATCTCTTGATCATCTTGATCATTTGAGTCCCCGTCTTGACCGGAATGTTGACCTTGATCATCTTGAAGCACATCTTCAACAATGGAAGGAGAGGGTTGATCTTGGTCATGACCTTGGCTAGCATCAACAATAGGAGAACTTGGTTCTTGCATAGCAACTTGGTCAACATGAGGAGGGTCTTGAACTTGTTCTTGGGGTGGTGCATCATTTGCTTCCATGATAGGCGCCATTTCAACTTGTGATGAAGAGGCCTCCACTTGAATGGAGCTTGGACTTGCTTGAGGAGACTCGTAATGAATCTCAACGGGACGATGGAAACCAATGCCCATTCTTCTTATAGCATCTTGAGGCTCTTCATTATCTACATCACAAACATGAAATTGCGCCACTTGGGAGCTGTCATTCTCATCGAACCTCACATCACAAGATTCTATGACTTTCCCAACGGTTTTGTCATAGACTCTATAGGTGTGAGATTCGGCACCGTACCCAACAAAAACACCCTCTAAAGCTTTAGATTCGAATTTAGACAAACGAACACTTTGTTCTTATAGAAACACTTACAATCAAATACTCGGTAGTAGGAGACATTGGGCTTGTTGCCGGTGAGCATCTCATAAGGTGTGAACTTCTTGCCAACGCGAAAGAATAGCCGGTTTGAAGAATGACATGCCGTGGAGATAGCTTTGGCCCATAAGAAGAGTGGAGACTTAAACTCCGCCAACATAGACGTTGCCATATCCATGAGAGTCCGGTTCTTTCATTCGGCTACACCATTTTGTTGAGGGGTATATGCAGCGGAATATTGATGACGAATCCCCTCTTCACTAAGAAACTTATTTAAGGTGTAGTTCTTGAACTCGGAGCCATTATCTCTCCTAATGACCAATATAGGGACATTGTGTTGACGTTGAACTTCATTGGAAAAATCAATGACGGCTTGTTGGGTCTCATCCTTCGTCTTGAAGAAATAAACCCAAGTAAATCTTGAATAGTCATCAACAATCACCAAACAATATTTCTTCCCACCACGACTTGGTTGAGGCACGGCACCAAAGAGATCAACATGAAGAAGTTCCAATATCCTCTTTCATGAAATGATGGTCTTGCTTGGATGGGGAGAATCATGCATCTTTCCTTCAACACAAGCCCTACAAAGACGATCTCTAGAAAAAGAAACATTGTCTTTTAGTCCAAGAATGTGGCCACCCTTGTGAAGACTTTGCAAAGTTCTCATGTTGACATAGGACAAGCGGCGATGCCACAACCATCTGATGGCCCTTGACGTAGTTACCTGCATCAAAAGAATAGGGTTAGGTTGAGACTCCAAGTGCAGAGTGTATAGTATAGGAAAGACGGTTTTCCCCACGAGGGGTGACTCGAGGGTTTAATATCGAACTCTCGGGGAATCAGTAGTGAAAGATTTATCTTCTTATCCTTCTCTTGAAAACCTACAAAACAAAGTAAATTGTTTGTGCCATCAACCTCACCTAGTGGTTGTCAAGCACAAGGTGTGAGAATGATATGAAAAGATAATGAATGCAAAACAGTAAATAAATATGCAATGATGATGTAAACAACGATGGATGATATTTTTGGGTTTTGTATTGTGAATGCAAGATGTAAAAGTGTTTTTGTATTTTCGGATTTTTAAATGGCAGAAAATGTAAAATGCTTAAAAGTTGTTGGAAAGGTGTTTCTTATGATTAAAAATGGACCGGGGTTCATGGTTTCACAAATGCACTCTCTCTTTAATAAAGTGATAGATAATGGAACACTAGAATTGACATATGAGATTGCAACAAAAAGGTTTCATGACAAGTTACTAATTATATGGACATCACGTCCTAACATAGAGATCTTTTGTTTATTAATCTCTCTTATACTCCAGCAAGATGCGAACTAAATCATAACACCTTAGTAATTAAGATAAATCAGAGTATAGCATTAAGTTTCATGACATGAAGTTAAAATAAGAACATGCTAGATCTAGTCATGGAGTAGTGGCAATGGTCACACCCACATCTCCGGTAGCAAGGTATTTTCTTTATCCCTAGTGAGGCAACAAAGTAAGGTAAAACACCCAAGTGGATCGCGGAACTTTCTCTCACGTTCACCGCACTAGCCACCCCCGTTACTCCAACTAATGCACACGTTCCCCCTCACACGCTCTCATACACATGCTTGATCATAACAAGTAAACAAGAACGGGGTACATAATATGCATCTACTTTCATAACTGAAACAAAACTATTGCAATCTCAAACATATATTAACTCATAAAAAGATCCACCACAAAGTTATTACATAGATGACCGTAATCATGTTCAGCAGCTCATACGGTACTAATTAGTGAAGCTCAAGAGAGGAGAGATACATAAGTTACTTCCACAAACCCATAGTCCAGTGGTGGACTACTCCCTCTTCATCATGGAGACGGTGGAGAAGTCGTTGGAGAAGATGGAGACCACGCCGGCAGCGCCCCGCCGGAGTTTTCCCCCTCCAATCTGCAACTCCAGGTCTCTGTTTGGTGGTTTCTGTGTTTCGGCGGCGCTCCTTTTCGAAGGGCGTCGGGGACTATTTTTATAGTCGTTTTTAGGTCAAGACGGAGGCTCAGGAAAAATGATCGACGGCAACGGAGCTCCGAGGCCTAGGTTGATGGGTCCCACGCGGCCAAGGAATCTGGCCGCGTGGGCCCACTCAACTTGGCTCTCGGGCCTCCGTTTGTTCGCTTCCTTCGCTCCCACGCTTTGTTCCTTCCAAAAACTGATGCTCGTAAATTATTAGGTCATTTGGACGTCGTTTGGGTCCCTGAAACATCAAAATATAGAAAATAGGGTTTTCTGCCTGTGGAGGGTTAATTCCAGAAAAATAGGGAAACAATGAAATATTCCCAAAATCAATATAAATCAATGATATAACCCTTATATGATGCAAATATGATTGAAATATAAGTAATATAATGCAAAGTTCATGTATGCATTTTACATGCATCACCATCCCACGTCGGCCTTTCGAATAGGCATATTGCTTGAGTGTTGGTAGACCCCGAAAAGTCCACCACGAACAACTCATTTTCAACATACCCAACGAACATGACCTTTAGAGTCTTTCTCCTCAAGAGTACCACCATATCAATAGTAAAATGGACATCAAAATTCATCTTATTAAGTGCACGAACAGACATAAGATTGTAACCGAGGGACTCGACAATCATGACATTTACAAGGGTGATATCCTTTGCAACTACCACCTTGCCGAGACCCTTTACCTCCGCTTTTGATTTATCACCATAGGAGACGGATGCTTGATTTATATTTGGTCCCAACTGTGAGGACCCCGGATTAACTATCCGAGATACTCATTATGTTTCCTGCAACAATCCCATGATCAGTCTGTTGTTGCACATAACTCGAATTGGCATCACAGAACACCCATAAATACCGAATAAATATACTTACTTGATTGAAGTCATAACTTCAATAGGTACTGCAGTGGAAATCACCAAACAGCGTGGAGCCCAAGTCATTTGCCTTAACCCTACAGGCAGCTGACTGGGAAGCGCCCTAGTTCGCATTGACGTCATTAACCACTTCTTCTTCGAACTGCTCCTCTTCAGAATCTGGCTAAGACAATAGCCAGGGACGAAACCAATATGAGTACATTTGAATGTACTCGCAAACTACCCCCGGAATGAGTATGCTCTATTCGTTTATTGTTTAAATAAAACTTTGTTTACTTTGAAAACTCCATATCCTTGTTGAAAAGAGTAGGATGGACTTTTGTTTAATAACACTTTGTTTGGAAATCTCTATATCTTTATTGAAAAAGAAAAGAAGGTTTTTAGAACTTTTCCCATAAATCTGACTTTGTAAGAAAATCTCTTTAAAACTTTTCCCGAACATATCTTTGTTGAAAAATGATAAGAAATCTCTTTTAAAACATTTTCTCGGAAAATCACCATTTTGTTTATTTCCCCAAAACTCCTCCTTTTTCGACCATAACCCTTCATGGTCTTTCAACCCCAACAACTTCATACCGGCCCTTTGGTATAGTTGCATAAAACATTTTCCACTTTTAAATCACAAAACTCTGCACTTCTCGACCATAGCCCGTCATGGTCCTCCTCTTTTCCAGCAACCTCATACCAGCCCGTCGGTAGAGTTGCAGATACAACACATCTCCATTTTATTTTCAAATCTCAAAACTTTGCAAAACTTGCACATGGTCTTAGGAACAGTCTCCCAATTGTCCATATCCGAGGACTCGGCTATTCGAATAGTTTTAACCCTCTGCAGAGGTAGCACGCTTTTTGTCCACACCCATCCGGTAACTTATCGTGTCAGCCACGTCCCGCCATACAAGGTGTATGCGAAGTTGAGCCACCGACCATAGCCTCTCCTTTGCTCATGCTAGTATCGGATCCTTCCCATATGACACTTTCCATCAACACCCAGTCCAGTTTCCCGTCGGAAACCCTAAGTGTGAGGACTCATATGTTTTGTCTGGCGGTGTATAGGGGACATCCTTCTATCCTCCTCCTTATCTTTCCATAGAGTTTGAGCGAGGACCCAGGTCAGGGTAGGTCCTCAGACCATCCCCTCATGCATAACGGAGTCATCTCCGTCGATGAGGCATCCCATAATAATAAGAGCAAATTATATGACTAAGCCCTTTCCCATATGTGGGTAAATGTGGTCGCACAGGGTAAGATTGGTCGTCATGGTTCTAGGACACTGTGCATTTTTCATAAACATCACCATTCTCCATTTCTCTCTTCAACACCGACACCTCGGCATTCCATAACCACACAAGTATTTTCAAAGGAGTTTTGAGTAAACAATATTTTTCCCATCCTATAGTTTGAAAAAGAATTTCCATCTAATATCTCCATATAGGGTGTCAAAATAATATACTTGTAATTTGGAAAAGGGTTTTCAAAATCATAGCTTTAGTGGCAAACACCACATAAATCACTGTTGCTCTTTATAAGTAAAACATGTGAACCAAAATAGATGTATATAAATGCAAGCTCAGAGGATAGCTTGCCTGATTTCAGCATGATGTTCCCGGGGCTTCTTCTCACTGATCAAAGAAATAAACTCTCATCCTTCTTCCATAATCCTCTCCAAATACCACTCCGGTAGCGTTTACCTCTAGCGTCGCAAACATGAAAATAAAACAACACTCAATGAGCAAACCAAACCACAAGTGGTATACAAACAAGGAACAAACCACAAGTGTCAATTAATCACTCAAGCCACAAACATAGCACTAGTTTTAATCAAGCAACGAGCTAAATCTATATTTACCAGGGCATTATACTCACAGGAGTATAACACCCAGCACATGCTAAAAACATAGAGCACCAAGCCATCCTCAATTAGAGGTAATTAACAACCACTTTTCTTTAATCAGGAAATACTTCAGACAAAAGTTAAACTACCAATTAACCTTGGTAATTCAAAATATCTCACCAAGCTAAGGTGGATACACTAACAAGATATTTAAGCTAGTACTCAACTCAAAGTCCATCAAGTTCATCAAACCATGCAAACGTATTACTCATACAAATTTGCCTAACAAATACCACTATCAGTACTAACATATTATAACTTGCTAAACAATAATAACATGCATGCACAGTACCACAACAATCATTAACAAGCAAGCCATACATATTAATCACACACAATATTCTCACACCAAAATAACAAGCTTAGCAAACTCCTAATTAATAGGAGAATAGCTATATAGGGAATAAAACCCTAACAATTATATAACTCGCAAGTAGCCCTCCTAACATGCTAGCAAAATAAGGAAGCACATCACAACAGAGGGTTACCACCCTACACATGCTAGGAAACACATTTACAACAATAAAATTATAACACAACAATTTATAAAGGTTTAATAAAAATTGGCAGAAAAGACCTAAACCTTATAATTAGCATCACAGTCAATCAATGACTCCTAAATTCAAACGAATTTAGGGATATGTTCTCCTACACATATAGAAGACAATCCAATTGGATTTACTCCAAAATTCATCACCTAAAAATCTACAAAAATCACCAAAGTGCCACTGGTCTGTTTTCAAAATTGAATAGAACTTTTGTTCTAGACTTCATTTGCAAGCAAGGCCAACAGATCTGGAAAGGTAGCATCTCAACCTATCCAGAGAATTTTAGTTTGCAATTTTTGGATATATAAAACTCTAGATATTGACTATTTAGTGAAATAGATACTTTTTACTAGATTAAATCTAGCATACACATAACTACATATTTTGGAAAATGGCCAGTGCCACATGGTTAAGAAAACACATAAGAATGCTACAAAATTTGAATCACTCCAATAGCTATCACAGATTTACCACAAAACAATTAAAACTACACTGCAGAAATCACAGGAACTAAAACAAGAAAATAGACCTATTAAAAAAAAACACAGACGGGCCAGATCTGGAGCCGGGCCAAGCAGCACCGTGCTGGGCCGGCCCGTTGCGCTGGCGAAGAGGTACGCCCTCTTCTTCTTCCTCCCGAACAGGCACAGAGGCGCGGGGCGAGCTGGAAGCACGGCGAGGTCGGCGTCGGCGGCTCCGGTGTTCCTGGACGAAATGGAGATGTCTACGAGTTAGCTAGTGAGGAGGGGATCCTAGGGAAGCAGAAATGGCGGCGGATGGTGGACTGTACTGCTCGCGTTCTTGCTCGACGTCCAGTGGCCAGAGCGGACGAAAACGGTGATGCTCTGCTTGATGTACGGCTTCTCGCGACGATTCCTTGGGCGAGGAGGGAGAGGACGACGAGGCGGTCCTCCTGGTGGTCTTCGATCTGCTCCAGGCGGTCTCCGTCGACGGCGGCGCTCGACGGCGAGCTCGGCTAGGGTTCGGTGCCGTGGGGAGAAAAAGAGAGAAAGAAAGGAGAGTGAGGGGCAGACGAGTGAGGGAAAGCAGAGGTGCGGCGTCGTGGCGTGCTTATCCTCCTCACCGAGCGGCAGGAGAGCGGAGAGGAGGGGGGGGCCTGGGCGTGCGGCGACGCGAGCGATGACACGGCGCCACTGCCCACTGCTGCTACAGGAGGACGATGACGCTTTCACAGAAAGCCCCCTGGATTTCCGTTTGTAACTACAACTAGGTCCTTTTTCCTATTTTCCTTTATTTCTCTTTTAAATCAGTAGCTTTCAATGATTTATTTGAGGCACTGAAATATTTTAGAAAAATCTGAAAATAATCATGTGGCCTCCCCAATACATGTAGATGCTCCACAAAAATTGGTTTTTGAAAATAAAATGTTTTGAGCAATATTTGTTCATAGGGTTAAAATATGGCATTTTTGGAAAAACCAAATTGACAATTTGAAATACCTTTGTAATTGAAGATTAAATATTTTGGGGAGGAAGTAATATGATAATGAGATGGTTATCATCTCCTTCCTGGATTTCGTAAGACAAAATAGTTGTTATTACAAAATAGAGAAATAGGTAGAGAGGGAAATTTAAATAAGATCCTTTCTTTTAATCAAGATTTTATTTTGAGGGTGTAAGTAACCATAGGGGTCTAGTTTTGTTTTCAAGTAACATTCCAAATTTGTGATCAGTGGTTTTCATTTTAGTATTGAGCACAACAAAGGAATTATCCACACAAGCAGCAACACAACAAGATCAACATCACAACAAGTCACACAACTTAAACACCAGTCACACAAGGTCAACAGAGCAATGGGAAGGAAAACACAACCATCAGTGAAATATTTCAAAAAGTTTTTGTTGGTTCTGAATTTTGGGTCTTGTTAAACTAAGTTTTTCTTAGTTTATAAATTTGGGATGTGACACCAACTCCGTCATGATCTTCTTGCTTCCGGTCATATGACTAGTGCATCCACTATCAACCACCCATTTAGACCCACCGGAAGCATAGTCCTACAAGAAATCATTGCTTGGTTTTAGGTACCCATTTCTCAATGGGTTCTCTTTTGTTAGCAACAAGGTTCTTAGGAACCCAAATAGAATAAACAATGTAACCATCATAAGGACCAACATATTTTTGCATAAACATCCCCATAATAATCAACATAAAGAATGTAGTTGGGATTGTTATGCCCCGCAAAGTCACTACGAGTGGTCTTGCCCTAGTGGCATTACCACCCGCACTGGAAGTCTTGGCTTGTGTGGACTTGGCATTGGTGTTGCTCTTCTTCTTCTTTGCCTTGGCCACATAACCAAGACCCTCCTTCCCTTTGTGTGGCTTTTGCTCAAAAATTTGAGCAACAACCTTTTCTTTACCTTTAGGAATAGAGATCTTGGCACTAGTGGCCTTGGCAAGCTCAAACTTCAACCTAGCATTTTCCTCAATAACATTTGCATGATCACAAGAGGGAGTAGTAGTGCTAGGTGAGTTAGATTTAGAAAGTTGAGTTTGAAGTTGCTCATGAGACTTGACTAGAAGAGAGTGGGTACTTTCCAAGGCCTTGTGAGCCTTGTCAAGTTTCTCCACGTCCTCAAGGAGTCTAGCATTAGCAACCACAAACTCGGCTTTCTCCTTTTTAATCACTTTATATTTAGCAAAGACATGGTCTCTATCCTTAATGATTTTAGCAATTATTTCATCATTTTTATCATCAAGGGACTCAAGTCTTTCCTCAAGAGAAGTTCTATATTCACTCTCTTCTTGAAGAGAGGCATTCAAGGATGCAATGGTGATAGCATCCTCTCTCTCAATCTTTCCCTTGTCATCAAGGATTTCTTCGGCCGCATCAAGTTGTCTCAAGAGAGACTCAACATATGCCTTAGTTTCACCTTGCAAGTTAGCCACAATAGTATCGGAAGCAACAAGTTCTTTCTTAATCACAAGACTAGTTTTATCATCTATTTCATGCATAGTCTTGGGAGTAGAAGATGATACCTCGGTGACGTGAGCCATGAGGCAACGAGCGGTGTTGATGGAGAGGTTCTCATTGGGGGATTCGAAGAGAGAAGGAGCAATGGCCAATGCGGCCACCTCACGAGTGGGTTCTTCTTCTTCGGAGTCCTCGGAAGGATACTCCTGTTGAGTCATCAACACAATTCTTGGTGCTTTCTTGAAGAATGGCTTCTTCTTGGCAAAAGGCTTTTTTTGTATCATGTTTGATTGGCCCTTGAGGACAAGCCTTCCACCGTTTTGCTCTCTATTCTCATATGGACAATCTTTGATGAAGTGATGCTTGTTATGACAATTGTAGCAAGTCTTTATCCTATTAGCAAAGTCCTTCTTCCCACTTGGATTGCTTGTTCGATCAAGTTGAGCCTTTGCCTTGGCCGGGTCATTCCAAAATATCCTTGTTGCAAGAGCTATGTGACCATGGAGGGCTTGTTCAAGGTCATCGGGAGGAATGTTGTTCGGGCATGCTTCAACTTCATCATGTTCATCAAGGCACACAACCTTGGCCTTCAAAGCAAGAGAGGGACCTTGTTTCATTTCCATGGCCCTAGCACGGGTGTCTAGAGCATTCTTGGTGGCAACCTTGGAGGCTTGCATCTCTTGCATAACTTCATTGGATGTCATCTCAAAGTAGTTGTATTTTCCTTATAGGGCATTCAAGTCAACGGGCTCGAAGGGCATGAGAGCATTCACATACTTCCTCTTGATCCAAGCATCATCCACATAGGTTGCCCCAACATTATAAAAGGCTTTGGCAAGAAACTTGAGTCTTCCATACATCTCCTCATGAGTTTCACTATCAAGCATGTAGAAACCTTCGGCCTCATTGCTCAAGGCATCAAATCTATTCCTCTTCATGCTTTCATTTCCAAGAAATGCCATCTCAAGGAATTCCCAAGCTTCTTTGGCGGTCGAGACATGTTGAATGTGATGCATGCCATTCTCTCCAACGGCAAGTTCAATCATGTGGAGAGCGGAAGCATTGAGTTGTTTCTCGGCCACCTCTCTTCTTGTCAAGTTGTTAGGATTCACGGCCTTGAATCCCTCTTGAATGATCCTCCAAAGCTCGATAGAGGAACTGTTGATATGAGATTTCATTAAGTGTTGCCAAGTAGCAAAAGCCAATGCATTACATTTAGGAGGTGGACCCAAAGGGTTTATGCGAGTATGATGGATAGGTGGGTCGGGAGAGTACACAAGGGGAACCGCATGGTCCTCCGACTTCCCACCTTCGGGTTTGGTGGAAGATGAGGAAGGATTCTTAAGATTGGTATTTTCAACCCCTTTCTTTTTCTCTTTTTCCTCCTCGGTTTCACCGTCATTGGAGTTAGCGGAGTCCTCTAGTGAGACGGTCTTCGTAGGAACCTTGCCACTTGTGAGTTGTTTGAGCAAGTCACGCATCTCAGCAAATTGGGTATCGATGGACGATTTCAATGATGTTTCCATCGTTTTGAGATCGGCCATGGATGCCGGAGTGGCCTGGTCCTTTGCGGAATCATAATCACTTTGTGTCATACTTCTCTTAGGCCGTTAAGCCCAACAAGAGAGCCGAGGCTCTGATACCAATTGAAAGGATCGTATGACACCTAGAGGGGGGGGGGGATGAATAGGTGCTACTTCAATTTTAGTACTTTTTCAAATTAGGCTTGACACAAAAGGTAAATTCTCTAGATATGCAACTACGGTGAATTTACCTATATGACAAGCTAGCAACTAAGCAAGGTACTCGAAGTAAAGACTATAAACAAGGATAGAAAAAACCGAAGTGAAAGCACGCGGAGACACGAATGTAATCCCGAGTTCCTCCTTTTTAGGGGAGTACGTCTCGTTGGAGAGGTGTGAGCTACCACGAAGGTCAAAACTCAACCGCCACAAAGGCGTCACCTTCTTCTCCGATGAACCGCACCACAAAGGTTTGGTTCACCTTCCACTATCGGAATCCTTCAAGGTGGAATCTGGAGCCCTTACAACAACGATCCGGGGCACAACCCACAAGAGGATTGGGGGCTCCCAAACAGCTACAAATTTGTCACAAAGACAACAAGTGAGTACAATAAGAAGCTAGGTTTTCCCAATGGAAATCCTAGCAAAGGGGCCCTCAAGTAAATGAGGGGGAAATGAAGAACGGCTTGGTGAAGATGTAGATCTGGGGCTTCTCCTTCAATCCTCCAAGAATCAACGAGTTTGGGTGGAGGGATTGGGAGATCTATCAAATCTTGAGCTTGCAATAATGGAGTTCTTCAATGTGGTCAAGCTAGGGAGCCGGAGGTAGGTGGAGAGGAATAAATACCCCTCCCAGAAAAGTGGCCGTTGACGGCAGAAAAAATCCCACGCCGGTAGTACCGGACCTCACCCGGTAGTACCGACGGGGGTTGACCGGAGGCAGTAACGACGACCAGTCAAACCAGTCAAACAGAGCTTCTCAGGCGCGCATCGGTAGTACCGGATGACCAGGTCCGGTAGTGCTCCCTTCCCGGTAGTACCGCGCCACTACCGGGGCTATTACCGGGTAAAAATCTTCGCGAGGCAGAAGCCATCCAGAGATGCGGTACTAGGCCCGGTACTGGCCGCGGTAGTTCCGCACGGCAGGTCACCCGGTAGTACCGGGAAGGACCCGGTAGTACCGACTGAAGCAGAAAAAGCAGCTTCACTTCCTTTTTGAGACAACACCTGTGTAACTATAAGAGATATAATCCTGCACACTTTTAGCACACACATTAGACATCTAACTGCGTTGTCAACAAACATCAAAACACCTTGAGGTAAGGATATGCTCTTTCAATCTCCCCCTTTTTGGTGTTTGATGACAACACACTTAGGAGAAACAAAATGATTTGCAAAAGCTAGACGGGCTCTCCAAATTGTGTGTTTATTAGGACTTTGCTTTTGAATGCAAAACACAACATTTAAAATGGGCGGAGCTCCCCCTAAATTTTACAAACCAAGCAGGTTCATATGGATAAACAATTAAAACAACTTGCACATAATAAGCAAAATAAGCAAGTACCATACTAGATAGGTCTTATTACAATAACACAAAGTCATGTCATGTCTTTCATCATGCATAGAGAAGTTCAAATCAAATATCCAAATAAAGATGAAACACAAGCATAAAGATCAAATGAAGTGCAAGCTTGTGTTCCTCCCATGCAAATCCCACGGCAAGTCCTAAATAGAACACATTCTCCCAGTTTGTCATCGAAATGCCAAAAAGGAAGAAGCGCGATGCTAACACGTCCCTAGGAGCGTCAAGCTCCACCCGCGCCGTGGTGGGTCGAAGAAGAGGGGGCCTGGAAGCGATCACCATCTGGAGGAGCATCTTCATCACTCCAGAAACCCTGCTTGGACACCCATTCATGCTTCGGGGTGATTTCTTCTTCAGAACCATCGGAGACTGTAATCTGCATTTGCCTCATCATTGCTTTCTGTTGCTGTGCTGCCTTCTTGTGATACACATGAGCTTCATACAGACGGTCTTCCAAGTCAAGTTTGAGGCAAAAGGCCCTCTTGGCCTTAATCTGCAGCTTCTTGAACCACGAAGGTTCCTCAAGGGGTGGTGCACTCCCACTAGCTCTCTCAGCTTCAGCAGCAGCCTCAGGATCAATGGTGTTCTTTTTGGGAGGAAGATGAGCCTTGATTCGGAGTTCCTTCACCAGATGTGGCACAATGGGGTGATGACCCACAAGTATAGGGGGTGTATCATAGTACTTCCGACAAATAAGAGTGTCGAACCCAACGAGGAGCAGAAGGTGTTGACAAGTAGTTTTGATCAAGGAATCACTGTAAATACTAGCAGACAAGTTTTTAGGGTTTTTTGATATTGCAGATAAATAAAATACGTGTAAATAAAAGACAGTAATAATAATTGCAGCAAGTGGCCTAATCCTTTTTAGAGCAAAGGATAAGCCGGTTGGTTTACTTATGATGGAAAAATGTTCTTGAGGACACACGGGGATTTCGCCAAGTGCTTTCGCTTCCTACAGCTGATTAATCTTTATTGTTTTGATAAGTGTTGTGTGGGTGAACCTATGCTAATGCACTGCCCTAACTTGGACTAATACATACTTGTGATTAAACCCCTTGCAAGCATCCGCGTTACAAGGAAGTAATTAAGATAAATCTAACCACAGACTTAAACTCTGAGATCCTACACTCCCTCATGCACCGGTTTACTAACGGGGGTTTAGGTCTCTGTCACTCCGGCAACCCCACAATTAGTAGCCGAATACACAATGCATTCCCCTAGGCCCATAAAGGTGAAGTGTCATGTAGTCGACGTTCACACGACACCACTAGAAGAATAACACCACAATTTAAATATCAAACCATTAAATATTACTCAACGTAGTTCCACTACTAACAGCATGACTTCTCCCATGTCCTCAAGAACTGAACGAACTACTCACAAGACATCATATGGATCATGATCAGAGGTGATATATGGACATATATTTCAATTCACTGATAAAACTTAATAGCATCAACCACAAGTAGTAATCAACACCGGGAAAGTTTCCCCTATGAACTACACAAAGTATAACCCTAGATGTTACAGCGTAACGGAGTGGAGCGGTGGAGATGATGGTGACGGCGGTGGAGATGATGATGATGATGATCCCAATGAAGTCCAGCGTGATGACGATGACGATGGCGATGATTTTCTCCCTCCGGGAAGGAATTTCCCCGGCAGATTTCTCCCTGCCAGAGAGCTTTTCTCTCTCTGTGGTTTCCGCCTCGTGGAGGCGGCGGAATATTTCCTCGATGGCTCTCCCCGTCTTAGGGTTTCTGGGGATGAAATACGCGAAGGGGTAGCGCGAGAGGTGGGCCAGGGTGGCCACACCATGCCCCGGCGCGGCAGAAGGGGGACCCGCGCCGTGGGGTGGTGTGGGCCCCTCGTGGCCCATCTCAGCCTCCCCTTTTGGCTGGCTCCGGCATCTGACAAAATAGGAACATCTGTATATTTTCCGTGAATTGTTGATCTTCAGAAATAGGGTGTCTTGACGATGCTTTTTCCAGCTGAATCCTGACTCCGGCAGTTAATTCTCCAATAATCATCAAACATGCAAAACAAGATAAAATAACATAAGTATATCATCCAAATATGAAAAATATCAATGATGCAAAATGGACGTATCAACTCCCCCCAAGCTTAGACCTCGCTTGTCCCCAAGCGAAAGCTGAACTCAGTAAACAAGACCACAGGTTTATGGAGTGAAGCGTCGATAATAAAGAATACGGACAAGAAGCATCAACATGTATTAATACACAAATCATTTTAGACAGCAACTTCCCCTCATATAACTTATCTTGGAACGAGTAATGGAAATCACAATAAAGGTGCATAAAGAAAATCATAGTTTGGTGATGGCAAACTTCGTTCTTGGTCAGAGAACAATTAACAGATTGTACTTATCTTTCGAGTAGAGTCCTTATATAGGAGCTATATTGCAGAACTTACATGCTCAATTATCACAATTTCTTTACAGTCATTGATAACTTTCAAAGTTATATTCCTTCAGATAAAAGACTTGTACAAAACAAGGAAGGATAACAAACATGATTGATAATATTAATATATAGATGGTTGAATCACAACAACTCAAATGCTTGCTTAAGAAAGAAGGGAATAGGTTTACTGACTCAACATAAAAGTAAAAGAAAGGCCCTTCGCAGAGGGAAGCAGGGATTAAATCATGTGCTAGAGCTTTTTAAGTTTTTGAAATCATATAGAGAATAAAAAATATAAGTTTTGAGTGGTGTATGAGAATTGTCAATGAATCAAAAAATGAAAAGTACAATATGACCCCTGCCAACCAGACTTTTAAGAGCGGCTCCCATGAAGGACGTTATTTCTACCAGCAAGGCAGATCATCCCTCTTCTCTTTTGTTTACACATGCAGATATTTCACTGTTTGTCATTGCTTGACTGATAAATCAGGGCAAAAATGTGAAGAGAATTAAGCGGTTAAAGTTGTAATTAATTGGGACTGGGCACCCCATTTGCCAGCTCTTTTTGCAAAATTAATGGATAAGCGGATGTATATGCCGCTAGTCCGGTGGTAAAGTCTGTTTGACAGTTGACATAAAGACATCCACCCCGTCCTCATGAGCTAGTAAACAGTGACACAAATAAGGAGTAGTAGCTTTTGAATAGTTTAAAGGTAGCACATGAAGTATTTACTTGGAGTGGCAAGGAAATACCACATATAGGTAGTTATGGTGGACCCAAATGGCATGGGTTTTGGCTCAAGGTTTGGATGCACGAGAAGCATTCCCTCTCAGTACAGGTTTTTGGCTAGCAAGGTTGGGTAGCATGCATAAGAGTGGAGGGATACAAACAAATATAAATGTAATAGAAACAATCATGCAATCTTCCTTGTAAACACAAATAATTTTAACTTGAGAATACTAAGCTCATGAGCCAACAAGAAAGAAAGATAATGAGATAATGTATCTACATGCAATCCCCTCTTTTCTACTTAAGCCTCAAAGTATTGTTGCTACTGACCAATGCTAAGTTTGCCAAAACCAAATAGATTTACTTGATGCTCCCAAAGTGATGCCAATACTAACAACAAGATCATTCATATGACAGAAATTTGCAAAGTAAAATAAAGTGTGCAGAAAGTAAATGATAAAACTTCTCATTAATATTCCAATAATGGCAACTCACACCAAGAGATACATAGATAACCAACTAAAGGAGAGATACTTCCACGCTACAAACCATACTATATGATAACTTTTCTACTCATGATATGACTCGACTGAAAAGTAAAAGGTAAAAGATAATGGTGATGATACCGCGACACTCCCCCCAAGCTTGGAACAAGCTGAGGGGATGCCAATACCAATGATGAATTACTCCTTTGGCGGTGAAGGTGGACGAGACTCTTCATCATCAAATTTCCAAGGTAGAGGCTCCCCATCAGCGAAGGATGAATTGGTCTCCATAAACCTGAAACTCGCAGCAGAACTCATGCGTTTGAACCTAGCTTCATACTCACAATTTTGGTCTTGGAGAGAATACTACGAATACCTGAAATTTTAGAGCAATCTTTAATAAACCTTCTATAGAAACTGGCATGACCGAGAATACTACGAATACCTTTAACATCCCTGGGACAGGGCATTTTCTCAATTGCTTCAACTTTAGCTCTGTCCACTTCAATACCTCTTTCAGAAATTTTATGTCCAAGAACAATCCCTTCATTAACCATAAAGTGACATTTCTCCCAATTAAGAACAAGATTAGTTTCCTCACATCTCTGCAAAACTTTATCAAGGTTTTGCAAGCAGTTATCAAAAGAAGTTCCATAGACGGAAAAATCGTCCATGAATACTTCCACAATTTTTTCACAAAAACCATGAAAAATAGCAGACATGCATCTTTGAAATGTAGCAGGAGCATTACACAAACCAAAAGGCATACGCCTATAAGCATAAGTTCCATAAGGACAAGTAAAAGTAGTTTTCTCTTGATCTCTCGCTCTAACAGCAATTTGTGAAAATCCAGAATAACCATCAAGAAAGCAAAAATGAGTTTTCTTAGACAACCTTTCTAACATTTGATCAATAAAAGGTAAAGGATAGTGATCTTTCTTAGTAACTTTATTAACCTTTCGAAAATCAATGCACATCCTATATCCAACAACTACTCTTTGAGGAATAAGTTCATCATTTTCATTTGGCACAACAGTAACTCCTCCTTTCTTAGGAACACAATGCACAGACTTACCCATTTACTATCAGCAATAGGATAAATTATACCAGCATCGAGGAGTTTTAATACCTCATTTCTTACCACTTCCTTCATTTTAGGGATTAGAGACGCTGGTGCTCCACAACAGGTTTTGCATCATCTTCCATGTTGATGGCGTGTTGACATATAGCAGGAGAAATCCCTTTTAAATCATCCAAAGTATATCCGATAGCCCCTCGGTGTTTCCTCAACACTTCCAATAACCTTGCCTCTTCAGTACCTGAAAGTTTAGAACTAATAATAACAGGATATGTTTTCTTATCATCAATGTGAGCATATTTAAGGTTATCAGGCAAAGGTTTTAAATCAAAAACAGGATCTTCTTTAGGAGGTGCAGGGGTACCCAAATCTTCCACCGGCAAATTATGCTTAAGTAATGGTGGTTGATGAAGAAAGATATTGTCAATTTCATTCCTTTCCTCCATAAAGACCTCACTTTCGTGTTCCTCCATAAATTGCTGCAAGGCATTGTTAGGAGCAATAGCAATAGCAGCAAGTTGTTCAATTTTCGAGTCCTCATTAGGCAAATCAGTTTCATAAAGTTTCTTACCAAACTTAGAGAAATTAAACTCATAAGATTCTCCATTAAATTTAGTGTAAATTTTCTCTTTCTTACAATCTATAATAGCACCACATGTATTCAAGAAAGGTCTACCGAAAATAATAGGACAAGTTTTACTAGCTTTAGAACCAAGTACTAGAAAATCAGTAGGATATTTAGTTTTACCGCATAAAACCTCGACATCTCTCACAATACCAATGGAGAGATAGTTTCCCTATTGGCAAGTTGAATAACCACATCAATATCCTCAAGTTCACAGGGACTAATTTCATGCATAATTTCTTTATAAAGTTCAAAAGGAATAGCACTAGAACTTGCACCAATATCACATAAACCATAATAGCAATGTTCTCCTATCTTCACTGAAAGCACAGGAACACTTGTTTTCCTAGATTTACCAGGATGCGAAACAATATTAGAAGCATCTTCACAAAAGATAATATGTTCTCCATCTATATTTTCAGTTACCAAATCCTTTATATTGCTACTTCAGGTTCAACAGTTATTTGTTCATCAGGCTCTAAAGGTTTCTTGGCACTTTTATTAACCACACTAGCTATCAGAGAATGTTGCTTGACTTTAACAGGAAAAGGTATTTTTTCAATATAAGGTTCTGGCAAAATGTGATCAACAGTATGAACTTCAATACTTTGCCAATGGCCGAATTGGTTTTATCTTTATAAGGTTCATGATATTTATTCAAATCCTTCTTAGGCACATCAAGATAAGAGGCAAAAGCTTTGTAATAATTTGCAACAACTTGAGAATCAAGACAGTAAACAACACTAACATTACGGAAATCATCAGTCTCCATAAAAGATTTAATGCATTCATAATCATAATTTATACCTGACTTTCTACCTTTGTCGTTCTCCCATCCTTCAGTATTTTCCTGAATACGGTCAAGAAGGTCCCATTTAACTTCTTCTTCAGTACGTGTAAATGATCCAGAACAAGAGGCATCCAATAAATCCTTATCATGAAGAGAAAGCCTTGCATAAAAATTATTGATAACAATATTACTTGGGAGCTCATGAATGGGACATTTGAGCATTAGTGACTTCAATCTCCCCCACGCTTGGGCAATACTCTCTCCATCATGAGGCCAAAAATTATATATGCGATTTCGATCTTGATGAATCTCACTAGGAGGATAGAATTTAGAATAAAAGAGAGGTACAATTTCCTCCCAGCCAATAGATCGGCCATTCTTCAGCATCTTATACCATTCCGCAGCTCGGCCCTTCAATGATATAGAGAATAACTTCCTCTTGACTTTTTCCATTGAAATACCTGCACACTTGAACAACTCGCATAATTCATGTATAAATAGTAAATGATCACCAGGATGGATGGTTCCATCTCCAACATAGCGGTTATCCATAACACGTTCAACAATTTTCATAGGTATTTTAAATGGATCTAATTCAGCAGGCGGCGGTTCATCTACTACCTTAGCAGTGGCAGTAGTATTCCCAAATAGGGATTCGAATGGAGATCTCTCCATAATAAAATAAAGCAGCAAGCAGAAATAAAAACAGCACTTACAGTAAAGGTTTCCCTTACCAATTCCACTTACCAATAGCACTTCACTCCCCGGCAACGGCGCCAGAAAATAGTCTTGATGACCCACAAGTATAGGGGGTGTATCGTAGTACTTTCGATAAATAAGAGTGTCGAACCCAACGAGGAGCAGAAGGTGTTGACAAGTAGTTTTGATCAAGGAATCACTGTAAATACTAGCAGACAAGTTTTTAGGGGTTTTTGATATTGCAGATAAATAAAATACGTGTAAATAAAAGACAGTAATAATAATTGCAGCAAGTGGCCCAATCCTTTTTAGAGCAAAGGATAAGCCGGTTGGTTTACTTATGATGGCAAAATGTTCTTGAGGACACACGGGAATTTCGTCAAGTGCTTTCGCTTCCTACAGCTGATTAATCTTTATTGTTTTGATAAGTGTTGTGTGGGTGAACCTATGCTAATGCACTGCCCTAACTTGGACTAATACATACTTGTGATTAAACCCCTTGCAAGCATCCGCGTTACAAGGAAGTAATTAAGATAAATCTAACCACAGCCTTAAACTCTGAGATCCTACACTCCCTCATGCACCGGTTTACTAACGGGGGTTTAGGTTTCTGTCACTCCGGCAACCCCACAATTAGTAGCCGAATACACAATGCATTCCCTAGGCCCATAAAGGTGAAGTGTCATGTAGTCGACGTTCACACGACACCACTAGAAGAATAACACCACAACTTAAATATCAAACCATTAAATATTACTCAACATAGTTCCACTACTAACAGCATGACTTCTCCCATGTCCTCAAGAACTGAACGAACTACTCACAAGACATCATATGGATCATGATCAGAGGTGATATAATGATGAATAACAATCTGGACATATACTTCAATTCACCGATAAAACTTAATAGCATCAACCACAAGTAGTAATCAACACCGGAAAGTTTCCCCTATGAACTACACAAAGTATAACCCTAGATGTTACAGCGGAACGAGTGGAGCGGTGGAGATGATGGTGACGGTGGTGGAGATGATGATGATGATCCCATGAAGTCCAGCGTGATGACGATGACGATGGCGATGATTTCCCCCCTCCAGGAAGGAATTTCCCCGGCAGATTTCTCCCTGCCGAGAGCTTTTTTCTCTCTGTGGTTTCCGCCTCGTGGAGGCGGCGGAATATTTCCTCGATGGCTCTCCCCGTCTTAGGGTTTCTGGGGGATGAAATAAGCGAAGGGGGAGCACCATAGGTGGGCCAGGGTGGCCACACCATGCCCCGGCGCGGCAGAAGGGGGACCCGCGCCATGGGGTGGTGTGGGCCCCTCGTGGCCCATCTCAGCCTCCTCTTTTGGCTGGCTCCGGCATCTGACAAAATAGGAACATCTGTATATTTTCCGTGAATTGTTGATCTTCAGAAATAGGGTGTCTTGACGATGCTTTTTCCAGCTGAATCCTGACTCTGGCAATTAATTCTCCAATAATCATCAAACATGCAAAACAAGATAAAATAACATAAGTATATCATCCAAATATGAAATATATCAATGAATAGCAGTAAATTATGATATGAAATAGTGATGCAAAATTGACGTATCACGGGGTTGCCATCCTTCATGATATCTTCTCCATTCTTCTTGAGAGCCCACTTGCGGCGAATGAGCTTCATAATGAATGGGCCATAGATGGGTGCCCTTCTTTCAATGATTGTAGACCACAAGTCATTTCACATCCAATCCATCACATCAAGCTTCTTGCCTTTGCCTTGATTTTCCTTGGAGAGCTTAAGTAGGTCAAACATGTAGCCATGAACCTCATCCCAGTTTCACACACGGGGAGCAATAGTTTCCCTGTAGATGCGGTGGAGAATCTCAAATGGACGCACAAGATGAGCAGTTTTACCAGTGGTGACATTTTCCATAGTTATTGGTCCTAGAACATCCTTGGAGCTGGATCTATCTTCGTCATGGCATCTCCATCCACTGGGAAAACTTTCACCCTTGTCTTCATAGCCTAGAACCTCTCCAAACTCCGCCAAGGTGGCAGAAAGCAAGGTGTCCTTGGTCATCCACCATAGAGTACTGGCATCATCATGGTCAAAGTAGACGGTGGCAAAGAACTGTATAATATAGTACTCTATGTAGGGGTGGTTCTCCTTCATTATGTCAATCAGTCCAAACTCTTCACACATTGCAAGTGTCTCATCAAAATAGCCCTTGTGCTTCGAGTTTCTCATGTAAGGAAGATCAAGGGTGTGTTGGTCAACCACGGAGTACTTCTTGTGGAGATAGATTTCCTTGTAGATGGCTTCTTGATCATTGGTGTAAAAGTGCGGATTCTGCACAAGAGGTGACCTCTCCTCATCATAGGGATTTTCTTCTCTGAGCTTCTGATAGTCATCATTCTTCCATAAATGAAGTGCTTTGCAGGCTCTCGTGGGAGGAGCAGTGGTGGTACGAGCAGCAGCTGGAGTTTTTCCTCTTTCTCGAGTTCTGGCTGTGGTGTGAGCAGGCAAAACTTCCTCTTCTTCTTCCTCAAGATCATGAACCAAGAGACGCTGCTTCTTACCACCACGGCGGCTAACTGTGAAACAGCATAGAGGTAGGGCAGGGAACATATGAGTGCACAAGTTCACGGAATAGAGAAACAAAAACTAACCAATAGATGTAAAGAGAGGTTGAATCAAGCAATTTTGAAAACGCGGTAGTACCGGGCTGCGTCCGATAGTACCGGCTGAGCCGATTCAAAGATAATGGCACAAAAATTGATAGATTCAACCACACATTACACACAAAGACTAGCTAACGAGGCCTAGGTGATCATCCATCCAATTTTAACCGTTGCCAACGGAGCTACCAATGTTTCCTCGCCATACATCTAGGTTTCAAGATTTAGAAACTAAGAGTGCAAGGAACGGGGAAATACCGGAGGCCATGGAGGAGATCGATGAGGGGATCGCTCCCACGGAGCAGATCTGGCCGGAGATGGCGGAAACCGGTGGCCTAGGGCGGTGGCCGGAGCAGGGAGCAGAGGAGGCGACGGGGTGGAGTTCGTGCGGGTGGGGAAGAAAAGGAATAACCCCCACCCTGCCCGCAAAAAAAATATGGATACCCATGATTCCCGGTAGTACCGAGGCGGAGCATCCGGTACTACCGGGGCCTGAATCTTTGCGAGCAGTAAAACTGCTTAGATTTAGAGCCCGGTACTACCGGGTACCACCCGGCGGTACTACCGGAGCCTCCTAAAAAACCCCAGTTTTCTCGTTTTGTGGAAGGATTTGAACTTGTGCAAGAGAGAGAATGTTTTATGGGATAAGATAGGCGTAGGATAGAGAGACTCAAACTGACGATGGTACTTCGTACTCAATTTGCAAGAAGCAAACACACATAAAATCAAATTGAGCATGTGTTTCCATAAAAGCACTAGAAAACCAAAAAAAAAAACAAATAAAACCAACTCTTCACAAGGAAGAGGGCGGTGGCCTAGGCCACCATGTATGAGTATGTGGTGTGACACCGCGAAGATATATCTTGGGTCCACGACCACTACTCGTCATTTAAGCTCACAATTCATAAAATGAAAATATAGAGACAAAATGAGTTCTTACTATCGGCATAATGGGGGGAGGGATAGTCCAATGGATTAGGGCCGCACTCCCCCTATGTCCATGCCTACACCTAAACCAAATAGATAGTCAAGAAATATAGGTGTGTATGCAAGATGGTCAAGTCAAGCTCCTTGAATCCACGATATTTAGCTCATGCCTCAAAAAAGTGAATCTTGCTTCATCAAGAGGCTTCGTGAAAATATCCGCAAGTTGGTCTTTGGTTGGAATATAGCCAAGCTCAATATCACCACGGGCAATATGATCCCGAATAAAATGATGACGAATCTCAATATGCTTCGTTCTTGAGTGTTGCACCGGATTGTGGCCAATCTTGATAGCACTTTCATTGTCACACAAAAGAGGCACTTTGTCACAATTGACACCGTATTCCTTTAAAGTTTGCCTCATCCATAACAATTGAGTGCAAGCACTAGCGGCCGCCACATATTCGTCTTCGGCGGACGATAGAGATATGCAATTTTGCTTCTTAGAAGACCAACTCACCAAGGACCTACCAAGAAATTAGCATGCCCCGGAAGTTGATTTCCTATCATCCTTGCAACCGGCCCAATCCGAATCCGTGTACCCGGTAAGAGAGAAATTAGTGCCCTTTGGGTACCACAAACCAAACCTTGGGGTATAAACCAAATATCGAAGGATTCTATTGACCGCCACCATGTGGCTTTCTTTAGGAGCGGCTTGATACCTTGCACACACCCCTACACTCAACACAATATCGGGTCTAGATGCACAAAGATAAAGCAAAGAACCAATCATAGAGCGATAAAGTTTTTGACAAACATCGATACCATCGTGGTTAAGTTCAAGATGGCATTTGGTATCCATGGGAAACCGCTTCTCCTTAGCATTGTGCATATTGAACCTCTTGAGCATGTCTTGAGTATATTTCGTTTGAGAGATGAAAGTCCCTTCATTCAATTGCTTGATCTCAAAACCGAGAAAGAACTTCAATTCGCCCATCATAGGCATCTCGAACCTATCGGTCATAAGCTTTGAAAATTCATCATTGAAAGTTTTGTTAGATGAGCCAAATATAATATCATCAAAATAAAGTTGGCATATGAAAAGCTCCCCTTTAACCCTCTTGGTAAAGTGGGTGGGATCGATTTGCCCCAATTCAAATCCACGGTCTAGCAATAGCTCTCTTAGGTGTTCATACCAAGCACGAGGTGCTTGTTTGAGACCATAGAGCGCCTTATCAAGCTTGTAGACATGGTTAGGGAATTTAGGGTCCTCGAAACCCGGTGGTTGCTTAACATATACCAACTCCTTTAAAGGACCATTAAGAAAAGCACTTTTCACATCCATTTGTTGCAACTTGAAATTATGATGTGATGCATATGCAAGAAGGATACGGATGGACTCAAGGCAAGCCACGGGTGCATAAGTCTCTCCAAAATCAATGCCTTCAACTTGAGAGTATCCTTGTGCAACTGTGGCACCCCGATCCAGATGATCGAGCTACCCCATATACCAGTCCCAGAAACACATGATATATGACAACTTGATAAACAAAGACATAACCAAATATATATTTATGGCTCCGAGTTCGGATGGATACAATATTACAACACGGGGTGAGGCTCCGGCGCTCGCGCAACATGTGCACACAACAGTATGTACATTATTTATCCAACATCAAGCCTCTAGCGGGGATCGTAGCGGAAACGTAGGGAGTAGCGTGGCGACAGCGGGCCTTATTCCACGGGGTCCTGCCTGGGATACGGGTTCCTAGTTCTCGTACAGCGGGTACTCGGTGACGGGTGCAACAGGGTCTGGCCACATAAAAAGCCAGGTGAGTACACTGAATGTACTCGCAAGACATTAGCCCAAAATCAAACAAGGCCTATCTATATGGCATGGCATAAGTTCAGAAAGTAGCATGGCATGAGTTCGGGTATTTAAGTGCGAGTCCAAGCTTAACGGTTGGACTTAACTTACCTACTTACCTTAGTAGGGACGTTTCGTGTTATCAAGTGAGATCAGTTTCTCACTCAACAACTCGTAACCACAACTAGGCTTCCAAGCCTCTAGCCAACTCTAGCTTATTTCTTGATTCTCAAGTCCTTAGCCAACTCTGGCTAGACTCTCAAATTTCCACATGTTCGTTGGGTTTCACATTAATTATTTCTCTAAGTTTGACTGGGCTGACTCATACCGTGACTTGACCCAAACATCGTCCCATAACCTAGGGACAAGGCTAGATTCTAGATTTACACTCTCGAGAGGTCGCAACTTTTATCCACACGCTGAAGTCTAGGCTTGTTCCGCCGGTACCGAAGTACTAGAACCGATCATGGCGACAGCACAAACCCACACTTCCACAACCGTTTATCCTACCCGGACACTCCCTGTGTAGCCACCGACACGTCCAAGGGACCAAGTCTTATGACGAAGTGAATCCGGCACGCCCCCAACAGATGAGCGACGCTTAGCTCCGAAACCTTCGCAAGACTAGCCCCGACCACAAAGGTAACCGACTAGACTTGCCAAATGGGTGGCGTCAAAGGAGGCTTGATAGAATACTCGGCCATGGTCCGCCCATATGAACGACGCATGGTTGTGCTGGTTGTGTTTGGTGAGTGGCACTATGTGACACAATCTAGTCGAGGGAGGTGATTATCTTCTTAGTCAAATTTTAATTCCAGCCTTCCAAGCAACACACGATATTCATATGGTAATTCAAGCAGTAAATAAAACATATTAACCTCCACATAACAATGTCCAGAAAATAAAATGGCGTCAACCGGATGACTGTGGCAGAGCTACCTCCGACCAGCGCCTTCTCGTTTGACAAGGAAAAAGAAACGTCAACCGGATGACTGTGGCGGAGCTACCTCCGACCAGCGCCTTCTCGTTTGACAAAAGAAAAGAAACGTCAACCGGATGACTGTGGCGGAGCTACCTCCGACCAGCGCCTTCTCGTTCGACAAAAGAAAAGAAACGTCAACCGGATGACTGTGGCGGAGCTACCTCCGACCAGCGCCTTCTCGTTCGACAAAAGAAAAGAAACATCAACCGGATGACTATGACGGAGCTACCTCCGACCAGCACCTTCTCGTTCGACAAAAGAAAAGAAACGTCAACCGGATGACTGTGGCGGAGCTACCTCCGACCAGCGCCTTCTCGCTCGACAAAAGAGAAGAAACGTCAACCGGATGACTGTGGCGGAGCTACCTCCGACCAGCGCCTTCTTGTTCGACATAAGAAAAGGGTGTTGCAAAGATCCACAGATATATAAATAGATGCGACAATATTTAAATGCAACATGGCAGGTGAGATGCAACAGCAATCAATTTAAATCACCAAGAAATTTTCTAAATTTCGACCGAGCTTGAGATCGGTTTAACGGCTTGCCTTCAGCAGTGGGGTAGGGTTCGGGAACAACTTCTACTCCGTCGGGGAGGTTTGAATCTATTAAAGTAATGAAAATATGCATCAAATACTCCTCCTAGGTCTTTTAAATAAATGCCAAAAAAATAAATTCCAAATAAATCCATTCTGGTTCCATTGGAAAGACAATTTTAAAACAAAGCCAACAAAATTGGTCTCATATTTTTCTGATCATTTTTGAGAGAGATATTGCATTTCAAAGTTTGGTTTATTTTCTGCCTTTTTCAAAAAAAGAAAAAGAAAACAGAAATGGTTCGGATAATGTTGAAAACGCTGACGCGCGGGTCCCACATGTCAGTGACCCCGGTTTAATCAAACCGTTACGTTGCGGCAAAACAGAGGAAACACGGCGGCCGTCTCCGGCGAACTCACCGGCGACGATTTGCGGCGGCTGGGGCGAGGGAGAGGGTGGGAGAGGAGGCAGGGAGGCTCAGGGAGGCGTGGCGCAGCTCGTCTGCGCACCCGAGGTTGATGGCGAGCTCGGGCGGCAGCAGAGCTTCTTCTCCAGCGGCGGTGGGGTCCTGTCGAGGACGGACTCGACGATTCCGACCACCGTTCACCCCGGCGAGCACGGCAGCGACATCGTGGTGATCAGGGGAGGCTGTGGGCTGGTTTAATCGACAAACGGAGCCCCTCTAGCGAAGAATCTGTCCACGGCCGTGACGGCTAGGGCAAACACGTCGCCAGTGTTGCGGTGCTCGTCGAGCTACGATTGGAGCAGGGGAGGGTAGTGGGGAGGCTAGGAGGTGGATGCGGTGCTCTGGAGGTCGAGGGGAGGGCTTCTTATAGCTCTTCTGCGCGGTGGCCGTAGTAATGGCGCGGCGAGGTGTCGACCGTGGCGTGGGTGCTACGCTGGGCGGTGCGTCGCGAGACCGGTGGCACAGGAGACGCACGAGGATAATCCTCGACGCCCGGATACGCTTCTGCGGCGGAGGGGTGGCTGACAAGCGGGGTCACGGTGGCGCTGTTCTGGACGGCGCGTCGGGACTCGTCGGTGGCGAGGGGGGACTGGCTCCTCCGGCGACGCGTGGTTGCTGGACGGTGGAGAGGGGGAAGGGGGGCCCGTTGGGCACGGTCTGGGGAGAGGGGAGGCAGAACGGCATCGACCAGGAACGGGCGGCGCCGCCTGGCGTGGCCACGTCGGCAGTGACCAAGGTGTTGTGCAAGTCAGAAGCGGCATCCACACGTTTCTCTCAGCTCATAGCTCCAAATGAGATGAGGTTTGACCTACTGTGCGCCAAATTCAAAATCCAACAACTTTACTGACTATGATTTTTGCAAATTCGAAAGTTGGTCCGACTAAAATTTGTGAAAAACAGTACTGGTCAAAATGGGATTTAAATGTTTGGAGGGGTAGATGGAGTTAGATGGAGATGCCCTTTTGTCCTGAGGTAGGAGTGATGAAGAGGAGCTTATCCTTGCCTTGGATTCATCCAGGAGAATTGTTTTTGCTAGATTCAAAAATACTTTGAGAAAATAGGCAGAATGTAAAATGAAATGTGGAGGGAAATTTTCTTAAGTCATGGCACTATATTTTTTTATAAATGAGGTCCACTTCAACTAGTGAAGGTTCCCTAATTTTTGCAGAATTTTTGGGGATATAAAATTAGGGGTTCCTTTGGAAGGCCAAATAAAAGGCTAAATTTTAAAAGAGAAAAGGAATTTCTCAAATTAATATTTGTCCAAGGCAAAATCACAGATACAAGTACCAAGTGGGAGGGAAATGGAAAGCACAAGATCCCATCTTGATTTATCAGATTGAAAAGGTTTAAGACTAAAAATGATTTTCCTGAGGTTTAAATCCAACTGCACTTAAATAAATAGAAATAATGCATTTTGGATTTTTTTAAAAAGGGCCAAAAATCCAGGGTGTTACAAACCTTCCCCCCCCCCCCCCCCTTAAGATGAATCTCGTCCCCGAGATTCCTGCGGCTCGTTGAACAGATACGGATATTCAGTCCTTAGCAAATCTTCAAGTTCCCAGGTGGCCTCTTCCTCTGTGTGTCTGTGCCACTGTACCTTGTAGAACTTTGTGACCTTGTTGCGGGTGCGGCGTTCTGACTCATCCAAGATCCTGACGGGGTGTTCCTCGTAAGTCAGTTCGCTGCTCAACTACAATTCCCTAAAGTCGGCCTGTTTGGTTGGGGTGAGATGCACTTCCTCAGCTGGAATACGTGGAAGACGTCGTGCACTCCAGTCAATTCCTCTGGTAGTTCCAGCTGGTAGGCTACCGACCCTTTCCTTGCCAAGATCTTGAAGGGTCCAATAAATCTCGGGGCCAGCTTTCCTTTCATGTGGAATCTTTTCAGGCCCTTGAGGGGTGTTACCCGAAGATAGACATAGTCGTTCACTTCGAGTGGATCTGACGGTGTCGTCGGTCGTAATAACTCTTCTGGCTGGACTGAGCTGCCTTGAGCCGGTCTCGAATCAGATGTACTTGCTTCTCGGCTTCTAACAAAACATCAGGCCCAAAGATCTTGCTGTCTCCAACTTCGGACCAGTTGAGTGGGGTCCGACACTTCCTCCCATACAGTGCTTCAAATGGTGACATTTTCAAGCTGCCCTGGTAGCTGTTGTTGTATGAGAACTCCGCATAGGGTAACTATCTTCCCATCCTGCTCCATAGGCGAGCACACATGAGCGGAGCATGTCTTCTAATATTTGGTTGACTCGCTCTGTTTGGCCGTCCGTCTGTGGGTGATATGTTGTGCTGAATGATAGTTTTGTCCCCATGGCTTGATGCAGGCTTGTCCAAAATTTGGAGGTAAATTATGTACCTCGATCTGACACAATGGTCTTCGGGACTCCATGGAGTTTGACAATCCTGTTCACATAGAGTTGTGCCAGCTGATCTGAACGATACGTTGTCTTGACGGGAATAAAGTGAGATACCTTCGTTAAACGGTCGACAATGACCCAGATAGAATCATTCCCTCGGCTGGACTTGGGAAGTCCGACAATGAAATCCATACTTATGTTGTCCCACTTCCACTCGGGCACTTTAAGAGGTTGGAGAAATCCCGCGGGTTTTTGGTGCTCGGCTTTCACTAGATTGCACACGTTGCAGCACGCGACATAGTAGGTGATCTCCTTCTCCATACCAGCCCACCAGAATATTTGTTTCAAGTCTTGGTACATCTTGGTGCTTCCCGGGTGAATAGAATAAGCAGACTCGTGGGCTTCCCTGAGGATCTGCTGTTTTAGCGCGGCCTTGTCGGGTACACAAAGGCGGTTACCATAGCGGAGCACTCCTTGCTGTCCAAGGAAAATTCCTTGGCCTTCCCCAGTGGTATTTTGGTCTTGATCCTTTTATGCCGGGGTCGTTGGCCTGCTCGGTTTTTATTTCTTCCTCTAGGTTTGGTTTCACCTCCAAGGTGCTTAAATAGGCCTTACTTCCCACGCACAAGTTCAGCTTTGCAAATTCCTTCTCTAAACTTGGCCGCATTTTGGGGGCTTCCTGCTTAGGGCATCTGCTACCACGTTGGCCTTTCCTGGATGATAATGAATTCCAAGGTCGTAGTCCTTGATTACCTCTAGCCACCTTCTTTGCCTCAGATTGAGGTCAGGCTAGGTGAAGATGTACTTTAAGCTTTTGTGATCCGTGTAGATCTCGCATCTTCGACCAATAAGGTGATGTCGCCAAGTCTTCAGGGCGAGTATGACGGCGGCCAATTCCAAGTCATGGGTGGGTAATTGAGTTCGTGGGTCTTGAGTTGCCTTGATACATATGTGATGACCTTCCCTTCTTGCATGAGTACGGCCCCTAGTCCATTTCTGCATGCATCACAGTATACGGTGAAATCCTTGCCATCATGGGCAGTACTAGTATTGGGGTTGTGGTTAACCGGGTCTTCAACTCGTTGAAGCTTTCTTCACACTCGTCTGTCCAAGCATACTTGCGATTCTTCTTAACAAATCCGTCATGGGCTTGGCTATCTTGGAAAAGTTTTCAATGAACCTTCGGTAGTAACCAGCCAATCCTAGGAAACTTCTGATTTCCGACACATTGGTGGGGGTTTTCCAGTTCAGCACATCAGAGATCTTGTTGGGGTTTACGGCCACACCGGCTCCAGACAATACATGTCCTAGGAACTCCACTTCCTTCAACCAGAACTGGCATTTGCTGTACTTGGCATAGAGTTGTTGCTCCCGTAGTCTTCCGAGAACCAACCTGAGGTGTTCGGCGTGTTCCTCCTCATTTTTGGAGTAGATGAGGATGTCGTCGATGAACACCACACAAACTTGTCGAGATATTCCATGAATACCTTGTTCATCATGCCCATGAAGTAGGCAGGAGCATTTGTTAGGCCAAAGGACATAACAGTACATTCATACAGTCCATATCTGGTGGTAAAAGCGGTCTTGGGAATATCACTTTCTAGATCTTCAGCTGATAATACCCGTGCGGAGATCAATCTTGGAGAATACACGAGCACCACGGAGTTGGTCAAACAGATCATTGATTCGTGGGAGAGGGTACTTGTTTTTGATGGTGACATCATTGAGAGCACGATAGTCAATGCATAATCGGAGTGTACCATCACTCTTCTTTGCAAATAGGACTGGTGATCCCCAGGGTGAAATGCTCGGACGAATGAACTTCTTCCGGATTAGCTCATCAAGCTGTTTCTTCGTTCCACTAGCTCAGGACTTGTCATACGGTAATGTTTCTTGAATATTGGGTTTGTTCCCGGTACGACTTCAATGGCAAATTCAATATCACGGTCAGGGGGCATTCCGGGTAGTTCATCTGGGACACATCTGGATATTCACTGACCACATACACTTCTCCTATCTCCGGGGCTTGACAAGAAACATCTTTGCATTTATCTGGTGGGGCTTGTTTGGCAGTAGGTGGTACGTATGCCTTCCGGGTTGGTGAGAGTAACTGCTCTAGTTGCACAGTCAATCTGGGCTGCATGCTGGACCAACCAATCCATACCCAGGATGGCGTCGAGGCCGGGCACATTGAGAGTGTTGAGCTGAGCTGGGAATTTCACTTGGTTGATGCTGACTGTCAGGTCTTGACAAATAGTTTGTCTTCATCTCAGAGGCAGGGGTTTGTATCACCAAAAGATGGCCCAAAGGGGAAACGGGAAAACGGTGTTTGGCAACAAAATCTATGAAAGAATGGGAAGCTCCAGAATCGAATAAAATCAGCGCGGGTTTAGTGTTGATAGTACACGTACCAAGCACTACATCTGAAGCTTCATATGCTTCCTCTGCAGACATGTGGTGGACACGGGCAACTTGAGGTGGCTTGATTGCACCAGCAGGGTGGTTGTTGTTGGGTTGTTGTTGTTGCCGTTGTGAAGGGGGCAATCCTTGATGTAGTGTCCTGTCTTGCCACACTTGAAGCAGGAGTTCTCCCTTTTGCAGTCATCCACTAGGGGGCGCTTGTGGTAGAATCCTTCACGGGGATATCCCTCCTTCCTGGGTTGATTCCAAGTATTCTGAGGTGTTGAGGTCCGGTTGTTGGGTGCCATGTACGTGGCTTTCAAGTAGCTCCTTCATGCTGGTTCTTACGTGGCTCAAACTTCCGCTTGTGAGTGTCATAAATTGTGCGGTGCTCCTTTTCTGAGATTAGTGCAGTGTTGATCATGGCCTGAAAATCTGGAAACTGTAAAACGCTGAGCTGAGTCTTTATGGCCTGATGCATCCCATGAAGGAACCTGTCCTTTTTCTTTTCTTCTGTGTTGGTGTCCTCAGGTGCATAGCGAGCAAGGTTGTTGAACTTGGTCAGATATTCGCTGATGGATTTGCTGCCCTGAGCGAGTGCCAGAAATTCTTGCTGTTTCATCTTTATGAGACTTGAGGGAATGTAGGCTCTGCGGTAGGCTTCCTGAAATTATGTCCAAGTGACAGCGGGTCCATCGCCCCTGGCGTCTTTTTGATTGTCCCACCAAACGTCGGCAGGGCCCTCAAGGTAGTGGGTGACGAAGGGCACCTTGTCCTGCTCGTCCACGCGAGCGAGCTCCAGTTTCTTTCCCATAGTACGGAGCCAATCGTCAGCCTCGAGGGGTCGTCAGCATATGAGAACTTTGGGGGTTGAGTACGCTGGAAGTCTTGCAGCTTTGAGCGGCCTGCGTGTGTGGCACCTTGTGCTTGCATGTACGTGCCAAACTCTCTCATGATCTGAGTCAGATGCTGGTTGTGACATTCATCCATCATCATCATGAACTGACTTGGGCTTGGTTCCTGAGTTGGTGGAGGAGGAGGTGGTTGCGGGGGCACGGGATCCTCGCCCGCTTGTCGTGCGGAACGACGAACCGGGGTTCCTTGGCTGCCACTTGCACCGCTATTGGGCCTCATCCTGAACGGTTGAACAGGGTGACGCGTATCATGAGCATCCATATGGGGAAAAGTGTAACATCCAAGAAAAAAACCAAATGGAAACACGGTTTGCAAAGACAACAAGCATGATGTTATACAATGGCTGGTTGAGTTACAAGGTTCTAGTACTCGCTAGGATACAACCCTACCACTACATTATTCGAGCGCGCGATACAGCAGAAAGGTATAATACACTAAGCGATACTATCTCCGAGCGTCTAGAACTCCATCTCGAGGGTGTCGCCAGTGGGGTGATGTCGATGTCCTCCCTCACGGGCTGTAGTCGGGTGAAGCGCGGTCGTCTCGGGAGTCTCCGGAGTAAGAGGGTGGGTCGGCACGGACACGACGACGCTGAGACCGTACAGGGGTGAAGCGCGAGTAGTAGTGAGCGGCGCTGCTACGGGTACGGGGAGGTGGCGACGGAACGTGGGGTGCGGAGAAACGGGCGATTCCCCTCCTGATCTGCTCGAGGGAGTTGTGGGTAAAGGTGGGGAGACGAGGTGGGGGCGAGAAGTACCAGCTCCAGAAGCTCGCGTCATCTCGGCCAAGGCCACGTTGGCGCGAAGTGAGGCAAACTGGAGGAGGGTGATGTGGAGATACTGGTGGAGAAAGGTGGTGTACCGAAGGAGGGCGGTGATGGGTGAGCTGGGTCACCGGGGTTGGGAAAAAGGATGTCCCCGTTGTCTAAATCCAACCTCGGGAAGTAGGCGTAACGGTGCACTGCTTCATGACGGTATCGAAGGTGCGAAGGAAGAGGATGGCGTCTCCTGCAGCCTCCTGTATGGCTCGAGTCGCCTGAGTGGAGACACCGGAAGTGAGGGCGTGGGAGATCCCAGCGGCCAGTGGCTCTGGGCGTAAGTGGACGGTGGCGGTGAACTCCGAGGTGGACCTGTCAAGACGGTTGTAGTACACGCGGTAGGTCGGGGGAGGTGTGCCTGGGTAGAGGTGGTCCCAGACCTCACGGAGAAACTGCGGGAAGCCGGGAATGTGTACGGCGGTAGTTTCGGCGAACAACTCTGCCATCTGTACCAGAGACAGAATTCAAAAGGTGAGCGTTAAAGTTAAAAGCACAAACAGACAGAGAAACAATGAAGAAGTTGGCAACACATCAAGTTCTATCTTACGTCGTCCAACGAACTAGGGTATCCTACAGGCGGTTAGGCTCTGATAGCAAGCTCTGTGGCACCCCAATCCAGATGATCGAGCTACCCCATATACCAGTCCCAGAAACACTGGATATATGACAACTTGATAAACAAAGACATAACCAAATATATATTTATGGCTCCGAGTTCGGATGGATACAATATTACAACACGGGGTGAGGCTCCGGCGCTCGCGCAACATGCGCACACAACAGTATGTACATTGTTTATCGAACATCGAGCCTCTAGCGGGGATCGTAGCAGAAACGTAGGGAGTAGCGTGGCGACAGCGGGCCTTATTCCACGGGGTCCTGCCTGGGATACGGGTTCCTAGTTCTCGTACAGCGGGTACTCGGCGACGGGTGCAGCAGGGTCTGGCCACATGAAAAGCCAGGTGAGTACATTGAATGTACTCGCAAGACATTAGCCCAAAATCAAACAAGGCCTATCTATATGGCATGGCATAAGTTCAGAAAGTAGCATGGCATGAGTTCGGGTATTTAAGTGCGAGTCCAAGCTTAACGGTTGGACTTAACTTACCTACTTACCTTAGTAGGGACGTTTCGTGTTATCAAGTGAGATCAGTTTCTCACTCAACAACTCATAACCACAACTAGGCTTCCAAGCCTCTAGCCAACTCTGGCTTATTTCTCGATTCTCAAGTCCTTAGCCAACTCTGGCTAGACTCTCAAATTTCCACATGTTCATTGGGTTTCACATTAATTATTTCTCCAAGTTCGACTGGACTGACTCATAGCGTGACTTGACCCAAACATCGTTCCATAACCTAGGGACAAGGATAGATTCTAGATTTACACTCTCGAGAGGTCGCAACTTTTATCCACACGCTGAAGTCTAGGCTTGTACCGCCGGTACCGAAGTACTAGAACCGATCATGGCGACAGCACAAACCCACACTTCCACAACCGTTTATCCTACCCAGACACTCCCTATGTAGCCACCGACACGTCCAAGGGACCAAGTCTTATGACGAAGTGAATCCGGCACGCCCCCAACAGATGAGCGACGCCTAGCTCCGGAACTTTCGCAAGACTAGCCCCGACCACAAAGGTAACCGACTAGACTTGCCAAATGGGTGGCGTCAAAGGAGGCTTGATAGAATACTCGGCCATGGTCCGCCCATATGAACGACGCATGGTTGTGCTAGTTGTGTTTGGTGAGTGGCACTATGTGACACAATTTAGTCGAGGGAGGTGATTATTTTCTTAGTCAAATTTTAATTCCAGCCTTCCAACCAACACACGATATTCATATGGTAATTCAAGCAGTAAATAAAACATATTAACCTCCACATAACAATGTCCAGAAAATAAAATGGCATCAACCGGATGACTGTGGCAGAGCTACCTCCGACCAACGCCTTCTCGTTTGACAAGGAAAAAGAAACGTCAACCGGATGACTGTGGCGGAGCTACCTCCGACCAGCGCCTTCTCGTTTGACAAAAGAAAAGAAACGTCAACCGGATGACTGTGGCGGAGCTACCTCCGACCAGCGCCTTCTCGTTCGACAAAAGAAAAGAAACGTCAACCGGATGACTGTGGCGGAGCTACCTGCGACCAGTGCCTTCTCGTTCGACAAAAGAAAAGAAACGTCAACCGGATGACTGTGGCGGAGCTACCTCCGACCAGCGCCTTCTCGTTCGACAAAAGAGAAGAAACATCAACCGGATGACTGTGGCGGAGCTACCTCCGACCAGCGCCTTCTCGTTCGACAAAAGAAAAGGGTGTTGCAAAGATCCACAAATATATAAATAGATGCGACAATATTTAAATGCAACATGGCAGGTGAGATGCAACAGCAATCAATTTAAATCATCAAGAAATTTTCTAAAGTTCGACGGAGCTTGAGATCGGGTTAACGGCTTGCCTTCAGCAGTGGGGTAGGGTTCGGTAACAACTTCTACTCCGTCGGGAGGTTTGAATCTATTAAAGTAATGAAAATATGCATCAAATACTCCTCCTAGGTCATTTAAATAAATGCCAAAAAAATAAATTCCAAATAAATCCATTCTGGTTCCATTGGAAAGACAATTTTAAAACAAAGCCAACAAAATTGGTCTCATATTTTTCTGATCATTTTTGAGAGAGATATTGCATTTCAAAGTTTGGTTTATTTTCTGCCTTTTTCAAAAAAAGAAAAAGAAAACAGAAATGGTTCGGATAATGTTGAAAACGCTGACGCGCAGGTCCCACATGTCAGTGACCCCGGTTTAATCAAACCGTTACGTTGCGGGAAAACAGAGGAAACACGGCGGCCGTCTCCGGCGAACTCACCGGCGACGATTTGCGGCGGCTGGGGCGAGGGAGAGGGGTGGGAGAGGAGGCAGGGAGGCTCAGGGAGGCGTGGCGCAGCTCGTCTGCGCACCCGAGGTTGATGGCGAGCTCGGGCGACAGCGGAGCTTCTTCTCCAGCGGCGGTGGGGTCCTGTCGAGGACGGACTCGACGATTCCAACCACCGTTCACCCCGGCGAGCACGGCAGCGACATCGTGGTGATCAGGGGAGGCTGTGGGCTGGTTTAATCGACGAACGGAGCCCCTCTGGCGAAGAATCTGTCCACGGCCGTGATGGCTAGGGCAAATGCGTCGCTGGAGTTGCGGTGCTCGTCGAGCTACGATTGGAGCAGGGGAGGGTAGTGGGGAGGTTAGGAGGTGGATGCGGTGCTCTGGAGGTCGAGGGAGGGCTTCTTATAGCTCTTCTGCGTGGTGGCCGTATTAATGGCGCGACGAGGTGTCGACCGTGGCGTGGGTGCTACGCTGGGCGGTGCGTCGCGAGACCGGTAGCACAGGAGACGCACGAGGATAATCCTCGACGCCCGGATAAGCTTCTGCGGCGGAGGGGTGGCTGACAAGCGGGGTCACGGTGGCGCTGTTCTGGACGGCGCGTCGGGACTCGTCGGTGGCGAGGGGGGGACTGGCTCCTCCGGTGATGCGTGGTTGCTGGATGGTGGATAGGGGGAAGGGGGCCCGTTGGGCACGGTCTGGGGAGAGGGGAGGCAGAACGACGTCGACCAGGAACGGGCGGCGCCGCCTGGCACGGCCATGTCGGCGGTGACCACGGTGATGTGCAAGTCAGAAGCGGCATCCACACGTTTCTCTCAGCTCATAGCTCCAAATGAGATGAGGTTTGAACCACTGTGCGCCAAATTCAAAATCCTACAACTTTGCTGATTATGGTTTTTGCAAATTCGAAAGTTGGTCTGACTAGAAACAGCGTGAGGAAGATCTACCGGAAGTCAATAAGAAGAATCAAACGATGGGAACACCTGCTATGGACGACACCAACCACCAAGCAAGCTGAGATTCAAATAGAAGTTTTTATTATCCTTTTTCTAACTAGAAACCGAGAGAGTCGAGTACATAGGCTCGACGCATCCGGAAAACAATGCGTCCTCCTCTGTGACCCTCGTAAGAAGAAAATATCAGGAAGTGATATCTGCACCGACCCCAAGCACCGAGGAATGACACCCAAGACGAAGATCGTCAAGCTACCCAAGAAGGACGATGCCTTCAAGTCAACCCCAGATGCAACCTTCTGCAGGACCGTTTAAAAAAAAATTCCCTTTTAAGGGGGGAAGACTTGCAATAGGTATACAAGAAAATGTTAATAATTAGTCCCTTACGCCTCAGTCTTGTAGTGTCTGGAAACAGCCAACCAGGACTCTCCCTCAGCGTCGATCGTTAAGTCAACCCCATCATCAAGGATCTGAACTCAGCACAGAAGATCATCGACAAAGAAAGCCTCGCAACATCAATTTGTCAAGATCTCTCATGGCGACCTTACTGAAGAAGCAACGACCTCGGAAGAGTAGTCAACCCAAAAACCCGTGGCCTCGTACTCCCCTGTTACCACCGGGCAAATCTCGAGGACGAGATTTATTTTTAAGGGGGGAAGAGCTGTCACATCCCAAATTTTGAAACTAAGAAAAACTTAGTTTTACAAGACCCAAAATTCAGAACCAACAAAAACTTTTTGAAATGTTTCACTGATGATTGTGTTTTCCTTCCTGTTGCTATGTTGAACCTAGTGTGACTTGTTGTTTAAATTGTTTGACTAGTAAAAGTAAGACACAACAAATATAAAAATATATTTAACTTTGGTGATCATGTCATGACAAGAAAAATATTCCATGTATCTTTTCCATTCTTATTTTGGCCAACTCCATTTCAAATGATACTTGGTTTGTCAACAACCAAAATCAATACCCATTATTTGAGAAAGTAAAAGTATTTCCAAAAACTATGTGTTCCTATATGCTATCTCCTATCTATCTTTTAAACTTGATATTTTGGCATCTGTATGCAACTCCCATTTTATAAGCTTTGATGATCATTACATTTTAAAAAGAACACAGGTGGGAAATATATTACCCCACATATTTTGTCTTGCTCAAAACCCTTTTCAAAAATACAAAGGTGGAGTTGAGATAGTTTTAAACATCATCTTGTCATAATTAAGTGTGATCATTTTTATAAGATAGTATTGTTAATTATGTAAATGATGGTGTGATTAATTCTTGTGGTTTGATTTGTGTGATCTTGGATGTGATGTTGAAATTATTGTGATTGTTTGCTTGTTTGACTTATGGTTGAAATGATTGTTAATTCTTGTTTTATTGTTTGCTTGGGTGAATAATTACACCAATAGACTTGAGTAGTAAATTAAAAACACACTTGGCAACAAATTTGGAATGTGACTTAAATTTAAAACAAACTCCTCCAATTATTCAACAAATAGAAATTAAGATCATGAGTTAAAGAAATGATCTTAATATATTAATTTACCTACCTCACTCTCTATTTCTCTCAAGCAAATATTTTCTTTATGAAATTAATTCCATGGATGAGGTAAGAAGATGACCATCTCCTTCTCATACCCCTCCCTTCTCAAAATTATATAATTACCACTTAATTTTATTTAAACTATGAAATCCTATTTTATTCTTCTGATTCAATTCAAATGTGTTTGTTTCTGACAAACACAAATACAAAAGCTAATATATTTGTCAAGGAAGTTCCAAGAGTTCAAAAATAATATTTTGAACTTGCTTTAGAATTTCTAAAGGGGCAACATTTGAAATTAAGCAAAAATGACATATTTAAACTCTATGAACAAATTATGTTCAAAACATTTTATTTTGAAAAACCAATTTTTGTGGAGGCTCTAGTTGACAAGGGAGCCTACCCAAATATTTTCAAATTTTTATAAAATGTTTTAGTACCCCAAATAATTCCCTAAAACCCTACTGGTTTTAAAAGAAATAAAAGAAACAGGAAAAATGACCTAGTTGTAATTAGAAACGGAAATCCAGGGGGTTATCGGCAAAAGTGTCGTCTTCTCTGTAGCAGCCCGTGGTCGACGCCGCCGTGTCGTCCTCCCGCGCGCCGAGCTCGCCAGGCCCCCCCTCCCGCGCGTCTCCTGCCACTCGAAGGAGATAAGAGGCCCCCCTGGCGCTCCTCTGCTTCCCCCTCCCTCGCTCGCCCACTCCCTCTCCTCTCTCTTTTCTCCCCACGAAGACAAACCCTAGCCGCAGGTTGCCGAGCTCGCCGTCGAGCATCGCCGCCGTTACAGAGCTCCCCGAGCAAATCGAAGCGCGCCACCGTCTTCGCCTCGTCGTCCTCTGCATCCACGTTCAAGGAATCGAGGTGGGACGCCGTTGTTCGCGAGATCGCCGCCGTCTTCTTCCTCTCCGGCCGACGCACTTCGAGCAAGCTCGCCGCCGTTCCCGTCCACCTCAGCACCAACGGATCGCACCCACGCATCGAGGGTGAGCAGGCGCACCTCCTGGACATCTCCATCCCCCACCTCTCCCTCTATTTCGTCGCTTAGAAGTGGCTCCGCCTTAGCTCGCCGCCGGCCGTCGTTCGTCTCTGTCGATGCGGCGTATCCGGTGACAGTTAGGTGGCGGCGCCGCCGTGGATAGGTTTGCCGTACTCGTGCCCGTCGAAAACGTCCAGTAGCGCATCCCCGCGCGTCCCCTTCCGCCGAGCCCGTGCTCGTCGCCGCCGGTGACCACCCGCGCGCGCGCACCAGTCCGCGTCTCACCTCAGTCAAACCTGGCCGTGGGCCCCTTGCGCTTACGTGGCTGCCTACGTGGCCTAGACCACACCTGTCAGCGACTGTGGCTAACCCAGCCCTGAGTGCAAAACGATTCGGTTGAAGTTTCTGGGAATATAAAAGAAAAGACAGAAATTGTTTAAACTTCAAAAATTCATAACTAATTAAATACTTGTCCAAAAATTGCAAACAAGATACCAAAATGTTCAGATAAATAAGGCCTGTCTTTTGGTGTAATTCACCTATCCAAATAAATTAGTTTAATTGTTGTTTTATTGAAATAAAGAAAATGGCAGAATATAAAACAAATTAGGAAAATTCATATCTTTAAAAATAAGGATCCAAAAATTAAGTTTGACCTCTTAAAATGTTCAGAAAATGATGACCTTCATGTTCCACCTTGTTTCCAAACAAGGAAAATTATTTTGTAATGTTGTTTAAAACAAATTAACAAAAGGGCAGATTTAAAATGGATTTTATAAATTAATCAGTAATAATTTTTAAACAAATCCAATTTTGCTAGGTTCCTAGTGTTTCACTTTATCACACCCTAGCTTGGTGTGATGGTTCCACTTATAGAGACTAATTGGTGGCCTAACTTTTGTCTGAAGTATTTCCTGTTTTAAGGAAGGTGCTTGCTATTAATCTTTGCCTAAGATAGTTTTGTGATCGATGGTCCTAGTTGTTGCTTGAAGGATTAGTTGATGCTTGTGGTTTGTTACTTGTTTGTGCATCACATGTGGTTTTGTTTGGTATATTGAGTGTTGGTTATTTCCCTGTTGCGACGTTAGATATTGGTGCTACCGGAGTGGCCTCTGGAGAGAGTTTATTGAGGAAGGATGAGAATTTATTTCTCGGATCAGTGAGAAGAAGTTCAGGAACATTATGCTGGAATCAGGCAAGCTACTCTCTGAGCTTGCATCTATATACATCTATTTTGGTTTACATGTTTTACTTATAAAGAGCATATGTTATTTATGTGGTGTTTGCCACTAAAGTTATGAATTTGAAAACCCTTTTGTTTTCAAAATACAAGTATACTATTTTGACACCCTCTACGGAAATATTAGATGGAAATTCTTTTTTTCAAACTATAGGATGGGAAAAGTATTGTTTACTCCAAACTCCTTTGAAAATACTTGTGTGGTTGTGGAATACCGAGATGTCGGTGTTGAAGTGGAGAAATGGAGAATGGAAATGTTTATGAAAAATGCACATTGTGTCTTTGTACTATGACGACCAGCCGATAATCTGTGCGACCACATTTACCCACATATGGGAAAGGGCTTAGTCATATAATTTGCTCATATTAGTACTGGATACCTCAACAACGGGGATGACCCCGTTCCATGAGGGGATGCTTTGGATGACCTACCCCCTGACCTGGGTCCTCTTAAGAGAAGTCTGCCAACAGAGTTTGTATGAGTGTATTGGAGAAAGAGGATTGAAGGTTCCACCATAAATCGCCGGGCAGAACTACGAGTCCTCACACTTAGATTCCGACGGGCTGGGTTAAGTGTGTTGGAAAGTATCGTAGCGGTAGGGTCCTATACTAGCATGAGCAAAGGACAGGCTATGGTCGGTGACTCAACTTCGCATACACCTTGTATGGCGGGACGTGGCTGACACGATGAGTTACCGGATGGGTGTGGGAAAAGCGTGCTACCTCTGCAGAGGGTAAAACTATTCGAATAGCCGAGTCCTCGGATATGGACAGTTGGGAGGCTGTCCTCTGACCATGTGCAAGTTTTGGAAAAGTTTTGAGATTTGAAAATAAAATGGAGATGTGTTGTATCTGCAACTCTACCGACGGGCTGGTATGAGGGTGCTGGAGAATGATTTGACCATGACGGGCTATGGTCGAGAAGTGAAGAGTTTTTGTAATTTGAAAGTGGAAAATGTTTTAGGCAACTATACCAAAGGGCTGGTATAAGGTTGTTGGAAAATGATTTGACCATGAAGGGTTTGGTCGAAAAAGGAGGAGTTTTGGGAGAAACAAACAAAATGGTGAATCTCCGGGAAAATGTTTTAAAAGAGACTTCTTATCACTTTCCAACAAAGATATATTTCGGGAAAAGATTTTAAAGAGACTTCTTACAAAGACAGATTTATGGAAAAGTTCTAAAAGCCTTCTTTCCTTTTTCAATAAAGATATAGAGGTTTAAAAACAAGGTTTTATTAAACAAAAGTCTATCCTTCTCCTTTTCGACAAGGATATAGAGTTTTCAAAGCAAACGAAGTTTTATTTAAACAATAAAAAGAGTAGTGCATGCTCATTCCGGGGGTAGTTTGCGAGTACATTCAAATGTACTCATATTGGTTTCGTCCCTGGCTATTGTCTTTGCCAGATTTTGAAGAAGAACAGTTCGAAGAAGAAGACCTCAATAACGTCAATGCGAACTAGGGCGCTTCCCAGTCAGCTGCCTGTAGGGTTGGCAAGTGACTTGGGCTCCACGTTGATTTGGTGATTTCCGCTGCGAGTACCTGATGAAGTTATGGCTTCAATCAAGTAAGTAAATTTATTCGGTATTTATGGGTGTTCTGTGATACCAATTCGAGTTATGTGCAACAACAGACTGATCATGGGATTGTTGTAGGAAACATAACGGGTATCTCGGATACCTAATCCGGGGTCCCCACACCTAGTTCTATATTTTAATGTTTCAGGGACCCAAACGATGTCCAAATGACCTGGAAATTTACGAGCATCCGTTTTTGGAAGGAACAAAGCGTGGGAGCGAAGGAAGCAAACAAGCGGAGGCCCGATGGCCAAAATAGGTGGGCCCACGCGGCCCATGTACCTGGCCACGTGGGGCCCCTCCTTTTGGGCCTCGGAGCTCCGTCGTCATCGATCTTTCCTCGACCGACTCGATTTTGACCTAAAACCTCCTATAAAAATAGTCCCCCGACGTTCTCTGGAAGGAGCACCGCAGAAACACAGAAACACCAAAACAGAGACCTGGAGTTGCAGATTGGAGGGGGAAAATTCCGGCGGGGCGCTGCCGGCGTGGACTCCATCTTCTCCAACGACTTCTCCACCGTCTCCATGATGAAGAGGGAGTAGTCCACCTCTGGACTATGGGTTTGTGGAAGTAACTTATGTATCTCTCTCTCTCGAGCTTCACTAATTAGTACCGTATGAGCTGCTGAACATGATTACGGTCATCTATGTAATACATTTGTGGTGGATCTTTTTATGAGTTAATATATGTTTGAGATTGCAATGGTTTTGTTTCAGTTATGAAAGTAGATGCATATTATGTACCCCGTTCTTATTTACTTGTCATGATCAAGCATGTTTATGAGAGCGTGTGAGGGGGAACGTGTGCATTAGTTGGAGTAACGGGGGGTGGCTAGTGCAGTCAACGTGAGAGAAAGTTCTGCGATCCACTTGAGTATCTCTACCTTACTTTGTTGCATCACTAGGGATAAAAAGAAATACCATGCTACCGGAGGTGTGGGTGTGACCATTGCCACTTCCTCCATGACTAGATCTAGCATGTTCTTATTTTAACTTCATGTCATGATACTTATTGCTATACTCTGAGTTATCTTAATTACCGAGGTGTTATGATTTAGTTCGCATCTTGGTGGAGTATAAGAGAGACTAATAACCAAAAGGTCTCTATGTTAGGACGTGATGCCCATATAATTATAACTTGTCATTAAACTGTTGTGTTGCAATCTCATATGTCAACTCTAGTGCTCCATTGTCTACCACTTTATTAAAGAGAGAGTGCATTTGTGAAACCATGAACCCCGGTCCATTTTTAATCATAAGAAACACCTTTCCAACCACTTTTACCTCTTTACCATTTTCTGCCATTTAAAAATCCGAAAATATAAAAACACTTTTACATCTTGCATTCATCATATAAAACCCAAAAATATCATTTATCATTGCTACCACCATCCTTGCATATTTATTTACCACCATTGCATATTTATTTCTTGTTTGCATTGCATATTATCTTGATATCATTCTCACACCTTGTGCTTGACAACCACTAGGTGAGGTTGAGGACCAAAACATTTACTTTGTTTTGTAGGTAACCAAAAGAAGGATAAGAAAGATAAATCTTCACTACTGATTCCCCGAGAGTTCGATATTAAACCCTCGAGTCACCCCTCGTGGGGAAAATACGTCTTCCACTTACTACACACTCTGCACTTGGAGTCTCAACCTAACCCATTTACTTTTCACGCAGGTAACTATGTGAAGGGCCATCAAGAGTGCTTTCTGGCACCGTTGTAGGGGAAGATACGAAGCTTCCTGCAGAATATTTTTCCCGTCAACTACATGCCATCAAGACTGTTTTCTGGCACCGTTCTCGGGGAATCATTGCTGAAAGGTTTATCTAAGGGTCCCCTGCACTAGCTCTGTTTTCTAGCGCCGGATTTATCCAAGGATATCTCACCAAGTCAACTTCATCACCAACTTGTGCTAACACCTAAGCTTGGGGAGGTTGCACCTACGTGAGCATCATCAAAGTGGCCGTTGACAGCAAAAAAAATCCCACGCCGGTAGTACCGGACCTCACCCGGTAGTACCGACGGGGGTTGACCGGAGGCAGTAACGACGACTAGTCAAACCAGTCAAACAGAGCTTCTCAGGCATGCATCGGTAGTACCGGATGACCAGGTCCGGTTGTGCTCCCTTCCCGGTAGTACCGCGCCACTACCGGGTAAAAATCTTCGCGAGGCAGAAGCCATCCAGAGATGCGGTACTAGACCCGGTACTGGCCGCGGTAGCTCAGCACGGCAGGTCACCCGGTAGTACCGGGACGGACCCGGTAGTACCGGCTGAAGCAGAAAAAGCAGCTTCACTTCCTTTTTGAGACAACACCTGTGTAACTATAAGAGATATAATCCTGCACACTTTTAGCGCACACATTAGACATCTAATTGCGTTGTCAACAAACATCAAAACACCTTGAGGTAAGGATATGCTCTTTCAATAGCATGTTTTTGTTGTAAGGCCCAACCTCCTATTTAAAGCCCAACAACTAAGAAGGGAACAACCCAATAGCTTTGTAAGAGTAGCTGTCGCTATTAGTCAAAGGAAAACAACGTTAACATACTAATCAACCGAGAGTTTAGTTAAATCTAGGCACTATCCACGTCCTTTAAAAAAGAACATTTCTTGCCATCAAGAAAAAACTGATTTCCACTAATTAAATTGTACATGACCTAAACATATTACCACCTCTGGTTCGTTTTAATTATCGTGGAGAACGTACTGCGGCAATATAAAGTCATGTACAGCTCTCGACACTTTTTTGGGATCGGAGTGAGTATATGTTTCTCCATGTTTCTAAAAAGTATTGAAAATTTAACCTGTCACGTGCATATTTGTAGAACTGTACTCACTCCGTTCCGAATTGTAACATATTGTGGATATTACAATATAAATTAAATATAGACTGAAATAAACGAACAAACAAACTAAAACACGTATATACTTGTGATTCAGAAAAAGATAAAACATGGAGCCAATGGAGAATGTAAAAACAACGATTTTAACCATTTCTAGCGTTCCCAACGGTGGCCTCTTTCGTCCATATGAAGCGGTCTCTAAATGAAGCAGCGCATATCTTATCACAATCGTGTCGTACTGTTTACCTATAGTGAGGTTCTAATTCTGGTCTGGAAAAAAAATGGAGAACTTGTCTGTGACAAGATGGTTAGAGGGTGGTTGTACCCTCAGCCCATCAGAGTTCAAATCTCAGGTTTGACACTGGTGTTTCTTCAGTGGGAGAACGTCGACAGCGAGACGTCAATGGTGACTTCGTCAATCTCAAGACTCGTCCCGTCGATTCAGTCTTTCGAAGATTCTCATAGGGTAGGATGTGTGTGCCTTGGTTGCGGCCCGAGGGGTGCTACTAGCACGTGCACCACACGGTCCGTTGTCCGAGCAGCTTGCCACGGCTCGCAGAGAAGGCGCAAGGGCCAAGGCCGGTAGGCTGGTAGCCCACTAGCTAGTTCTCGCGGCGCCAGAGCCGAGACAAACTGGACATGAACCGCGCCGTCTCCTGTCTGCGAGCCCACCGCGCCGCCCGCCTCGGCTCCTTCTGTACCTCCTCCTCGTCGCCGGCGTCGGAGGCGTGGGACGGGCGGTTCCGGCTGCACAAGCCTCGGGGGCAGCACCTACTCACCAACCCGCGCGTCCTCGACGCCATTGTGCGCCACGCGGCGCTCCGCCCGGGCGACGCCGTACTCGAGGTCGGCCCCGGCACCGGCAATCTCACAGCCCGCCTCCTCGCTTCCCCGGTCGACCACGTCGCCGCCGTTGAGATCGACCCGCGCATGGTCGACGCCGTCACGGCCCGTGCCGCCGCGCTCGACATCTCGCACAAGCTCACGGTCTGTATCTGCCAGCGCCCACCACCTGCTCGATCAATTGCCTACATTCAAGTGACGAACTAAGACTTTTTTTTCTCCGTTGCCAATGCCAGGTGATCCTCGGGGATGCCATGGAGACCGACTTCCCGGAGTTCGACGTCTGTGTGGCCAACATCCCGTATGGAATCTCCTCGCCGCTGATTGCGAAGCTGCTGTTCGGCGCCTACCAGTTCCGGACAGCAACGCTCCTGCTATAGAAGGAGTTCACACGGCGCCTGGTGGCTGTGCCTGGTGACTCGGAGTATAACCGCCTAGCCGCCAATGTTCGCATGGTAGCGGACGTGAAGCTGCTCATGGACGTGAGTAAGAGGGACTTCGTGCCCATGCCCAAGGTAGACTCCTCCCTCGTCCAAATCCGCCCGCGAGCGGCCATGCCTGACGTCAACCTTGCGGAGTGGCTGGCCTTCACACGCGAGTGCTTCGGTCAGAAAAACAAGACCCTCGGTGCTATCTTTAAGCAGAAGAGGAAGATCCTAGACCTTTTCAAGCGGTCTCAGAGAACCGAGAGATGCACAGGCGATGCCACTGGCAGGGGCATCATCCTCGGTGGTCTTGATGACGGTAACGATGAAGCCTGCAGTGGCGACGACGACGACAGCAGCGACCAAGGAGCTGGTTTGGGTGAGGAAGAGGTCGGGGCGTTCAAAGAAAGGATTGTTAGTGCATTGGAGTCCACCGAGCTCGCCGGGAAGAGGCCATCAAAGATGTCAAACGACGAGCTTTTGCGTTTGCTCAGGCTTTTCAATGAGCAAGGGATACGGTTTCAGTAGCACTTGTTCGTGTCACGGCACATCGGATCTACGATGGCGCGGCGCATCGGGTCTATGATTGTTCACCACTGAAAATGGTGCGCGGCCGTCCTGAGGTTTGCCCTGCAATGCATATCGCTTGATACTGGCAACCACGGGCAGCATGAAAATGATCAATTGCTCGGGAATGGTCGCTCCTTGTCTGGTCGTCAAGATGAACAACATAAAGGAATCTGCAACTAGTATGTTTTAGCCATTGCCTAGGTGTAGGCTGAATTGGTTCAGAGATGTTGAGAGTATCTTCAAATTCGTCCATACATTCATGTAACTGTAAACGTGTGCTACTTTTTGGTGTACTGAATTTTGAGATAGCTTACCAGAGGTTAAACGTAGTGCTACTGAGCAAGTCAGTCTGCATTATGGCAACTAGATGTATTTTGCCCAGGAATGGTTGCTCCTTGTCTGGTCGCCATGATGAACTAGCACATAAAGGAATTTGCAACTAGATGTATGTTTAGCCATTGCCTAGGTGTAGGCTGAATTGGTTCAGAGATGTTGAGAGTATCTTCAAACTCGTCCATACATTCATGTAACTGTAAACGTGTGCTAATTTTTTGGTACTGAATTTTGAGATAGCTTACCACAGTACCACGTTTTCCATGTGGTTTTACGTAGTGCTACTGAGCAAGCCATTCTGCATTATCGCAGACTGTTTATATCTCTTTTGTGCTTAGGTGAAGTTCTCACCGTAGATTAAACCAAGTCAATTCCCACACAGTTGCTAATAAACAACCAACGGCCATTGAAACTTGATAAGCTTAGGCCAAAGATTTCAGGCATGTGCTATTCATGAAACGTTTCTGAACTCCTCGATGAAACAGTGTTACTAGGAATCACAAATACAGTCGTATTGCTAGGATTTCAGAGAAGCAATGTTCGTATTTCTCCGCTTCGCCGAATCAAAGTCCGGTAACTGCTGACAGGACATAGCATTAAGCAAGTCAGAGGAAGTATGTTTTGACAGTTCAACCAAGACTGATACTTATAGAGAATAGCCAACACACCATCAGGATTCTATTGTAGACCATAACGAAACAAAACAATGGTGCAATGTGTAAACGCTTTCCTCCAGTTGGCTAGTGCAGCACAATCATCCTTAACCCACAGGAGCGTTCAACATACAGAAAGAGAACATATGTAAGAAGATGGGGCCATTCAAGTAGCATTGCTACCATATATCATGTCATCAACCTAGATACACTTTTACTCGATGGCAGGAAAGAGTGCTGAATTTTTAACTGGATGGAAAGGTTGCTACCACTATGTCATCAAATGACATATTATGAGAGCATACAATTGTATAAATATTGACATGGGAGAAATTAAATCACCTATCATGAGACCATACACTTATACAGTTCAACTAAAATTGAACATTGGGTTTACAAATATCCTTTTCAAATTCGTGACATGCCTCCATGATTCCATCACATTGTATGTATGTGCTGCCACACTGCTGCTGATGGATAATTGCACTGAAGTAGTGTCGCATAAAACATATCCCTTTTTACTGGAATGGGTTCTTTGGATAGTTGAAACTAAACTATAGGCTCAGCTGATCATGCCAGACAACATCATTCCAACTGAAAAATCCATTTAGACTCAAGCGCTGACCAATGAGGCAATGAGTTATACTACATCCCATTTCACAGTTGGATCCCTGGCTTTCATACATCAAAATTCTTATAATTACCATGGATCATCTTCATAGCTCCGCAATTTGTAGAGTTAATACGCCCGAATTATACAATTTTACACGCTAAAATGCTAACCACATTGAAGTAAAACCTACCCGTGGGATTATGAAGTACTAAAAGCAAAGGCGAAAAAGAGTGATAAGAAGAAGGTTTAGTCCTATACCCTCCACAAACTCCTTATCAGTAACAGGCTACAGAAGCGGAAGGAATGCTTCACCCTGAGGACGGCGAGGAGGGGAAGACGTCCTTGACGGCGGACGCGGCGGTGAGGTAGTTGAGAGTGTTGCGTAGCGTGTCCCGCTCCCGTCGCAGCCGCGTGGCGGTGTCCTCAAGCTCGAGCAGCGCCTGCTGCTCCCTGGGCGCGCCCTCGAAGGTGTTGCCGACGTAGAAGGAGAAAGGGGTGGGGAAGAGCCCCCGGCGCAGGTCCCCGACCTCCTTCTCGGGCTTGCCGTTGAGTCGGTTGGCGATGCGTATGACGTCGCGCATGAGCGCCTCGACCTCGACGGCGAGCGCCTCGGCGTCCTCCCCTGGCGCCGGCGCCTCGGCGGGCGGGCGGTCCTCGAGCCACCGCACGGCGGCGACGAGGTAGGGCTTGTTGCGGACGACGCGGGCGACGCGGAAGCGCTCCTGGCCCTTGCAGATGAGGAAGAAGCGGTCGTCGGCGAGGCGCTCGTGCTTGACGACCTCCCCGACGCAGCCGACGTCGGAGGCGCCGCCGGAGCCCGCGAAGACGACGCCGAAGCGGAGGTCGGTCTCGAGCACGGTGTGCATCATGATGCGGTAGCGGAACTCGAAGATGTGCAGCGCGTGGGTGGCGTCCGGGAAGAGCACGAGCGGGAGCGGGAAGAGAGGGAGCTCCACGAGCCCGTCGTCGAGCTCGGACGGGTACGGCTGGTCGGGCGACGGCGAGGAGCCGGGCCCGGACGCGCTCGCCGGAGCGGCTCGGCGGGCTCGGCGGGCATGGAGGCGAGGCGTCCGGCGGAATGCGTGGGCAGGGGAGAAGACGTGGCGGGAGGCGGCGAGGTGCGGGTGGGGGCGCGGGGAGGGGAGGATTTGGGGGAGGAGCGCCATTGGGGGATCTTTTCCCCACGGTGGTGAGAGGAGGGGAACGTGTCGATTTGGGGGAGGCGATTTTTCAGGGGTTTTGTTCTTCTCTATGGGGAAGAAGAGAGTGGGTCCTACGGCTGCAGAGTGTTAATGGCGAGCCGGGTGCGGTGGAGTGATGGCGTATAAGAGTCCACGTGGGGGCTTATCCGCCTGGAGTAGCTTGGGCTGAGAGTGTGACACACAAATGCCACCATCGTGTTTTCAGAGGAACCAGTCACACCGCTTTTTGTGCTGTTTAACAGTTCGGCCTGGTTAGGGCTTACCCCGGCCCGCCATAGGAAGTTTCCGGGCTGTGCTTGGACTAGTCCGCTGGCACGCACGGGAAGCCCGTATACTCCGGTCTTTTGGAGCTCCTATTCTACGCCTGCAGCGTCGGTTCGCACAGAAACACGTCCAAGAAACAAGAGATTGGCCGAGCATATACCCCGCGCTACCTCGCCTTCCTCAACAACGACAGTGTCGCACCTCCGTTGTCTCAATCGCCCCCAATCCCCCCGCCTCCTCCGTCGGCAAGGCCGTCTCGCCGTCCCGTCCTCCTCCATTCGCAGCCGCCACATACATCCCTCTAAACCCCCCGGCCCCCTCTCCCTCCCCTGTCTCCGGCGACGTCGAGCACCCCGAACCCTAAGCCTCCATCGTCGTCGAGCTCCAAACCCAACCCCCCCTCTCCCAAGAAAACTTCTTCCTCACCTCTAACTGCGCCGCCGCGGCAAGCCGCGTCGTCGCCGGCTACGGTGAGGTCTATTCCTCGCCTGGCCAGCGATGCCGCGGCCAGCAGCATCGTCCCCGTCGGCGGCGAGTGATTCGTTTTCTTCTCTGGTTATCTTCATCCTCCCTCCATCAAATCAAACGGGCCAGGCCCAAAAAAGTGAGAGGAAGAACGGGAGGGGTACGCGTTTCGGCGCCAAACCTGGCCAACGGGCCGGCACGGCACGGCACAAGCACATTTAGCTCTTCGCGGGCCTGGCACGGCGCGGCCCATGGAGACCCGTCTAGTAGGTGGGTCGTGCCGTGCCGGCACGCGGGCCAGGCCTAAAGGCCCAGGCACGACACAAGAGCTTGACGTGCCGGCACGGGCACGTTTAGGCCCGACGGGCCGAATTTAGCCCGCGTCCTGATTTCGCTATCTTTGCCCAAATATTCTGATTTTTTTTCTGTGGGAGACGGTGAAGCTCGCCGGCCACGAGAGGAGGACGGCGGGGCTAGAGGAAGGCCGCACGCTGGAGCAGACTCGGCTCTGCTCGTTGGAGAGAGATGGAGCGGCCGGAGCAGGCGAGCTTGCCGGTGCGGAGCCGTGGAGGCGCGGCGGCGGGGTCGGCGACCTAGTGCCGAGACGGGAGGCGGCTGGGGATCCGTGCTCCTTCCAGATGGGGGAGTGGGGATGGCCGACTGGGGGAGATGCAGGGCGGCGGCGCAACGGCGAATCTGCAAGAGGAGCATCGTGCTCGTGCGTGCGTGAGAGCGAGACGGGACGATGGGGATTTGGGATCGTGCTCGTGCGTGCGTGAGCATCGTACCTGGCGGCTAGCGGGCTAGGTTTAGGCGTTCTTGTGCACTCGTGTGGCCGCAACATCAGTTTTCCCTAAACGGGCCGTGCCGTGACGGCACGCGGGCCTGGCCTCGAGGCCCAGGCACGGCCCGTTTAGCCGCGTGCCGTGCCAGGCCCCTGACGGGCTGGTCCGCGAGCACGGGCCCAGGTGGCCAGGTTTGTTCGGCGCTAACCCGCGCAATGGGCATAGAATAGGATTCGTCCCGATCTTTCTTTCCGTTAAAGGAGGTGTTAGTCGTTAGCCGACGGATTTGAGTTAGAAATCGGCCCTCTAGAACTTTGCAGCATAGGAGGAGGACCCGAAGGAAACGGCGCGCTTTGCTGCGCCCGTGAGAACAATCTAGCTTTTCTTTTCCATTTTTTTCCTGTTGGGAACCATGTCTTCACTGTTTCGGCCCATTTTGCATTGTCTAACGTTGCATAGTATGAAAAATTCATTTATATAGATAATAATATTAATCCTTAATAAAAGATGAAATATAATCAAGAGAGTCATCTCCTCTCATATCCAACCAGGAATTTCACTAAACATGTTTATGTTGACCAGCTTAGACTTTTTCCAGTAAAAGCAATAATCAATGTCAACATGAAAATAGAACAATTTAACTCCTCAAGGGACTTTCAAAGAACGGATATAATTATCAAACATTCGAAGGAAAACACAAGTTTAACCACATGAAGATAATGTAGCTGCAACAGCGAGAAAAGATTACAAAGTGACCACCATATATAATGGGATTTCTTGATATTAGATGGAATGTGCACAAGAAATGGATCTCACCAAGAAATTCACTTAACATGTCTACATTAACAAGCTAGGACTTAGGATGAAAAAAGAAACCAACAAAAATTTCATATTTAATATAGTATTTTCTTTTCAAAAAAATTCAGATTTCATTCGCCCTATTCTTAGAAAAACAAATACTCCCTCCGACTAAAAATGATTGACACACTTGTCTACATACGGATGTAACTAGACGTAGTTTAGTGTGTAGATACATCCATATTTTGATAAATATGTGTCAACCACTTCTGATCAGAGGGAGTAATATAATCGATAAACTTATCTCAACATCATATTAAGCACTATGTAAATAGCTAATCAACCCTTGTATGGCTACTCTAAGAATTTACATAAGCCTTACATGTATGAAATGCCGAATAATTGTGAAGTGACTTTTTCTTGCAAAGCAAAGTACTAAAATGAATGTGCCAAAAAATGCACCAACTTTATTGCCAAGGGAATAAATATCACAGAGAAATGGGCTAAAGTCGGAAAGGATGCTCCATATTGGCTAGGTTCTATTCCAGCTAGATTTTGACTCTAGTTTCTATGGCGAATTTAGCTCGGTGGTGATTTAACTATTTAGTAAATTCGATCTCCAATCTTTCAGAACCGTTTTTTCTAACAGCCGACTAAACCTCCAAAATTTCGTAATAGATGGTGCCTACACCGATATTTGGTGCATGAGTATAAACCGAGTGTATGGGATATGTTGCCAACTCTAGGCAAAACCTCCGATCAAAAATATTTCAAAACTACTCTTATTTCAAACCCTTACAAATCCTCCATTATTTCTACCAACTAAGACTACACACAGATCCCCGCCCCCTTATAATGGAGGGGAGTTTCAGCCTCCACGCTGTCCCTGCTTCCCACCCCTGTCTCCAACATTCCATTTGATGTTTTGAACCATTCTCTGTTGACTACATACAGTGCCTACTAGACGCCGCCAGTACAATGCAGAGAACGATGGTTCTCCGGTTCGCCGACCACTCATCTGAGGCTGTTCACAAAGGCGAGGAGCGACTCGACGTCCCTCTTCTCAGACGGGTACTTGATGGGCCTCGCGGTGCGGCTGGGGAAGAGGAGGATCGTCGGGAAGCTTTGCAGCTGCAGCTCTGCCTGTGCGAACGGCTTCTGCTCGCCATCGGCACGGAACTTGGCCACCTTGATGCCTGACCCGCTCAGCTTCTCAGCCAGCTGAACGTAGGAAGCCTCCATAGCCTGCATGATACGATACATCACACCATCGATTAAGCAAACCATGTTCTGAGTTTTTTTATGCAACTGAAGAAAACTATCAGCTAGACTTGATATGTACCTGGCAGTACGGGCACCAGGGAGCGTAGAGGACTGTGAGCCACGGCTCGGTGCGGTTCTCGAGCCGCAAGAGGTTCTCGATCCCAGGACGGGTGAGATTGACAATGGCCTGGCTCTGGAATATATCAGGAGCGCTGGCCTCTGCGGAGCCATTGCCGTTGACACCAACCTTAGGTGCCTGACCATCCTTCTCGATGTTGCCCTTGTGGAGGCCGCACTCCTTGGCCGTGGCGTCCTCCCACCACCACCTTCCTTCCCTCTCGTGCTGCCCCGGCAAGACAGGCCTGGTGCACGGCTCGCACCCAATGGAGACGTACCCCTGAACAGAAAATTCAGTACTCGATGGTCAGTTACCTCTGCATATAAATCCCCAAATCACAACTCCGCAACAGCACTTACTTGAGCATGCAGGGTGTTCACGGGAACATCCATGGTCCTGAGGAAGGTCCAGACATCCTTGCCATCCACATTGGCCACAGGGTTCCACTTTATCAAGCTACCGGCTCCACCATCCAGCCCTTCAAAAGAAGGATCAACCTGAACGATAGGGATGCTAGCCCTGGTGCCAGGGGACTGGTCTTTCCTCTGTCCGGTGATCCAGGCCTTGAGGCCCTTGAGGGCTTTCCTCAGTGGCCGCACCTTCCTCACCCTGCAGCACTCCTGGTGGCCATCCTCGTAGAAGGAGAAGAGGCCCTTGCTCCTCACAAGGTCCTGCACCTCGCCGGCCTCCGGGAACATGTACTCGATGTGGATGCCGTAGTGCTTCTCCACCTTGTCGAAGAGCTGGTACGTCTCCGGGTTCAGACGTCCAGTGTCGAGGCTGAACACCCTGAAGGGCCTCCCGGTCAGCTTCGCGTATTCGATCAGCGCCACATCCTCGGCACCGCTGCACAACCGAGAGTGAATGGAAATCAATGAAACGCCAAAAACTTATTTGTGCGTGTAATGAGACTTGTAAATGGAGAACTGTACGTCAGAGTTCAGATAAGCTAAATGCCGCTGTCGTTTGTGTGACACAAAAACAGGTGTACAGCCATGCCCTTTTCCCACGGATACCATACATGATTCAGTAACTCTGCTCCAAAATAGAAGACGTAGTAGTACAAATGTACAATACAAGACGAACAAGCGAGTGGTTGGTACTTGGTACTAATAAAGTATGGATGAGATAGATTATTCCTGATATATTCCAGGCCGGCTTTATAAATCAAAAGTGAAGTTGATAAGTAAAGGAATATATTAGGCTGCTGTCCACTTTTTTGCACTAAAAGCTCTACTCTATTCTGTATGATAATCGAGCATCTATTATGTCCGCTTGTGCGTGGTCGGTAGGCCATGATTCTAGCTATGGGTCTCCGACAACGGACAAAATGAACCTAGACGTTCTCACAGTTCTGTTCACCCGTCTAGATACATCAGTTGAGAACCAGGAAATAGGCGAGTTTCTTGCGAACCGAACCCGACCTGAGACCCGACCCACTTTCTATTTTAATACTGACGAGTCATGACAACAATAAATCATGAAAATTTGAAACTCCTAACTATAGGGCATGAATATCACCATCTTGCAGTACAAACTACCAAACGAAAGACTCCTCCTGCAGACCCACTTGTCAGTAGCATAAGGCCCAAAGCCGCCATTGAGATCACAATCGTGCACCGAGTTATCAGCTGAGGATCAGGCTAGCAAAACCAGGAATCTCCACGACCACTCGTTCGGAAGATACCAAGATGCCCACCGTGAACCACACGAGACGAGGTGAGCGGAACGGGTAGTGGTACGTATGCTAGGATCCGAAGCCTCGACAAATACATGATCAGCAGTACGAGGCATGAGTTTTCGCAAAAAAAAAAAAGTACGAGGCATGAGTTGTGCGTGTGTCTCACCTGAAGGCGATGGCGATTTCGGATCCAAACATGTCGAGCGCCCGATCCATGATCTCCAGCGGCGACGCGCCCAGCAGCTCCTGCGCCAGGGCCTCGTAGTCCACGGCCGCCGCGGTTACCTCTTCCTCCACCGGCGCCACCGGAGCCGAGGCCGCCGAGGCAGACAACGGCTTCCTCCCAGGCTCCGCCGCGCACAGTGGCCGCACCGCCCTCGCGCGCTGGCTCTTCGTCGCCGGGCCCGATGGAACCACGGCCAGCTGCTGCCTTACGGTTCCAATTTTCACGGCTGCGAGGGCAAAATCAGTGAGGAAATTTAGACGGATTGTTTCTCCTGAGCGAATGCAGATGAATTCCTACGGAAACGGCCCAATTTAACGTCGAGACATTCGAACAATTCACACAATTTCTCAAATTCAGACAAATAGTTTGCAAATGTATCGACGGAATACCACATCACTTCCACAAATTTGAAACTACCAATGGACGTACCGAGCCTGAATTTCAGCTAAACCCTCAAATTCAAAAAACAAGAATCGAAAGCAGAGCTGAAGAACAAGAGAATCCTCACCTTTGAGATCGCGTAGGGCGATCGAGTGCGACGAGATGGAAACAGTAGCGGAAGCCATTGAATCCTTGCGCCCTCTCAAAAATTCGCAGGTGTGTTTCTCCGAGTTGGCAAATGCGTTTGACTCCTGTGTTTTTCTGTGGCGTACGGGGGAAACGGGCCTTACATATAGCTCGGGCGGGAGGCTAGGTTCGTTGTATCTGGACGGGTTCCGGAAGCCGCAGCCGGAGGGGGGCTATTGGCGAGGGCGCGTGAGGGCCGATCGAAGCAGTGGCGTCACTTCGCACCGCGGAAAAGGTATGTGGGCGCCACATGGCAGCGAGGCTGACAACGGATCTGCTGAGTTGGATGCGTGTGTGGCCGGGCGTCTGGATGCCTCGCTCCGCCTACTGCCGTCCACCTCACATCTCTTCATATAACTACAGTGCTAAATTAGGAGCAGTGTTGATTATTTGAATTAATGTCCATTTTTACGGCTATAGGAAGGACGACCGAACACATCAATTGTTTTCCGCATTCGCTATTTCACACATTTCCACCTCACATCTCCATGTAACCCCCTAATTTTAAGAATTGTTTTTCGATTTTCCATCTATTTAATTTTCTAATTTTTAGGCGTCCAAATATATGTGCGACCTATGCATGTATTTTCCCCTCTACAACCACGAGCTAAAAAAGAAGGGAGATAAAATGATTTAACAATTTATGGTTTTCTCTCTCAAATAATTGATAAAGTGTGGGACTGGGTACATGGCGGCCGGCGGCGTCCGGAAGCGGCGGCTTCTTAGCACCGTGGTGGTGCCAGTGGCTGCAAGCTGGACCCTCCACTGTCCAGTCAGTCTAGTGTTGGTAATGGAACGAGGATCTATGCATCCCCTTTGCCGACGATGGGGTTCTGCTCTCCTCTCGACGCCGGTGTGGCCATCGAGTGGCTCAAATAAGGTATTTTCCAGTGGATTTTGGGGCTTGCAACCGTGCGGGGCAAAAAAAACTCTGCTTGAAGCTGACGACGGTGATGCATGCAGACGACGTCGCCTCCTTGGGGGCGTCGTCATGGTCATGCACGTGCTTTCCCTCCTCGAGCGTCGGGGGAAACCCTGGACGGTGGAGCAAGGTTGGATTGAGAAGATCATGAGAATGGCGAGCCTAGAAAATTCCATAAAATTTGTGCAAACATGGTTAAGGCACCACTTTTTTGGACGGAACCACAATACAAAATCAGATAACATAAGGCGTAGCTCGTCAGTAAGCCCCGACGGTTGCCCAGGCTAGAGTGGTGCTAGATCCACCCCATACCACGTTCATACAGTATCGAGAGGAGAAAATATGTGTCGATGATAATCTATTGTACAAAATCAGTCGTAGTTCGACGTCTTTTCTGTCAAACGTTTCTGTCAAACGTTGTAGGGAGAGGGGGTGGATCGACCGTAGTGCCAAACGGGAGTGTAGTGTCCAAATTCGCGCAATTGGCCAGGTGGAGGATACAGATTATAGAATCTGACTGTTTGAGGGTGGCTCCTCGTTGGTTCTTGGGGACAGCCCGACAGGGATCTTTGGGGTCAACAATGGCAAAAGTAACTTTCTTGTGGAAAAGTTTCCATTAAGATTTTCATTTAGCTGCACGGAATTTTCCTCACAGATTCGCTTCTTATCGCTTAGCTTCACTTGTTTGGAACGCTGGTACCAAAAGCGTCAGCGCCGAGCCTCTCAATAGCGGGCGGCAAAGTTGTCGGACGAATCTAATAAGACGTCCGGTAACCCGTTTCACACCCCGTTCATAAGGAAAGTGGGATTGTCGGCAACCGCAGCAACGTGAGCCACGTCTGATCCTAACGCTTGGGACTGATGTGTCAGCGGCTCAACTGCGTCGGTAGAGTTATTGTGATCGGTATGCCACTTTAATGGCGTAGTGATTCCTCTGGCGTGCGTAGAATGACGCGACGCGTCGAGCCGCACCTGGCTCCTCCAGGCGTTATTTAAAGGCGCATCGTCGGCGTCAATGCATGCCAGACAAACCGGTGCTCGTGTTAATGGTCGCCACCCACCTCCGCTCCTTCGGTCGGCTTTGAAACGGCGGTGTGCGGTTGTATGAAAGAGGCCTTTGTAATCTGAGTCTCTGCTGCCTTTAGCAGCATTTAGAGATATGTGTGCTGTGTTGACATCATAATTCTGAAATGTATGCATTGGACATAATTCTCTGGCTATGTCTTGGCCAATTAAGATATTTTTGGCAGTACGCAGTTTGTGTAATTCCTAAATAATTTGTAGATTTGCATCACTAGCATCAATTTGCTTGTAGTTGCAGTAGGTAATTTAACTAGCAGTATGTAATTTAACTGAGCATTTGTGTAATTTGCAGTAGGTAATTTAACTAGCAGTAGGAACTGATTAATTGGTCCTGTTGTTGGACTTGCTATTGTGCTAATTACTGCTATATGGTACTTTGTGTGATAGAAAGAAAAGTTGAAAACCCCGAAAGCAAATTGGGATGCAGTAGCTCACCGGGCTTTTCTTGACGTGTGCATCGAAGAAGTGAATAAACATAATCGTCCGGTTAATGTTTTGAATGCCACTGGTAAAGTCAATATGACAACAAACTTCAACAAGCGCACGAAGAGAAACTATGTTTGGACTCAATTGAAAAATAGGTGGGACACCCTGAAAAAAGATTACACTGTTTGGAAGGGATTGCTTCAACATGCATCTGGTATAGGAAGAGATCCTATCACTAATACCATTGATGCTGATGATGGTTGGTGGGAACTTGAGATACAGGTAATGATATTGCTGGGCACTTTGTAAATGTTTGGCTTAGGTGTTTCTTCTAATGTGCTATACTGATGTTTCTTTATGCATGCAGATGTGTCCAGAGGCAGCCAAGTTTCGCATAGCCCCACTACAAGATGAGGAGGACTTGAAGATAATATTTGACAAGAATGTTGTGACAAATGTGACTGCTAGGGTGCCACCATCATCTCACGACCGAGCTGCTAAGGCTGCAGCTTCTCAGAACAATGTTGTCAATCTTGAGGAACTTGATGGTTCAGGTTGTGAAGGTGAAACCGAGACTACTATTACACCTTTGCGTAATAAGAAGAAACCGAGAAACTGCCCTTACTCACCGACCCCGGCAGCAACTCCAAAGGCAAGTTCTGGGAGTGCCTCGAGGTTTGATCGTGTGATCGAGCTCATTGAAAAGAAGGAGGAGAAGATGGAGCTGCGGAGGTTGAAGGCGGAAGAGAAGACGAGGTTGATGGAGGAAGAGAAGGAGGAGAAGAGTAGGTACTCTGTGACATCTCCTGAAAAAAAAAGAGGACAAGAAGGATTCTGCTAGGCAGGAGATTAGGCGGATGGTTGCACAAATAGTCCAGGATGGAGCTAAGCCCGGGATGTTGGAGTACTTCTATGCCACACAGCTGTTTATTCTACAGGAATACCGCGATGTATTCCTTTGTTTGGAGGAGGATGCTACACCGGCGCAGAGGCTTGATTGGCTTAGGATGACATGGGAGCAGCATAACAAGAAGTTGGCTTAGGACGACCATGCATCTTTTTATATTTTCATTGTTTTCAACTTGTATCTCGGATGACCCTATTTTAATTTGCTTCGAACTTGTATGTTATCTGCATATACCCTACGTATGACAATGGATTTGTGTGTATTTTTATTATGTTATCAGCTTGCGTATTTTTATTATGACCATGGATTTACATGTTTTTTTGTGTACTTATAGATGAATAATTCGAATGATGATTCTGATGATGAAGATTTGGACTTGTACTACATGCTTGCGGCTGCTATTGCAGAAGAGGATGAAAAGGCACCTTATGCGGCTAGAAGTCTGCCCCAGATGACAGGGATACAATGGGTTGAGGAAAGGATGAAAGATCCAAGGAAATTCTACAACTGTTTTAGGATGAGGAGGTCAGTTTTCAGAATGTTGCATGAAACTCTTGTTGCTACATATGGTCTGCAGTCAACTTCTCAGATGTCCAGTATAGAAGCACTAGCTATCTTTCTATGGATGTTGGGGGCACCTGAGTCCAATAGTCAGGCTGCAGATCGTTTTGAGCGTAATGTTTCTACTATAAGCAGGAAGTTTCATGAGGTGTTAGACTGTGTAGACCGTATGGCGGGTGATTACATTGGACCCCATGATCCTACTTTCACCCAAGTTCATGAAAAAATTAGGCAACGAAGATTTTGGCCCCATTTCAAGAATGCTATTGGATCAATTGATGGAACACATATTCCTGTCTTGGTAGCTGGAAGGACAAGCAAAGATACACTAACAGGAAAGGCTATACAAGTCAGAACGTCCTTGCAATTTGTGATTTTGACTTGAGGTTCACATTTGCTGTTCCTGGATGGCCTGGATCTGCTCATGATAACCGTGTATGGACTGATGCTCGGCCTAGGTTTGCCAATTATCCACACCCTCCTCACGGTAATATTTTTGCATATGTACTATGCAAACAAATATATGCTCATAATAGATCCATATATAAAGGTTGATGAGATTGACAGCCCGATCCAGCATCCACGTCGCCCCTAATTCACGTCCGTCAGATCTGGACGATCCAACGGTTCACAAGGAGCCACGTCGCCCCGAGCGCGCGGACACTGTTCATTGCCGATTTTTAGCCAATAGGAGCGCGCTACGTCGCCCGGTCACGCGCCGGTCGCGACGGTTTCAGCCGGTGAACGTCCATTTTTACAGAAAAACCACTGCCAAAACCGAGACATCAACCCGCAGTCCACGAATTAGCACTACGAAGGACCTCTTCGCAATTACGGAAAATCTCAGAAACTTTTATGCAAAAACGCCCCCGCAGACGCTCCCCTCTCCTTCTTCTCTCCCACGATTCGGGGATCGCCGCCGCCGCCGCTATGCTCCTCCGCGCTCGAATCGACGGAGACGACGGCGCGCGGCCACCCGGTTACCCGCCAGCGCAGACGCGCCGGTCACCACGCGCGGGGCTCGCGGCCTCGGACGGCGCCGACGACTCTCGGCCTCTACGACCTCCCCACCGCCACCGACCTCGGCCCGCTCCTCGACCCGTCCGCCGCCGTCTCCGCGCTCGCCTTCCACTCCATCGGCCCCGTGCCCCGCAACCTCCTCGCCGCCTCCGACGCGCGGGCCCAAGCCGCCGGAGCAGGAGCCGTCGCTCAGCCTCCCGCTCCTCCGCGAGCCAGAGAAGCCCGCGCCGGCACCATCCCCAACCTCGCCTCCATCCTAGCAGCAGCAGAACCACCACCAGCTGCCGCCCAAGATACGGCTCACAGCGGCGCAGGCGTTGGCGCCTCCGCCCCCGCCACCTCCTCCGCCGCCCGCCGTGGCCGCCGACAGCCCGCGCCTGAACGCGGCCGGCAAGGTGGTGTTCAACGGCCTCGGCCGCAGCTCCAGCAGCCCCAGCAGCCTGGCGGGCGGGCGGCGCCACGCCACCGGTCCGACGGCGGTGGGATGGAGCGGTCGTACTCGGCGCACGTGCACGTGACGACGGTGCTGAACGTGCCCCTGTGCCGCAAGTCCGTGTCCGTGTTTGGCATCGACCGCCTCTTCTCCCCGTCCTCCGCGTCCACCGCCGCCGCCGCGCACGCGGCCGCCAAGAAGGGGAGAGTGGCCAAGAAGGAAGCAGCGACGACCGCATCGCCACCATCGTCGTCCCAGTAACCTCCCAATCGTCAAATGCCCATCGATTGATGATCTCTCTAGCTCGTGCTTCTACTTTGATCTTGATTTTGGTTTTGGGTGACGCTTAATCAGGTTTATTCGAGGATTAAGCTAGCTCTACTAAGTAGTAATTAGCGATTGGATAGCAGTGCTGTTGTGTTCTGTTGGACATACTCTTATACATTTGACGTTGGAAAAGGATTACTTCTTCCAGGTCTTCTTTGACATTTATTGACCCTGTGCACATTGAATTGATGTGAGCTTTGTGGCCAAGTTCAGATGCTAGGTATGAGTACTCATGAAGGTATTTATTTTTTAACATACTTCATCATAATGTCTCCATTCTTTGATTTATATGTTCTCTTCCATTGAAAATCATGTCGAGCGAAGCATCATCGTACATTGTCTTCAGTTTCAAAGTTTAGGCTATCTCTTATTGTATGTTATCAAAAGATCAATGTATGTAATACAGAGACGGTTGGATTTAGGGGAAATGCTAAATTATTCACTATACTTTCCTTTTATAGCGATGAGATTTTTAACATATCTTTATTTGCAAGCGAAGCTATGCCAACTACGGTTATATGCTCTTATTTTCTTATCCTTCTCTGTTTGTAAAATATTACAATATTCGTTGAATTGCATGCTTATTTCTGACTTGCTGCTTCTCTTTACTGAACTATGCATCTAGGTAGATCATGGATTTGATGCTACCTTTAGTAAATATATGTACAGAGTCTAATGCTTACCAACTATGTTTTGGCTTTGTTGTTCAAGCTCTTTTCTGTGCTTTCTTATTGGTGTCCTTTGGTCTTCACTATCCATGCCCTACTCCCCAAAGTTTAGATGTTGCTACCTTAGATATGTTGTTTTTGGCATGTGCAAATTATAGTGATTTTGAGTACATAAGCCAGTTTTATGTCGTTTCCGTACCTGGCATATTCAGGAAAGAGCATCAATGCTCATTTCCGCACCATTTGTTCACACAACTTTTTTCAATTGGAACTTGATTATTAGTGTACTATGCTGATATGAGATTTGTTAAACCGCAGATATATAGAGCAACAAGGAGATAGAGAGAGTGTCAATGCTGGACATAGAGCCAGGAGGCTCTTCCACTTCCAGAGGTAGTGTCTCGGACCGCCGCTGCCAAAGGTTTACCTCGGCAATGCAAGTGCATGGCGGTGGCCTGCCGTGGCTGTTCCCAGGCTGACAAGGAGCACAACAAACTCAAAAGGTGTGAATGTCATGGCACAAAATTCAATCTGAGTTTCTGAAACTTCAGCGCCTGTTAATATTTGACTCTCAAACTGAGGATTGTTTCATGTTTCTTAACTTTGCATTGATGGTTACCTATTGTTCTACTTGCAGCTATGGAGTCGACGAATTATTCAACACATTTGCAAGATTGTATGGTTCGTTTGTTACCATCTTTTGTTTCAGCAAGTGATGAACTATATATACTTCGTCACTGTCTATCTTTGGTATTGAGTGTCTTGCTGTTTGAATTATGTACTCATCCGTTATATGTAGAGATGAAGTGATGAACTATACTTGGACAGATGGAATATCTATCTTGGTATGTATGCGTTGCTAATTTAATTCTGTGATCATGTGTTTAACATAGGGATAAACTTGGTCACTTCCATTTTCTACCGATGGTATCTGTCATTGATATTTCAGTTCCGTAATGATCTCACGTGATGTAGCAAGTTTGATACAAAAACTAGGGACGAGAACAATTGATACTCTATCTCCAACCCATTTTACTATGAATTCATCCGATTTCATGCAACACATTCAGCTTTGTGCTCAGCTGATCGCGACTATGTCCTTATTGTTCTTCCATTACATTTTGTTCTTGATTTTTCTCTTATCATGACACAACAGAGCTTTTATGATTCTGTGTGAGATTTTAGCTTGCCAAATACTTTCGTAACCTGTTTTACCAATGTTATTGTTGTTGCCTTAGAAGCACCAGAAATATGAGTCGAAGCTTCAGCTCCTATTTACAACCTAAACGACAAACTGTAGAGGCAGAATATTAGATCTCAACATAGTGCCACATACTTACATATGATGAAGTATGAAAAATGTATTAATCATAAATAAGCAAAGCCAAGATTGCATTTAACTGCCAAATAGAAAGCACATATGAACTACTACGCCATATGTTTGCAGCTAAATATGATGTATAGATCCTTTTACCTTCCTGATATATCACTAGCTATGTTTGAAATTATATTATTGACAGTTTCCATTGTCCTTTAGCTGTTGTGGACGTGCATCATGGCAGAGTATAGGCTGATGACCATTACATTTCATGGTACTTATATTGTATTTCTGTAGGAAAAAATATGCTCAGCTGAGGACATATTTGCTTAATATGGTTAAAATATTAAAACTATTTTCCTATTTTCCCGTCCGATTGCCACACAATCAGCTTTTCAAATCAGGAAATAGGATACGCTACAACTATAAATAGTACTCTCTAATACTGCCCAGCGTGTCACAACTATCTAAACAAGCATCTGATACTGTGCGGTGTGACGCCGTGCACGGTCTTCACTTATATATTTTTATCCATTTACATTTTTTATGTGCACTAAAATTTAAATAAATTATTACTTAGTCGTGTCTTTGCTGCCTAATCTGGTTACTTTCTAATTGCGCACCCAAATAAATTATTACCAACTCATGTCCTCGAACATTTTTTGAATTATCTGTGACTGTGGAACCAAGTTCGAGAACATTGCAGTCAGAATTTTGACATAATCTGAAACAGAACCATATCTAGCATTTGAGAGGGATTTTAGAGCAATATATTTTTGAATCACTTGAAGTATGGTTAAACTTTATTGGCAAATATTTGAGCTGTGTATGATTACTATGGGTCACTCGGCACTCCATACAGCTTCTGTATAATCATGCTATATATGAACTTTGAATGGTCAAGATTCATCTAAATTTTGTTGTTATTTTATTTCAGATGCTTATGGGAAAAACAGTGCTCTGTCAAAATGTTGATCTTCTCATCGTTGAATATGAGTTCTTTGTTGAAGTGCTGATCTTCTCATGGTAGACAAGAGAGGTGAGGTCTATGTTTTATTCATTATTTATGTTATGTACTAAACTGCTCATCATATAGTTCACATTCATGTTGTTGATCTTCTTCAGGTCTTTTATCTTCGACCCAATACTCCGTGGTTTGTTTAACTTCACATTTTGTTTGCAGGTTTGTTTGCAAAGATTGTACAAGCTCGATCTTCTGTCCACACTTTGCTTCCAGATTTTTTCACCACGTGGTTAAGATTTTGTTTCTTCTATTTGGTAGAGGAACTGATAAACAATAGTCCTGCAAATTCAAGCATCATGAGTTTTTCCTCTACATGCACGAGTTTGATTGCTCACCTTCCAATAATTCTTTTATGCTTAGATGTTAAAGACAGATGGAAAAATTATATTGATTGCTATGCATATTCAGTAAAGCACTCCATGTTAGAAACATAGATGCATCCTTTCTTTCAGATGATGTCTATTTTCTGCTTATATGTTACATAGGCGTGTGATGATTCTTTACATAAATGCTTAAACAGAAACAAGATAAAATTACCTCATGGGCAGTCTACATAGTACATACAAAAAGGAGTATCTCTTAGGGGCTGTAAAAAGGTCTTCCTGCCATGATTACCACACTGGTGAAATGTTTGTTCTGCAATTTATAGATGCATGCATGCTACTGATGATCATTTTCAAACAAGTTAATTTCCTCAACATTTCTGTTTGTGTTTCTCACCAGACCAATATGTTGATGCCGAAATCTTTGTTCGATTTGAATTATCCCATCAAGAAGTTCTTGATAAAATAGCAGGACACGGCGGATACTATCTCCAAATTTTAATCCAAGAAGACAAAATGCAGTTGATAAATAATATAAGTGCTCAATTTACCCACTAACATAGCTGAAAGCTGATGTAAAATTTAGTCCCAGATGCATACTTGATTTCTTCTTTTACTTTGTAAGAAGTAAACTGTATACGTATTTGATTTTGATGCAACATATAATAGCTCATATTTTATTTCAGTGGAAAGAAATCCTTAGCCAGAAACATGATCGTCAAGGCTACACCTTCAGCTCTCTTGAAGAACCTTCCAGCATCCAGCTATAGAGTTTAAAAAGAAAGAAATGACGATTTGTCGGCTATGAAAGTTAAGAATTACCAGATGTATGATATTTTTGGTATGATTACATTTCTCCTCCTATACAAAATATAACTGTATGGATCCCCCTTTTATTTCTTTTCTGCTATGGTATCCCCCATTTCTACTTATTATGCATATTTCTCCTAAAGTTTTTTGGCATGCTAAATCCTTCATGACATGATTTGATGATACCACGAAACATGCTAATTTGATTTGGACTGAAGACAAAGAACCAAGCTGAGCAAATATGCTTTAGCACTGCCATGAATGTACCGTGTACCAAAGTTTAGCAAGTCTGGACGTTTTACATACTTACATCCTTGAGTGCTCCAAACAGAAACCAAAAGAATGACTTATCTTATATGGAATTGGATGAACTAAATGATTCTTCTGACACACTATTTGCTTATCCAGCTCCAGGTATAACCATGCTTTAAATCTATCTTTACTTCTCATGAATATTTCTTTGTACAGATTTGTTTTGCCCACACTAACTTCTGCTTCCATTTTTCCATATTTATAGTTGCGGCTACTCCCTATGTTCCTGCAGAACAAATTGGACCCAACCAGCGTGCACGCATGTCTATTCGTCAGCGTCGTCATGCTGTCAAACAAGATGTACCAGCTACTCATTTGACTCTCCCACTTTCTGCAGATTTTGTCACACATTTAAAACGTGAGTTTGCTAGAAAATAAACATTGTGTAACCTTATCTTTATGTTCTTCCTATTGTGAGCTAACTAGCTCTGTTCATGAATTACTGTACATTGATTAAACTTTATGTGTGTTGTCTATAGGTTCTTGGCCTGGGAGATCCTACTATGGTTGTCCTCATTTTGTATGTGAGTACTGTGAAGAGAATTATAGTTGTCACCTTAGTCCGAAAACACGTAAGTTTTTGAACCCGGAAATCACAGCATTATAATTATGCCTGCTTAAATTGATGGACTACTGTCGTAACAAGTTAAGGTAAATTGTCATCTTGACTTGGCTATGCTTCCCCTCTTTTTTGAAGAATACTGAGTCTGGTTTCTTCTCCTATCAGTACGGCGGCAATGGGCGAAGCTATCGCCTGTTTAGAGGGACTAAAATTGGCCGCTGCTTATTTTTCATCTAAGTATGTAACATCATCATTGAGAATGATTGTGCTTATATTTTGAAAGCTTTCAAGGTTGACTTCTCTTACTATCTACTTATTCTACTTATAGTTAATCTAAATGGTAATGTATATAGTAAGTATCTAATACTACTTGCCCCTAATAGATCATGTGTGACTAAATCGTACGCACTAATTGTTTATTACAGTTTAACTAATATTTAATCTACGTAGTTCGTACAATGCCCGTGCGTTCTACAACACAATACGACGAATTCATATATTATCCAACCTTATTAGCACAAGCTCATTGTAATTTGTGTATAGTTTGCCAACTAACGACAGTAAAATAAATTCCACGATCTACCCTATTATAACATTCCATGTAACCACACGGGCGCGGCGTGTCACCGTGCCAAGTTGTCTAGTATGTATTTATGTTCTGATGTTTTTGCTACTCGCAGGAAAATACTATCTTGTCGACTCTGGATATCCCAATAGAACTGGTTATCTCGCCCCATTCAAAGAGCAACGCTACCATGTTCCTGAATTCCAAGGTGCGCCTCCACAAAACATGCAGGAGAAATTCAACCATCTTCATTCATCTCTACTAAATGCCATTGAAAGAGCATTTGGCGTTCTTAAAATGAAGTGGCGTATTCTGCTCGGGATACCATTTTTTCCAGAAGAAGAGACGCAGTCGAAGATCATCACTGCATGCATGTGTTTGCATAACTTCATTCGTGATAGTAAGCTATATGTTGGCCATTTCGACACGATTGAGCGAGGCTCATATATCCATGTGGATAGTGCATCTTATGTCGGGACAGTCGCCTCATCTTCTTCCGATGAAGTCATGCGTGGGACGCGTCAGGCAATTGCTGAAAGTTTAGTTGCATGAAGAGTATTCTAATTGTAATTGTTGAATCACTTAAAAAGACTTTTATTTTATATTTGGCAACTGAAGAATTGTAGAACGTATGGAATTTGTAATAAAAAAGACTTCTGTATTCATTTCTATCTCATTTGTACTAAAACCTATCTTACAAATGAAATCTAGGGGCGCTATAGACATTTTACCACTCACCCCATCAAACAAGTCAAATGCCTAGAAGCTGAAAAGAACAGACGGAAGTAGATTTTGCCAGGTTCTACCAACCACAGCTTCTTCCCACAATATTCCAAAATCCAGCTTCTCTGGAATCTTAAGCTGAAAAGAAGGGGCACAACCATTCCCATGTTGTAGGCGTTTGTACCGTCGCTGCAACTTAGAGCGCGTGGAGGTACGGACAAGAAAAATCTCACTTTCGCAATGGCTAGCGAGATGTGGCGGCCGGCGGGCACACGCGACCGTTCCCTTGTGGCCTTGTGCGAACGACGTTGGTCGAGCGCTATGCTGTTGCAGCAGCAGCACCACAAATCTCGTGTAGTGGCTTGGCCTTTTTGTTGGTCTCTCAACAGTCTCTCCAATTTTGAACACTTTGTGGATCCAAACCTCCTGCCGATCCAAATCCATGGAGATATATCTCAAGGCGTCGGTGTCATTGGATACTCTTTTGGGTGGTGGCTGGTTCGCGGTTACCCTGCACCGTTTGTGCGGAACAATCTCGCCTGGGGCTGAGGGACAAAGGGAGTGTGGACACCACAAGCCCGGATTCTTCGATCCCTTTTGGTGTTGATGTATGGACCTGACGGGTCAGTAACATTTATGCGTTTATTTTCCTTCACAAATTTGAACGACGTTTTTTCTTTTTTTACGACGTACAGTACGTGACTCGTAGACATACATTAATCTATCTATACCTCTTATAAAGCAAAATCCCACTAAGTGCATTAATTATTTTTCTATCTTAACATGCAAGCTATCCACATCACTTGCTATTTTAGCCAACCATTTGTCCATGTCATCTCCACTAACAATAATTATTAATAGTACATCTTTCATGCATATCTATGTCATCTTTTTTTCAGCCATATAATTGTCCACGTCATTAATATTTAGTCCTTAAAATTCAACAATTTCACACGAATTAAATTTAGTGTCTTGATTATTGTGATCAACTTTGACAATTGAATATTTCATGCCTCTTATACCCATTTCATTCACATAATAATATTTTAAAGAGATTCCCGCTGCAACGCGCGTGATATTTTTCTAGTTGTATTTATAGTAGTACATACGAATACAAATAACAGAAAAGTAGGAGAATACAAGCGATTGTACTGCTTCATACATCCACGCCACAACTATCAAGCACCCCGTCCTTGACTGTCATCGGAGAAGAAGAGCATCAGCAGTTGGTTCAAATGTTGACGCTGAAGAAACCCCTGCCATGAGGCGTTAGCCAGTCGTGATAGCCACCAGCCACGAAAGGCTGGATCTAGCCCCCGATAAAAAACAACGGCCAGAGGAGCCGTCTGATCCTCTTCAACACTGATTTCGGGGCCAAAGCCACCCCGCCCTTCAACAGGCGACCGGATCACACACCTTCTTCTTCATTCGCAACAGCCAACGTCGCACTCCAAAAGCAACCCATCACCACCGCCATGCCAAGACGCAACGCCAGATCGAAGTCGCTCCAACAGTTTGGACTCCACAAGACCACAAGCCTCTCTCCGACACCAACAACATCTCCGACGAGCAAAAGCATGGGCTGGAAATCATTATTTCTACTAGCACCATTAACATCCGCCCCACCATGACGCCGACGGCTTTCCCTTTTCACTCGGTGGTGGATTGATGATTTTGGAAGAAACGCTTGATGCTCCTCAATCTTTTCAGTTAGATTTTGAGATTTTTTCTGAAACAGGAGCGAAAGTTTTGCCCCAATCTTTCACAAAGCCTGTACAATTCGTCACCCTAGGCCCAGCTAACAGCTACTCCGTATGAGTTCGGCCTACATCTTCACAAGCCCATATGTAGCAGGGGTAAACTTCAACCTGCCCCCCAAAAGAAAAAAACAAGTTAACAAAACCACCACAGTCCACAGCCGAACCTGGAATTCTGGAAACCTCTCCCCGCCGGCCTTCTATCCTCAACGGCGCATATCCTCTCCCACGCATCCTGGCCGCGCTCCTCCCCGCCGGCCTCCTCTTCTTGGAGTACGGTCGACCACCCGCGCCGGCTCCTTTCCCTCAACCCCGACGCTTCTACCGACGGCGTCGGAATCCTCCTGTAACCTTATCTCTATTCTCAAACCCGCGAATCCCCATCGCCATGTCACACGGAGCTTCCTGTTCCGTCGTCCCGGCACCTCCCCGGACGGCCGGGCACCACGCACTCCTCCTCCCGGCGGCTCCCCCGTCGGTCTCAAAGTGCACCATTAATCGACAAAACCCTCGGATGGCCGCTTCTGGTTTTGGTAAGAAGACCTGCGTTGCTTCATTGCTTACCAGTAGCCGTTTGTTTTGCAGAAATGTTGGGGGGTAACCCCAGTAGGCTCGTAGCTGATTCTTCGTTGTTGTCCACTGTCCTGATGTAGGTAAAGTGACAGCGCCGAAGCGGCAGTTCGTTGTGGCCAGCGGGCTTACTTGGGTTGATGGGGTTGAAGAGCTCATGGAGTTACAAATACAAAAGTACGATTCTCGTTACTATACGCTGTGCTTAAGCTTCTATTGTCTCTTCATTTATCGTCTCATTCGGATTTAATAATAGCCCTAGTCATTGGTGTATGACTTGATTCTGAATTTCCTCTATACATTTTGCTTAAGCTTCTGTTGTTGCTTCTTTTATTTCATCACCGCGATTTAGTAATAGCCGTAGTCATTGGTGTAGAGCTGGATTCTGAATTTCCTCTATACTTTAATTTCACACTAGTTGGTACTCATCTTCGTGTGGCATCTTGAGATCTTATCTGAAGTAGTTAAACCAGAGTGCTAAGTCAGTACAAGGCCTTCTGTTTATTATTTCATGATTTTGCTCACAGTCTTCAGTCTTCACCATGCTTGGTCTTCACATATGAAGGTCAGAAGAGCAAATTCCAGTGAAGTTAAAGAAGAGGCCACCTTTGAGGCGTGGAAAGGTGTATCCGCAACTCTCTGTACCAGAACACATTCCAAGACCTTCTTATGTGGGTGCAAACATACCACAAGAGTTGCCTGCCGTGCGCCAAATACACGATGCCGAAGGTATCACTGGGATGAGAGCTGCTTGCAAACTTGCCGCCCGTGTACTGGAATTTGCGGGAACATTGGTTAAGGTAAATATTATTCTTGTTATAGATTAATATATTCCTTATTTCTGTCTAATCAGTCATCTCAAGAGTCTGCACTTTACACTTCATAATATAGTAATTTTTTCAATGCCATCTCAGCCAGCAATTACCACAAATGAAATCGACAGGGAGGTGCATCATATGATAGTCGAGGCGGGTGCTTATCCTTCTCCACTTGGCTACGGTGGTTTTCCTAAAAGTATCTGCACATCAGTAAATGAGTGTGTGTGTCACGGATTGCCTGATTCAACACAGCTACAGGTTTTTAAGAATGAACATGTCTCATCTTATCTGCATTCTTGTGTCATGCCTATTTATGGGTTGAAAATGGTCTTTCAATGCAGAATGGAGACATCATAAATATTGATGTTAATGTGTTCCTGAATGTAAAGTCCCTTTCTTAAAATTGTTATATGTTTAGTTGGTACATTTGGCACAGAGTCGTATTTGGTGACATGTTCCCTTTTGTAATGAGATTCATACTATCCTCTTTAGGGATACCATGGTGGAACTTCCAGAACATTTGTATGTGGAGAAGCGGATGAAAAAATCAAACATTTCCTGAAGGTAAGCTATTGTTGACGTGTTAGTTCCCAGTATACACAAATGTTCAATAATAATTTGCACTTATGTCAGTGTGGTAATGCTTATGTGCTATGGGCTTTCTATTTCTGTTATAAGATCTACTGACACTGACATAAGCACAATGTTATAAGATCTACTGACACTGACAAAAATCAAACATTTCTGTTATAACATTTCCTGAAGGATTTGAGCTGTAACCAACCTCTAATATTTGTTCTAGTTTAGAAGTATTGATTTTAAAACACAATGTTCTGAAAGGACTTGCTTTGTATTTGGAGCACACAATATTATAATATCTTATCTTCTCATGTATTGAACAAACAATTCTTGCCTTCATGAGAATATGAAATTTTGATTTTTATTTGATTCAGGCAGCTGAAGAATGCTTGGAGAAAGGTATTTCTGTCTGCAGGGATGGTGTAAACTACAGAAAAATTGGCAAGAAAATAAGGTACTTTTTACTCACCATGATACCATGGTTTTGAAATATCAGCAGAGTTTTCTGAAAGCTTTGAAAAATGAAGTATTTGGCTATGCAAACTTGTTGGTCGAAATATGACGAGGAGAATAAACGAGGATCATCTGGGCCTTATTCTCGCTTCTTATTATAGAAAATATTCATTCAGTCTCGAATTTATCTTCATTGTTCTGTCTTCTAGAAACTCGTGAACCTACACTTCCACAAAAAAAGCAGCTTTTCATTATTACAAATTTGTCATTTAAATAGTCGTGCTGAAACGATGTTTCAGAAGTCAGCTCCGTTTCTAGAAACTCGTGAACCTACACTTCCACAAAAAAAGATGAATACTCTAACAAAGGCCCTTTACACCATGAAGAAAGAAAGAAGACGAACTTCGGAAGCCATTCTACCCATGGAAAGGTCCACCAAAGAAGCAACCTGAACTTTTTGTCAAACTGCGACCTCACTTTTCTTGTTTCAGCACATTATGGCAGGGTAGAGGCCACCATTCAATCCCGACTAAGTGGCCATTCAAAATCTCCTCTAGTCTTTTCTCCTATTCCATTCACCCCTTATCTGTTGGGTAGCCTAGGCAGTATGCGTTGGTTGATGGGTAGCACTTGTTCACCATCCACATCCAAGACACCGTTTGGAGCATGGGAATACTAATCATTCAGTTTTGTTGTTGCTGTTCCCTTGTACGGAGTTTTTCGAAAGAGCATTAGTGATGCTGCACACATTAATTTTTCTTCAAAATTTTCAGTAATCTTGCTTATTTCTATGGCTATCATGTGGTGGATCGCTTTGTTGGACATGGAATTGGAACTATGTTGCATTCAGAACCACTTATCCTCCATCATGGTGAGTACTTGATATTTCCCTGATTTTTTTGCTTATGTTATTTTTTGTATTCATCCTATTGGGCAATAGTTTTTGTAGTTTAGCACTTTGGCTTATGACATTAATTACTATTCCCTCCGTTTTTTAATATAAGATGTTTTAGCATTTGTCTACATGCACATGTACACAATGTATGTAGACATGTGTTAGTGTGCATGTTCACTCACTTTAGTATGTATCTAGACAACATGTGCAACACCTAAACATCTTATATTAAAAAACGGAGGGAGTATGTCTTTGGGTTCCTTCTCTGACATATCTATGATTTTTGTCACGCCCAGTTGCTTGTTTAGATTTGTTTAGGCTGGCAATATGTATAGTATTAAACAATGCAGCTACATGTTATCTAAGTATGCCATTTTCTATTGGTTGTGTCATAAATTATTGCCAGGAAGATAATAACAGCGTGTTTAGTTTTGAAAGGAAAGGAGTAACGTTATTACATCCACACTTCATGTATTTGTTACTAAGGATATACACAGCTATGGATTTGATATCTCTATACATCTTGAGATATGCCGTTTTAAACTTTTGAATTTAGACCTAAATTATGCTGGACTAATGCATGGTGATCAAAACGTACAATAGACTGATGAATTCTCTCTCTTGTAGCCAATGAAAACCCGGCCGAATGGTTGAAGGTCAAACATTCACAGTCGGTATGTACTATGGGCTTTCTATTTCTGTTATAAGATCTACTTACAAACAATCCTTATTTTTCTTGAGTAGGATGGACTAGAATTCTCAGGCCCCGTTTGGAGACAAAGTATTTTCAAAGTATTCTTGCAATACTGTGGTATTTAGAAAAACTGAAGTTTCCAATACTTTGAGGTGTTTGGATACAAGAAAAACTGCAGTTTTATATACTGTAGTATTCCCAATACTGCAGTTTTTTTGGAGTATTGGAAAAAGAGGTCCCGACCTATTTTTTCTGAAACGGAGAAACGAAAGTCGTAGTTTCGTGCTACTCGCATATCCGTCTCTTTCGTTCCTGCTCTCCTGCGGCGATGCCCTCTGCAGCTTTGTCCCTCCGCTGTGTCTCCATTGCGGCGTGTTGGTGTTGCGTGATGTCCCAGCTTCATGCATATATCTCGATCGGTCAATCCCCAGACTTTTAGATCTATTTTCTTTAGTTGGATCAATCTCCCCGGTGAGAGTAAAAGGAGGAATAACACCTGAGCTTGCTGTCCACGTTGTAGCATCGTAAGTGCTCCGGCGTTGCAGCTGCCTTCTTGGTACCCTAGCCGACTTGCCGGGCGGCGGCGGCGGCGCCAGCAGATGAAAATCTCTGGGCTTGGAGGATGGATTCCGAGCTATGACTTCATGCAACAGCCATGCAATGCAACTAAGAGATCGGTCAAAGTTGATCCATGCAGCAACCAGTGCAACGGAGTGACGGACATGCAGCTAAAGCATTTGCCGGTCATACAGAATGCAAGAACCTGCTCTCGCCGACGGCCGTGCGCCGGACCTGAGCGCGATCGGCGGTCGCCGGATGCTATGATAAGGATTTGCCGTGAGTAAAAGAAGTAGGATTTGACGTAATATCTCGTTGTTGATTAGAAGCATCATTTATAGATGAGCTAACTAGATGAAGCTGAAGCATTCAACGTGCGCAACTCATGCACAACCATGCATGCAAGCGCCATGCAGCAATCGATGGTCGAAAGGAACCATCCATGCACTCGGTCAAAGCGATGGTTAAACGACACTTCCCAAACGCTTGACAGTTTCTGGCAAAACTGTGAAATAATGCCGTATGATGAAACTGAAGTATTCCTCCGCCGGGCAGTGTAATACTTTAGTATCAGGATACTGCAGTTTAGAAAAAACGGAGCTCCCAAACTAGGCCTCAGTGATTTGAGTATGCATGAAAATGCTTTTTTCAGAAGATAAAACCTTGCTTTTTAGAAAGTAAATGTGCGGGTCCTAACACTTTGGTAATTAGGCATTATATTTATATGTAATCCTTGACGCTGTTGGTATTTTTACCTTAAGTGGAGATGGATGCCTCTTAAAATTTCAGATGAAGTTGACAAGCTTGATGGAATTTTTGCAGAACCTATACTTATAATGGACAAAGCAGAGTGTGTTACATGGGAAAATGGATGGACTACTGTCACCACTGATGGCAGCTGGGCTGCACAGTTTGAGCATACTGTGCTGGTCACTAGGACGGGCACAGAAATATTGACAAAGCTTTGAGTTTATTCATGCTGAATGTAGTAAGAAGTTGTTGAGCCATCTACTTTCAGAGTGGGTTGGTTCACAGAGCAGCCTCCAGCCTAGCATCTGAATCTGGATGGCAATGACTTGTGTATGCCTCTTACTTTCTTACTGCCATTTTTCAACCATGATTTCGAAACCCACATTCTGTTCGTGTCCGTTAGCAGGACTATTCATTTCAGAACTCTGAAATCAATTGCAGGTCCAGATGTGGGAAGCTTCCCCAACCTGTCAGGAAATAGATGTGGGGACATGCTCGTGATCACCTGCTGTTGGGAGAGGTCCTGCTTGACACTACCATGGCGTATGTAGTTTCTAGAAGAGCTGATGGTACATGTGGTAGTTAGTTTTTTGGAAGTAGATTGCAGGTTTAGAAATGGAATGTAAAATTTCTTCGAGTTCCCTTGCTATGTTCGTCCCTGAACCATTTCTTGTTTCCTTTAGCACGGTCTTAAGCTGAAAATTGGCTCTAGTTGCCCTGGTCACCCTACATTTGGCTGCTTTGGCAGCAGTAAATCAGATGGCAGATCCACCTGGCCCCTTTGAGCGCTTCATCGTAACTGCAATAGCAGTGATGACTGATGACCCAACAATTTTGGCATCGGAATTTGAAACCACCGTGGCACGAGAGCCTCATGGTTCCATGGGACCCTCGGGAACCAACTCGGGATCTTATATTCATGCTACTGCCTTGTACTAGTGCCTGATCTGGCTGGCACCTGCAGACTGAGGTTTGCAGATTGTAGCATCCACATTGTCTGGTCTGTTAAAGATCTCTACTAGTACTGCAATCTGCAGTGCACACGGAAATTGCAAAACCGAAGATCTCTACTAGTACTGCAATCTGCAATGCACACGGAAATTGCTAAACCGAAAAAAAAAAACGGTTAAACGATCTCTTCACGATCAGTACAGCTTCCTTGATCAAATTTTACGGGAGACCTTTGTTCCCAGCACTCAATTGCGGTTGATCCTGAAAATTCACGGAAAAGCTTTGCACTTTTAGCAAAACCGTTTATTTAACTTGTTCTAGATTGCACCGGTATGTATAGATTACTGCAGTTCAAGAAACGCCTGATATGCATTGCGGGGGGCTCTCACTTTCCCCTTTTCCTCCTCTCTCCTCCCTCCCTTCGCTTGAGAGTCTCCACCGCTGCCCCGGGCCGATCCAAAGCTATCTCCGGCGGCGCTGCCGCTTGGAGATGGTGGAGGAGAGGCGCCGGCTTCCGCTCTGTGCATATTAGGCTTAGCTTTAGTCCCGTTGTGGCGTTTTGGAGTAGATCGCTGGATTTCATCGGCTGGATCCGGTGCGCCCTCCGCTTGATTCTTTCTGCTGCTCTGCTTCGGTGGACGCAGGGGAAACTCGAGCGAGGCATCTCCTCAAATAAAGCCGTCCTCCCCTTCTATTGGTGCTGTGGTTGCTGACGAGCGGCGGCTACAGCACGGCGACTTGCCTTGGTGGTTTGCTCCCATGGAGGGAGATGCCTACTACGGAGGAAGCCGAAGGCAATCTTTCCAATAAGCTCATGGTTTCCTGCTGGTCAACTGGTGGAAGTGGAGAATCAAGGTCCTTCTCCTCTGCTCGTCTTGGTGGCGAGAGGGGAAGGGATTTCGATGCTCTGCTGAGCTGCTGGTGGGATCTGCGCCAGGGGAGAGCTGCTGCTTTTCCTGGGAGCTTTCTCACGGCGGTGTCGTCCTCGCCGTCGTTCTTCAAGGTCGAATGGCGACCGCTCCCGCCTCGGGCGTCGACGTCGGTTTTCCGGTCGATGTCGGATGGTTCTACTCAACCTCCAGACCATGGCGCCGTTACGGAGGCCCTTCGATTCGCGGGCAGCACGCTCCCGCCTCCTCCTCCCAAGTGGTGCGTCCTCGGTGAGGTTCAGGTTGGCTGTGCCGCGATTCAGATCAGCTGCGCTGGAGAAGGAGCTGGACCTGATCGCTTTTCTTCCTATTTTTCTGAGGTCCTTGGTGTAAATTGTAAGGCCTTGTGTGTAATTTCCTTCTTCTTTGGTGCCTTATCTGTAAAATGTAACCCAGCCTTGACTTAAAGAAGCTCTCGGTCCTTCGGGGCCGATCCCCTGTTCAAAAAAAAAAAGCCTGATGAGTGATGAGAAGAAAGACAGGCTTGCACAGCCAGCACGGCATGGATTAAAGAAGTAGCTCTGGGATCTGCTGGAGTGAAGTGGAAGTGTGAACCGCTCTGGTCTGATGGAGGCGCGGTCCCACCATCCAGGCGGCTCACTGTCTCGCTGCGCTTGTCCCTTCCCCATTACAATCCTAAATCAAGTTTTATTTAGAGGATAATCAATTCTTACTCCAGAAAGAGAAGCTAACCACCAAGAAGAAGGTAAGAAACAAACGGCCCTATTCCTATTGTAGATTCATTTCCATCGCCTCCCCAACTCAAAATTCCCCAAATCTCTACTCACCCACACCACCGTCCTTCATCCTCCAGTCCCAGTAGCACCGGCGCACGAGCTCCCGCTCCGAGCGAAAATTCGCTCAGGGAAAGGCAAATTCCCAGAGAAAGCAAGCAGGGAGCTCATCGGAAGCACCACCGGCACCAATCTCCCTCAAAAGAGGCAATCCACCAGGTATCACCAGGCAGGAGGAAAGCACGCTCCCAATGGGGAGCAGAAGCAGAGGAGGGAGAAGCACCAGCAGCTTGCTCCTCTCGCTCCACCTCCTCATCTGCCTCCATTCCTCTCTGCACTGTAAGCTCTCTCTCTCTCTCTCTCACGCTTGTCTTCTTCCACCGTTCTCTGTTTCTGCGCCTGTTAATGTTTCTGTTGTAATTACTGCAGGCTCGGTGTCGGCGGCCGGCTCTGGCGACCCGTACGTGGGCGTGACGATCGGCACGGCGGTGACCAACCTGCTGTCCCCGTCGGACCTCGCGACGTTCCTCCGCTCGGAGCGCATCACCCACGTGCGCCTCTACGACGCCGACCCGCGCCTGCTCTCCGCGCTCGCCTCCTCCGGCGCCACCGCCATCGTCGGCGTCCCCAACGACGAGCTCCTCGCGCTCGGCTCCTCCCCGGCCACCGCCTCCGCCTGGGTCGCCCGCCGCGTGCTCCCCTTCGCCCGCCTCATCTCCGCCATCGCCGTCGGCGACGAGGTCCCCACCGCCCTGCCCTCCGCGCTCCCCGTCCTCCTCCCCGCCATCCAGTCCCTCGCCGCCGCCTCGCCGCGGCCAACCTCTCCTCCATCCCCGTCTCCACCCCGCTCCCTTCTCCATCGTCCTCGACCCCTTCCCCCCTTCCCAGGCCTACTTCAACCAGTCCCTGGCCAAGTCCTTCCTCCTCCCGCTCCTCTCCACCTCGCCAACACCTCCGCCGCTCATGCTCAACCTCTACCCCTACTACTCGCTGATGCAGAGCAACGGCGTCGTCCCGGTCGATAACGCCATGTTCAAGCCGCTCCCCCGTCGCTGGAGATGGTCGACCCCAACACGCTGCTCCACTACACCAACGTGTTCGACGCCATGCTCGACGCCGTCTACGTCGCCCTGAAGAACCTCAACGTCACCGGCAGCGTGCCGGTGCTGGTCACCGAGACCGGCTGGCCATCCTACGGGGACCGCAAGGAGGAGCCGTACGCCAGCAGGGACAACGCCAACACCTACAACTCCAACCTCATCAAGCACGTCGTCACGGACAAGCCCGGCACGCCGATGCGGCCCGGCACGCAGGCGAGCGTGTACATCTACGAGCTCTTCAACGAGGACCTCCGGCCGGGGCCAGTGTCGGAGGCCAACTGGGGGCTCTTCCACGGCAACGGCACGCCGGTGTACCTGCTCCACGTCAACGGGACGGACGGATTCTTGGGGAACGACACGACGGACCGCACCTTCTGCATCGCGGCGGACGACGCTGACGAGAAGGCAGTGCAGGCGGCCATGGACTGGGCGTGCGGCCCCGGGCGGTCCGACTGCACGGCGATACAGCCCGGGGAAGGGTGCTACCAGCCCAACGACGTGCGGAGCCACGCGTCGTTCGCGTTCAACGCCTACTACCAGTCGCAGGGCAAGGCCGGCGGCTCCTGCTACTTCCAGGGCGCCGGCATGGTCACCACCACGGATCCAAGTGAGTATTACCACTTCCTGAAAATTCTGATGCATATAAATAAACATTGCTTGAGACATGAATTTTCATTGCTTATTTCGCGAGCATAGGCTGTTCTTATTTCTTTCTAAGGTTGGTCGTTCTTGGGTTTGACATTCTCCATTTGATCGAGAATCGTTCTCTGATTCTCTCGATCTGCTCTTCCAACGGCTATGCAATGTTCTGCGTTTCATTTTTGTCTGTTCCATGCTTGCTTGGGATTGACAAACATATATAGTAGCAACGCTTGCAGCCTGATGAATACACATTCTCATGCTCGTGAGTATTGAGTATTGACGGACTGACAGTGAGTGAGGCGCAGAAGAAATACACATCTTATTGACAAATGACAAGTAACTACCGAAACCAGCTTTAGAGGTTTGCTCACTTGTCCCGTAGTTCCTTGCGACCCCCTTTTGGTCTTCAGCTTGTCAGGTGTCGATGATGCACATACAGCATAGTGGCGCCAGACCAATTCAGTGTAGATGTGTAGTATAGTACTACTCCTATACGTCAGTAGCCAGTGGAAATGCTTTTTATACCTGCAAGATCCCGGCTTCGATTCTTATGTAGGAGAGACGCCATTGTCACGCCCCAAAAGTAGATGGCACTCATGGAAGACCATTCCGGAAAGTTGTTCGGTTTGTCTTATCATTGGAGATTGGAAACCACTTAGTGGAATTAGTATTTCCACAGCAAATAAAAGTGCAATTAGTATTTGTTCCATTGATATTGTTAGGAGAAAGGTTGCTTTTCCTTGTAGGTAGGGGTAGGACTAGTGCAGCGACCAAGTGTGGTATCTGGGAGAAATGTTACTTCGTCCAGCTTTTATGAGAGTTTAAAAGCTCTTGCATTGCGTTTAGGCTTGAGTGCTTGACAGATCACGACAGCTTGAGAGAAATTGCTCGGATATGACCTTTCTATGAAGGCTAAAATTGTGAGCTTTTCGATAACTGGGTCCTGGCTTTCAGTCGATGAGGTTTTGTACCCATAGGATGCACTTTTAAATATGACATGAGCCCATGGCCACGTAAAATCAGAGGAGACAGAAGCTGAGCTAGTTCAGCCTGTAGATTTGTTTTGTACTTCGCCAGGTCCGAGAGAGTGCTCTGGGCGTGGAGTGTGCTGATCTGACTGGGAGCACGAGCACGTCCAACCGCAGTACCATTTCACAAAGAGAAAAAGGGCGCCACAAGATTGCAAAAAAGAATCCGCTTTCTCGCATGTGAGTAGGAGCTACGAGCTGTTCACATCACATGCCAACGCTACTACATTACAGTTTACGCACCTCCTCAGTCTTCACCCCCATCACTTTCGTCAGCTTTGTCATCTCATTCTTCTTAGGCATATTTGTGACATTTTTTGTTCTATCCTGAATATGTTACCTTTCGAATGCTTGCCAATTTTTTGATTTCTTAATAGGTCCATAGCATGTCATTTGAATAAAAATGGGGGAAATTATTGCTGTTTTACATTATCTCCTTTCTTTAAAGTATTCATCACCGTTTTTTCTTGAATCTTTTGCTTGATTTTTCTCAATGTCAAGTATGGCCACTGAGTATGGCTGCACTGCATTGCGCTCCCGTTCACTGGTGCACATACTTCAGAATGTAAATGTTTCAGAACTGTTTGGAAAAAAGTTTCAGAACAAGATTGTTACTTCTGAAAAAGTATGATCATGGCTAATGGTGATGTACAGGTCTCGCATGGCATGCTTCAAAAGCTAAAGCTGAGATCTGAGATCTTTCTTGTTGCCCATGATTACGTGTTATAGTCCTGCATTGGCACGCACTGCATTTTCATGCGCAACCTATGGTTGGAGATTTGGGTAGTGTTGGGTAGCAACGGGAATCTTTGGAATTCTGCCCTTTTGTGGGGGCAATATCATACCTTGGCATATCAATAGTACCCAAAGTCTCATTATTGTGTCCGTTTAACTGCTTTCATGTCCCATGGTCAGCAGATGACCGTGGTCAATAGCATTGTTAGTATTCACTGCGCCATTTTTAATCATGGTTCACCAAGGTTGAAGAGTAATAAAAACAGTCACCGGATGTTATAGCTAGTTACAGAAGAAGTCGTTATCGAAAATGCAATGGATTTCTACACCTTGTAGCGAGAGGATCTGGTTAGGAACTGATGCATTCTTGCCCATTGGATTATTGTACTGTCACCATGTCACAAGAACTGCATTGAGCTAATGTGGCAAAACTGAAGTACTGAACTCGCGCTAGTTGTAGCCAAGTAGTCAAGACAAACAAATGATAATGATTCTCCTGGATAATGTGTACTATTTTTTATCTTACGAAAATGCAAGGGAAAAGATAAAGTGCATACCTGGAATTTTTGGATCTGGATGCCATCTAGACCTTCTGAAATTCGAAATGTGATTCAAGAGTCAAGACAAAGTGTAATCCATGCAAGTGGCCCACTGGCCTACTGGAATGTATGTGGGGAGCATGTACTCTTTGTCTGGTATGGTAATAGTATTATTACATGGACACATGCATGTGGACATGCTGTGTTCTCCCATTTTTCTTCCCAGAATATTTTTTATTATACACATCCATGTTATAAAAATGTAATGTAGATTAATACCACAGGATTGGGCTCTCGGCTCTGAGCATCTAGTGGTTCTGTGTCTAATTTACTTATTCGTTTGTTAGTGTTGTCATTTAGACATTGACTGAGACGAGAACTGAATGGAAGCTGTGTATTTAGTTGGCTTCAACTGATGATACTATTACGGACTGGACCAGGGAATGATAATTTGGTAGTCCTTAGTGCCGTATAGGTTGTGTTCACTTTCGCGAACTGGTAATGTGCAAGGTAGAAATACTAGGAGTTGTTCATATGCCTAGTGTTACTGATGGATTCAGGCTTTCAACATCACAAAAGAACTCCTCTTTTCATATCTAGAGCTGCTGCAAATCTACACTCTGCAGAATGGTCTTCAGTGATGTGAGGCCAAGGCTCCCTGGCATGTACTAAGCTACTAGAGTTCGTCGGCTTGCATGTAATATGTACTAAATTCTAATGCGGACCAGTTCCTGCTTTGAATGATTTCGACTTCTGAGGAATTCTCCGAATGAAAAAATTGTACTCGTGTGATTTTCCACAGGTGTAGGTAATTGCTAACAGAGAAACGTCATCTTTTCTTACTACTGTTCGGAAGTCATGTTTTACCCTCTCATCTGGAGCCAATAAATGTGTCTAGATATCTTGATGACATGTTTCACCATACATAAGTTCCGGTTGATCATTTTGATTGGTTGCTTCTGTCTTTCGCAACTATCACATTCTTAAGGTCTTTCTTTAGTTTCGAATTAATCGATACCTTTTGTTGTACAGGTCATGACAGTTGCATCTTTCCTGGAAGGTACTTTGCTAATTTTATTTATCAGTAATGTACTTGAAATTGTCAAACTGATTAAATATGCCATATTCACCAAAACATAATCATATCTCAAGTTATAGAAGTGAAATCCTACTAGAATTTGAAAATGTAATATCCAAATTCAGTTTCCACAGAATGCGGCAAACTTCAAAGCTGAAGACGATATTAATAGTCTACTCTGACACCTCATTTTCAAAAATATTATTAATATATTGAAAGGTGAGATCAAATGCTCACCACGCCTGACTTCCGCTAATGTTGTGCTGTTTATCATGCAGTAAGCTGTATAGCAATGTCACGAAATCTGACGGTGCAAATCAAGCACGACGCAGACGAGTGATGCTAAAGGATCTGCCATATGGAGACTGAGAAGAGGAAGGGAAAAAGGGTTCTTGTTGATCCCCAGTCTCTTGTTGAGCGGGATGGTGGCGGTTATGATGACAAATTCAAACTTTTGGACATAACAGGAACATGTTAGTTGTAACAAATGCTAATTTTTGGGATGGGATGTTAGAAGAGGGGCCAGCGGTTGTATGTTTAGTGATTCTTTATTGTTAGATAAGCATAAATAAATTATTCTTCCCCTTTTCGAAATGTATGATATGCTACAAATTCTAAATACGTGCTTCTGAGTTCACTGAGGGTCTGTTTGGTTTGGAGCCGGTGCCCGCCTTACCAAAATGTTGGCAAGCCTGTGAGATGTGGCTCCTATTTGGTTGGCATCCAAAATTTTGTCTAGCCCAGCCCAACCAGAGCGACGCAGTGCATTTTCTTGCCAAATCCTAGGCAATCCATGAGCGGAGGATTCCTTCGCCAAAAATTTGGTCACGCCAAGATTTGGTAGGGCTGGGCAGGGCGTAAACCAAAGCACCCTGACTTCTCGTGAATCTACATCTTAACCTAGAATGTGGATTAAAGAGGATCAAATGGATGAGTTGGTGTTTTCCAAAATAGTGAATTGCGCCAAAAGTACACGAGCATTTTTTCTCAAACTATCGGGAGCAGCCTCTGATCATCTTCAGTCTGGTATATGATGATCAGAAATGTTGAAGCCTCATCTGTCGACCCAGATTGAATTTTTGCTTATGGAGTGCTTTATTACCTCTCTTTCCCGCATTTACTTTTATCTTTGTTGATTTTGTTGGTAGAATTACTTTTCACTACATCTCAGGCTATACAACCATATAAGAGCTGGAGCTCAGTAGGTATATGAGAACTACCAAAAACACACACACACACGGAAAAAGAGAACATGGCCCTGCCAAGCGAGCACATAGACTCTCAACAGTATTCAACCACCATCATTAGCCACACCCGGAATTTGAAAAAGGTTCTCCAACAATGACCCTCCTGGGAAGGGAGGTATGACCCAGAGGGCGTCACAACCCAAACCGGGATACCCCTTACTATGTGGCGATTTAGGTCGTTGTAGATAAATATAATTCTTAAAATTTCAACTAGGTGAACAATCCTATATGGAAGGTTACGCTAGTAACAAGCAACATAGTAAAGCTAAGATAGTTAGAAGTAAACCAAGCACAAGTAATAGACAGGACAAACATAACCAAAAGTGGATGAACATAAGAACATGTTGAACTATTCGGAAGCTCAAGACCTTGGCGGACTATATCTCTGTTGTAGAGGCCGCGGCTAACAAAACCCACAACAGTCCCTCGGATCCAGCCTTGTTCTTCGAGATCTCACCAAACCAAGCATGAGATCTTACACTAGTGTCATATCTTGGGGTCTCCGGCTCCATACAAAATCATTGATTCAAACCAAAAGCCGAGAAGCTCCTAGGGTGACTTCAACTATCTAGAGTACCCGACAAACCCAAGAGTATTAAGCACGCAGCAAAATCGGAGAGGGGAATCAACTTTTGGCTCTATGGAATCACATATCTTGGTATCCTCTTTATTTTTCGTCCCTTGGATGCATCGTTTAGTGAAGGAAACAAGAGGCATCATGTTTTTTCTAGATTTACAATAGCGTGCAAGATCAGATCCAAAAGGCGAGTCTCTGCAAAGAAGAAGACTCTCTTATCTAGAACACCACAATTTGCTGCGCTCCTAGGACTCTGTAGCTCTTTTTTTCCTTTGTTTTTGGTCACTTTGTACTCATGTACACTCCTTCTAATTTCAATGAAAAGCAGGCCAGACTACCTTTTCCGTCAGAACACCACAATTTCAAACCTTAACCAAGTTGAGCAGGAAGTCGAGACCCTCCAAGATGTCCAGAATCCTCCGGGTGTCCGAAATACACGAAGCCATTCGGGGCATGTCACTACCAGTCCAGAGATTAACCCGGATTGATAGTGAGGAGACTCTGCGGTATATCTCATGGCCGGGAACCACTATAAACCTTTGGATGTTCCTTGGAATTTTCACTTGGTATTGCACTCACGAGGCAACTTTTGGTTCCAACGGTTCAGTCAAGGTTCATTGCCAGGATCCTTCGACTCAGGAGCGTGATAAGCCAAAGTGTCAAACTTGTCTTTCAAAGTTATGACGAGTGGCACAAGTATCTTTAGGCCATAATTAAGGCCGAATATTTGCTATAAAATATTGGAATTATTAGACACAGGTTGCACAAAGAACATCGTTCACAACAAGTATTTTATGAGATGCCCTGAAATAGTTAAGACCATAGACAATAATAAAGCTGAAGTATCTACAGACATGTCATGAATAAAGAAAATCCATAACCAGTTGGCATATGATATTGAAACTTACATAAATGGCACTAAATATATAATAGAGGAAATTACAATCAGAGATTTATCAGTAATTGACGATGACATTTTTTTCTGAAAAGGGCAGTCCCAGCCTCTGCATCGATTGATGCATACGGCCTTTATTAATTTATTAAAATTGACGATGACATGATATTAGGATTAAGATTTTTACAACGGTCCTTGCAAACCACTATTATACATGAAGGAGTTACATTCATCCCATATCAAGATAATGTCCCATACATATCTGAGATTAGAAAACAAAAATAATCGTATGTATTAGTATATTTAATTCTAATATATTATTGGTATCAGAGCTAGTATTCAATCATTGAAAGGTTAAAGTATCTAAATTTAGAAATTAGCGAAGGTAAAGTAATGAAAACTAAATAATTTATTGACATAAGGTGCAGAATAAATCCTTCTGAAGAGCATATTTGGCAGTGATCCCGCTCTTTGCAAACATTGCAAACAATTGTACCACCTTCCTATGACCCATTGCAAGAAAAAAAAAGTAAAAAGCAAATACGAAATTTAAATACACGGTCTTCTCATTAACCTTTTGTTCCAAACAAGCTCAGAAGTAATGATCACATAATACACATAATTACAAAAATAGCTCAAAAATAATGATCACATAATAAAGTATAACTACAAAACAAAGTTCAGAAGAAACGATCACATAATAGACGTTCCTTCAAAACAAGATCAGAATTCAGAAGTATTACAATTTGGCTGCCAATCGGAAAAAAAACCGAGGTAACCTCCTAGCTCGGTTAACCATCACCGCCAACAATTAGTCAGACAGCGCCTCCATATTGCTAGTCTCTGCCTGTACCAAATTGTAGATGCGGCAGGCGGACTGTTGAGATTGCCCACCCAACGTGGCGTTACACCATAGCCAGTGGACTCCCGCCTGACCGAGTGACATCCGAGAATCAAACAAATTTGTAAACTGCGTCATTTCGACCTGAAGCATCGGAGCTCCTCCCCCTAATTTCCACTTGGCCATGCTTTCGGGAGAATCGCTGACCAACTCGGTTGAGGTTGTTGCCATGGCCATGACCACGGCCTCTGGTGCCATCGTACCAGACATAAGCCTCCCAAGCTATTACGCACAGCTCGTGCCGCTTGTAGCGGCTGATGACGCGCGCGGTGAGGTTGAACCGCGGAGGTAGCATCGTCGCGTCCTGCGAAATCGATGCCACAATGCTGGTGATCTCCACTTGGTGGTACCCTTCACCGGCATGGTTCGCCGTGACGATCTGATCTAGACGATGGGATGCAAACTCGAGCATCAGGAAGAGGACGAACACGAGAGAGATCACGAGGCCAAGCGAGAGCAGCAGGAATTTGCATGCGATTTATGTAATCGGAGACGGTTTAAAACATAAATTGTGTACACTGTAGTTCGAACACATATCCAAGACCAAGTCGGTGACACGGTGGTGTGAAAACCCAGGAGGCAGCAGAGGCACCCGGGGCCGGGGGCATTTCAGCGGCAAGCATTGGGGGCGGCGATGTGTGGCACTCGCGGGAGTCTTGTCTCCTCCAGACCATGAGCAGCTGGATGGTCGACGCTGCGAGTCTCGTGCCAGAATATGTATTGACGAGACATACCTTGAAGAACCCGGCCAGATGATGTTGGAGGAGAAAAGATGGGGCGCTGACTCAGTAAAAAGACACGTGATGCGGGACGGAGGATTGAAAGCGTAAGGAAGAAGTCTATCGTGGTGAACACTAGCGGGGATAGCACCACAACGATACATTTTAGCGGGATCCTAGTTACGAACTCGCGTGGAATCATGTGAAGCGTATACGACCCTAAATCAATGAAGCAAAAAAAAACCGAGGTAACCTCCTCGGTTAACCATCACCGCCAACAATTAGTCGGACAGCGCCTCCATATTGCTAGTCTCTGCCTGTACCAAATTGTAGATGCGGCAGGCGGACTGTTGAGATCGCCCACCCAACGTGGCGTTACACCATAGCCAGTGGACTCCCGCCTGACCGAGTGACATCCGAGAATCAAACAAATTTGTAAACTGCGTCATTTCGACCTGAAGCATCGGAGCTCCTCCCCCTAATTTCCACTTGGCCATGCTTTCGGGAGAATCGCTGACCAACTCGGTTGAGGTTGTTGCCATGGCCATGACCGCGGCTTCTGTCATCTTCTCGAGGCAAGTATCAGGGAAGTAAGCCTTGCCAAGGGGTGTGCCATGGTACCAGACATCAGCCTCCCAAGCTAGCACGCACAGCTCGTGCCGCTTGTAGCGGCTGATGACGCGCGCGGTGAGGTTGAACCGCGGAGGTAGCGTCGCGTCCTGCGGAATCGATGCCACGATGCTGGTGATCTCCACTTGGTGGTACCCTTCACCGGCATGGTTCGCCGTGACGATCAGATCCAGACGATGGGATGCAAACACGAGCATCAGGAAGAGGACGAACACGAGAGAGATCACGAGGCCAAGCGAGAGCAGCAGGTATTTGCCTTTCTTCAAACGCGCCCTCTCTGCTAGGTCCAGCACCAATTCGGTCGCAGTTGGGAATTCCATGGGCAAAGTCGACAGGATCTGAATTTCTATGTCCAAGGATATCGATGGACCTCTGTTTATATACACAGATGATCCGATGCAGGACCGATCGAGTCCTAGCAGATTATGTCTCGAACTGGGATTAATTCCGAGTCCGACCGAGTCCAGGCACTAATATCCAAATCGGTGTAGGTTTGGAGTTGGATCCAAATAAACTAAGTCCTATATATAGACGTAAACGCTGAAGACCTAGCCCTACAGACCTGGCTCGTGCTAGTTGCGTTTATCTGACAGAATCTGGCAACTACGGCGGCTACGTCACCTTGAAACCAGAGCCTGCCAATCACGCCGACGAGGATGATGACGATCCGATGCTCCTTTTGCTCGCGATTTGCGCTGGCTTGGCCTTCTATACGTTCCAACTCACTCGAGTCTTGGAGCCTAGGTACTCCGTCGAGGTCACAGGCGTCCAAGCAATCGCGGAGCTCACCGGCCTTCAACCTCACGGTCCATGTCGACAACAAGCAGCATGTACGACGAGTCTGCAAGGAGAAGAGCAACGTGATCGTGTACTACAATGAAGCGAGCGACGATGGATATAACGAGACAAGCATCGGATGGGGCAAGTTGCCTGCCTTCTGCGTCGATAGGTGGTCGACGACGGACATCGACCTGCGTTTGTCTAATCAGGGCGTGTTCCTCTCTCAGAGGTTGCGGGAGAAGATGGAGTTCGACCGGCAAAGCCGAGGAATGAAGATGGCAGTCGAGATCAAGCCGATACATCCAGAGGAGGCATCTAGGGCATGCCTCGTGATGTGTCAGGGCAAGTTTGGTCAGTCCGCCGCAGCAGCGCCAGCAATGCCGTGCCTCCAACTATGTGCGACAGAAATAAGAAGCCTTTACCACAAGTCCAAGACTCAATGCACCCCCATTACCTATTACCTAAATAATAAATATATTAAGGCGCACCGAATTTAGCCCTCCACAGCGAGCCTCGCCGTTCCCGCACTGTAGCTGGAACAGTAACCGCGGTACTGTGCCCACTACAGTACGAGACCACCTCCGCGCCGTTGACTGCTGATCGAACGGTCCACGTGATTGCTCCACGTCACCCGCAAACCATTTTGCAGAAATCAACTCGCAAAGCGAGAAATTGCCCCGCAGTCCAGATTTTAACGCTGCGACGGACCTAAACGACATTTCCAGAAAACACAGGGACCCCGCTGCAAAAAGACCCGCACAGCCCCCCCCCCCTCTTCCTTCTCTCTCGCGCGCGGACCGGAATTCGCCGCCGGCGCCAACGCGCCGTTCCGCCGCTCCGGTGCTCCCCGTCCAGATCGACGGACACGGCGGGCTCCGCCGTCCTCGCCTCCACCTCCTCGCCGAGTTTTGTGTCCCGAAACGCCGCGGCCTCACCGGAATCGCCGCCGCAGCTGCCGCTCCGGCGACCTACAGGCGGCGGCGCCGCCACCCCCGGGTTGCCCGCGTCGAGGCGCGTCCAGTGCGCCCGCCCGTGCGTCCTGGATAGCCGTCGTTCCACGCCGGCATCCGCGTCGCCGCCGCGGCAGCTCCGCCCGTGGGTGACGTCATTGTGACGTCCCAGCGGGCCTGGGCTGGGCAGTAGGCCGTCTGCTGGGCCGGCCTGCTTGCTGTGCGCCTACGTCGGCCTTCTCAATTTTTTTTTTTCTTTTTTTCCTGTTTTCCTATTTTCCAAAACTTCCAAAACTTTTCAAATACAGCTCCAAATGAACTCAGACCAATTTCTAAAAAATTGTAAAAATCAAAATAGCCATTAGAAATGCTTTGGGACCTTTTCCACACAATTTCAAATTTTATTTTCTAACTGAATAGAATTGAATCAAAATACAAAGTTTAGAAAAGATCATGGTTCAAAAAAAAACACTTTACAACTTATTCCATCATTTCAAACAGATTAATTCCATCAAACTACAAAATTTAAAAAAAAACATGATTCAAACAATTTAAAACACTTTACACCTTTTTCAAAAAGATTAATATTTCGCGATAATTTAACTAAACTGCCTCCAATTATGCATACAGATATTGTTTCGACATAACTGTAATATATTTCCTCTTATTAGGGTGCTACATAATAATAAAATTATGGCAAGACAAAACCATATTTGACCATTTCAATTTAGCTAACATATTTGGAAGTAATATAATTTAGATTCCTCTAAAGTAATATAACTTAGATTCCTCTAATTCTGCAGTTGCACTTAAAAAAAATGTTTAATTCCATGAATATTTGGAGAAAATGCAGATTCATTTCGTCAAATTATAGATTGAGTTCAAATTGAATACAATTTAAATAATGTTTTACTTCATACACATTTCAAGAAATCGCAAATTCTTTTCCTCTAAAGACGGATTGAATTTAATAGTTGCTAATACAATATATTTACTCTAACCAAGGATCTAAAATACATATTTACGGCAAAATACGGACATAATATGTAAACATAACCATGATATAATTCCTCTAAATATGGTGGTAAATATCGAAATTATGGCACAATGGAACTACATTTCATCGTTTCAATTTACCTAACATATTTAGAAGTAATATAACTTAAATCTACCTAATTATTACGTACTTACACTTAACAAAAAATGCTTGAATAGATGAATATTCACAGAAAATGCAAATTCATTCCCTCTATTTACAGATTGATTTCAAATTGAATTTCAGCTACTGTAACTACATTATACAAATTATAACTATCGCATTTCCTTACAATATATGTAACGCAACTACCAAAAATAATACACAAACTATTACAACATATTCTCAGCAAGGGCGCGACGGCACTACGAACTCGCGTTGAATCATGTGAAGCGTATACGACCCTAAATCAAGGAAGCAAAAAACAGTTCAACCAACCATCTGTTTATCTGTTTCCACGGCTTTCTGTACCACTTTTCAGTGACCATTCCATAAGTTTAGCTTTTCTAGGGTAATTATTGAGAGACTAGAAGAGAATGGCGCGCTTTGCTGCGCCGGAGGGTATTATTGTGATGATCAATACATGACATGCTAGTCTGAGTAAGATTAGTTGCTCATCCATGATCAGGTACAAATTCATAACTTTTTTGGCAAATATTATAAATATAAAAAAGTAACAACTTTGAATATGTTAATCTCCGAATGAGTGAGTCACGCCCCTGTTGCTTGGACGCGGAGAAGCCGTGCGAGGCAGGGGTTGGTTGAGGTGTAGCCGGAGGCAAAGCTTGCATCGTACGTGTGCTTGTAGAGAAGGAGGAGGCACGGTGAGAAGGGGGGAGGAGAGGAGGGCCGCTCGGATGGCTTGCTGGTCGGAGTTATGGACATCCGGGAAGCAATGGTGGCGACGTGGGGGAGGAGAGCGATGGCAGCCTTCAAGATAGAATCCCTACTGTGCCTTCGAGCAGTGGTGGTGGATTCGCGACATAATCGGTAAGAATTGTGTCGGTGCTGCCAATTTCGAGGCCAAATCGATGGGAGAGGAGGTGGCACGGTCAGCGGCAAATAGACGGGAGGGGGACTTGAAACTTCCAATTGGAAGTTGGTGTGCCCCTTTTATTAAATGGCGGCAACCCAAGTGTTGTATTTTGCAACACTTGGTGTTTTTTTTTGGATTACACAAAACAAATTATGATTTTTTTTAAATCAATGACAGTTGTTGGAGTAAGGTTTTTTCGTCTGAAGTGTTCTAAAAATTAGTTAGAGCCTAAAATATGGCAGCTATTGGAGATGATTTAACACAGGGGCGCCCCGTAGATTCGTGTACGGTAGTTAAAAAAATTATTGCTAAGTGTTGTGTCCAACTGAAGGGATGGATAATATTATTCTGACCTCGTGGACACGAATGTGTATTTGTATTTTGCAACACTTGGTGTTTGTTTTTTGGACTGCACAAAGTAAATTTGGACAAAATTTACATCAATGACAGTTGTTGGAGTAACATTTTTTGGTTTCAAATGTTCTAAATGGTAGTTAGAGACTAAAATATGACAGTTGTTGTAGATGCTCTAAGAGATGGGCGGCCCATAGATCCGTGTGCGGTAGTTAGAAAAACATTTCTAAGTTTCGTGTCCAGCTAAATGGATAAAAAATATTATTATGATGAATATGGTGAATTAGAATATGTATAATAGGAACCAACCAAAGTTGACACGTGGTTTAACCAGGGAGCTGCAACACTTGGCGTTGTTTTCTGGATTGTACAAAATAAATTTGGACAATTTTAAATTAATGAAAATTGTTGGATTAAGTTTTTTTCGTCTCAAATGTCCTAAAAAATTAGTTAGAGCTCAAATATATGACAGCTATTTGAGATGCTCTAATAGAGGGGCGGCACGTAGATTCGTGTACGGTAGTTTAAAAATATCGCTTAGTTTTGTGTCGAGCTGAAGGGATGGCCACATATTATTCTGTCATGGTGGACATGAATGTGTATTTGTATTTTGCAACACTTGATGTTTGTTTTTTGAACTGTACAAAATAAATTTGGACAAAATTTACATAATGACAGTTGTTGGACTAAGATTTTTTGGTCTCACATGTTCTAAAACTTGTTAGAGATTAAAATATGGCAGCTATTGTAGATGCTCTGTGAGAGGGGCGGCCCATAGATTCGTGTGCGGTAGTTGATTTTTTTTGTTCTAAATTTGATGTCCAGCTAAACAGATAAATAATATTATTGTGATGAATATGGTGGACAAACACGTGGTTTAACCAGGAAAATAATAAGTAATACTATTGTAATGAAAATAGTGGACAAGAATATGTAGAACATGAACCAATTAAAAGTTGACACGTGGCTTAACCAGGGATCTCCAATCCTAGGGAGCTTAGATATGTTAGAGATTAGGAAAGGATGGAGTCTGTAAGGTGAATTTTTAGAACTTGTCCATAAACCTAGCAATTTTTGCAACAGGGGCCACGCCTTGCCAGGCCCGGCTCTGGCCCTAGGCGGCCTTGTGAGGCCCAGAAGGGCCCATGGCTGGAGGGGGCCCATTTCTACATATGTCTATGTATATCGTGTACTATTGGGCTGAAAAAAATTAAAATGTTAAAGCCTAAGCGCCCAGCAGCCATCAGGGGAGAGAAATAGGCAGGAAGGCTCGCTAGCTACGCGCCTACTTGCAATCAATCCATCAATCGATCAATAGATCACCAAATAGGATCGCCCAGTCGGCCAGGCCACCAAGCGCAGAAGCGCCCTGTTCGGTTATAGATCGGCGACCGTCCTCCTCCGAGCATGTACGTCCATACGTGCAATCGCCCTCCTTTGCTCCCGCTTAGCCGCCTCCCGGTGGCGTATATATTGGATATTTCCCTAATCTATTTGATCGATGCTAAATTGTAATTTCAGGTGTTAAAATTCCGAAACATAAATCCGGTGCTGAGAAAAGGAATAAAAGAAACGAGAGAACCAATTTATTGAATCACAAAAAGGTGTTTTAAATAGGTATTTTTCGGCAGCTAGTACTAGTAGTGTTGATAATCAGGTAAGAATCCGAACCCGGAAAAGATGATGATCATAACTCAAATGACGGTCATGAAGTCAATGAACATTCCGGTCACAGTAAGTAATTAACTAGCGTCGATTTTTTGTAGAAGTAAGTAATTAATCGTTTATATCAATTATTTATAGACGTCTCGGAATAATAATGTGTGGTTGGATTTAAACTTTTAACATTTTACGTCATATGCGTACATATATATAGTATTTATAGGGGCCAATTTTTCAACCTAGCACTAGGTCCGAAAATATAGAGCCGGCCCTGCGTCTTGCCTCAAATGATCAGCCAGTTATCGACCTCTCTTTGTTGCGGGTCCCCTGCGCTTGCTGGTACGATTCCACCACATGGGTTGGCCCACATGTGGGTTTTCCTTATTTCTTTTTTTAATTTTGGACCTAGGTAGCGACCGTGCCCCAGAAATCATCCCCGTACGGCACCCGATAACCTGCGAAAACCAGTGAGCGAGGGACCGTCGCGCAGGCCACCCTAAGTCAGCGAAAACAGCCAGCCCAAACCACCCGTCGCTTGGGCTTTTTTTGGCCCAATAACGACCTGGTCCAAGAACAGAGCAAGATGCCGACGGCCTCCAAGGAAATCGACACCAAAAACACGACCAGGTACAGGCAAACAAAATACCAGATCCTTTACCTGTTGTTACCCCCACCCAAATCCCCACGCCCTCCCCTGTGCAGGAAACTTGCTAAGAAATGTTCAAAACTTGCTCACATATCCCCTTCTCTACCCGATGTAGTAATTCTCCCAACCAAAAAGATTTAGGCAGGCAAGAAATATGGTGAACAAGAACACCAGATACATACTGAATAGACAAAAGAACTAGTGAGAATTAGGTCTTAAAAGACTAGCATGTTATCCATAGATGGAGTACAAAAAGTGGTAAGCACATGATATAAACATAAACATGGTGGCTAGTTTGTACGTGGCAACTAAGTACTTGGTGCCTGGTAATTACTACATACAAATCTGTCAAACTATGAACTTCAACCCTGGCAACTGCATACTTGGTACAACTAGCAATTGCATACTTGCAACCTGGTGACTAAGGACTTGAAAATTGGCAACTAGGAACTGTAAAACCTGGCAAACTGGATACTTTGAACCTGGTAACTAGTGCTTGAAATCTGGCAACTAGGAACTGGGAACCTGTCAAACTGCAGCAAATGGATCTTGCGGTCTAGAAAAACTAAAGAACCTGGAACAACTGTACTGAAAACTTGGCACCCCCAGCTTTCGCTTGTGTGTGCACCCCTCCATCGATACATTACATGTATTTTTGTACTTGATCTCCATCTTGGGCAACTCGTCTCGGCATAGACAAAACAACTCTGGAAAAAAAAAGATAACATGATTTAGTTCCTATTTCCTTGTTAGCACGAAACATAGAGTGGCTAACTGTGTGAAATAAAATGCAGGTTCAAGCTACTTTGTCTATCCCCAGTAAAACTTATCTTCAGTTTTGCACAGTTTTTTCAGAATGAGTTTCATGCTTCCCTATGCTAAGAACTAACTAGTCTCCAATTTTGAATTGTAAAAGAAAAGGCAGGTGGTAAAAGGACAAATGGAAATAAAAGAGCATCAAGGATTCTGTCAGATGGCAACATGCAGCTCAACAACGGGGTGGATGCAGTTCCACAAGCAACAAACAAGGTTAGTGGTTAGACAGACAAAACCTGAAAAAAAAATCATTTACATTTACCGCCCCTGCATCCTACACCACATCGTGTTTTGTGAACCAAAACAAACAAACAATAGAAATCCAGGATCGCTCCAGTAGATATTGTTGACTTGAACAAAGGACCAACAGAAGATATTCCACTACTCGAAAACACAGGTTTTGCAATTTTGGGTCGTTGCCATGCTACTTGTATTAATTTGCCAGATTATGTCAGGTTAGTTGCCAGGTTACTAAAAAAGGATTCAAAACTTCTGTTTGAAATTTCAGCTGATGACCTTGCTGCCCCCACTACACTTGTTGCCTCCTATGCCCAAGATGCTACTACATTGCTCAGAATCACTAATTCCGAAGGCAGACTCTCAGTGTCGCAACAAGTATCTGCAGGGGCTTCCAGCCAGAATGCCGAGTCATTTTTTACCCTAGGTGAATCAAGTTGTCAGACGCCTAAGGCCTCGCTTGGATTGACCGTATATTAGGCAATACTAGCTGAGTGCCCGTGCGTTGCTACGGATAACAAAAGCGTACAGTATCTACAATAAAAGTTCTAGCTTATTTTCTCTGCTTAAAACAATTGGCCACATAGGTGAAACATATGTGCTGCAAAGCTAATCAATGTGTGCTTTCGTGTGTGCTAGACAACAAGTAAGTTCCCAGGACAACATACTTCTCAAGCAAATTACCCAATAAAGAAACTGCAATGATGTAAATTTAATGTATACTTATGTAAAAACTGGTTTAAATGAACAGATTACACATTAATGAAAATCAACTCTGCAAATGGAAGGGCAGCAAATCCTACAAGAACGGCAACATAACAGAGAAAACAACAAGGTATTGACATCCTCTACGACAATGCTTAATCAAATCCTGGTAGCTTCCAAAATCAACAAATTCCTCTTCATCTTCAGATTTTTCCTGGGCTCGAAAAGGCCAAGAGCTAGAGTCACAGATGAAATCAAATAGTGCATGCCCATCAAATCTGCACATGAATAGAATGGAGATCAAGTTTCTTGCTCTTAACATGGTTTAACAGCTCACAGATGATACATACCTGTTAATAAAAATAAATACGTTTTTCCCATTCGATGGTAAAAACTTCAATCAGAGCTACAGGTTAGCCTATGTTATTGCAATAATGTTCAACAAAATTTGAACTGAACCTACTTTGGTAGTCCTCACAAACATGCCAGATGAATTGCTTAGGGTCCTTTAACACATTAGACAGATATAAGAACACATAAACATCTCCACTTACAACACTCCAACAAGCCCAGCAGCTGCTATATTTGGTTCAGGCACAAGCAGATATATCTTCATGACACAAGTACACAACTCGTAGTGAATGCACTAATGCTGCCGAGATTTAAGTTCATTTGGATGAACACATATTATTTGTGTAATCAGTGGCTAGAGTTTCAGATAAAACCAAATGAAATGCTTTGAAAAATGATATCAGGTATGATAATCTTGTGGACCTATTACTCATGACACGATCAGCAGTCACATGTACCATGAGAAGTACACCTTGTATATATTTGAGGAACTGAATACAGAAAGTGAAATAGATATCTCCTGCTTAGAATTATGAATTGCAGAACAGAGTTAAACAATTTTCTTCTATATTCAAATTGCATAGATAGGAATCATTTCTTATATAATTTGCAGCGATAGGAATTAGGAATACGGAGACAATGGATTTCAGGACAAAAAGCAGCAATTCAATTCAAGGCATCTTATGCGTCAAATTGGAAGCAAATGCTAAAACAAGTAAAAAACGTGGCCCAGAAATAACCAGCAACATGGTAGACCGTATACGTGAGCAGCTCCTCTAGAATCTCCCAGCGACGCAGAGAACGCCAGTGCTGTCTTTATGAACCAGAGAATGGGACTGACATCGGAGCCACCGTCCACGTCATGACCACGCCTCTCCGCCCTCAGCTCGTGGTCGCTGCTCCACAACTCTTCCTTCTAGCGCAATTTTACCAGCGTCCATTTGGCAGCTTCTTGACCGGGAGCAGTAGAGGCGACTATGTAATTCAGATTTCTCAAATTTTACCAATAGTAGTGTAAGTATTAGGAACATGTAAAGAATATGCAAACATGAGCAGAGTGACAGCGATTGTGGCAAAAAATGATCAAATTAATAATCACAAGAGCTTAGGAAGGTATGGTGTATTACTTTGTTACACCTTGATGAGTTCGTACTTTGCTCTTATTCCCTTGTAAGTTGTAACACCACCCGATGACCTTTATTTTTGCAATAAGCTGAGCAAGCTTTCGTAGTAAATTTACCTGACAATGTTGTCACAATTTGGCGAATCCTTAGTATGTCAGCATTAAGATGTACCCACATTAAGAATCTCACCTGAAACAATATTCAAATTTAAGCTTTTCGATAGAATTTGTTCCTGTACCAAGGTACCATCAGGCACATGTCCACATTGCCTTGAAACTATAGATGCATAAAAATTGTCATCCTGTGACCATGACACTGTGGTGCCTACAATTCTACAACATCTAAAGTTGCCCATAAATCTAGGAAATCTGAACAATATTTCCATTATTGTTACTGTTGGGCATAGCAAAAGCATAGTGTAAGGAGTATGATGACAACAGCAACTCGCGATCAGTATGTCCTCATCTCCGCTAGTCGACACGTGATAGTCAGTTTGTCAGTGTCGTTGCTACCTCCATCCATCGCAATTGCCTCAGTTCGTATCTAGGGAAGACAATCAAATTATACTTTGTTGGTTATGTGCAATCTAAGGGCATTTTACTGAAACATTAGACACGACCAAAAACAGGTGAAACTAAACTTAGCACCCTATTATCATCTCTTGTATGCAGTAGAGGGCTGCAGAAGCTCCTCCAATTTGGACAGCCTTCCATAACTTTTTCCCTTACATAGAGTTAATCTGTTAATGTATATAGACTCTCTAATCTTACACTACCTCGGAGGAACAATGACGAAATTGTAAATTAAGGTGGGTGTCACGAAAGATCTACCTGAAGCAATCACAAGCCCGGCAGAGGTAGCCTGGTCTCTTAGGTCACAAGAGGCATTGCGCAAGGCATCATATACTGTCGCCAAATCTGGAGCAAACAGACTCGTGATAAAGAGATTGCTCGCAACCACTAATAGTAATTGGTGGCGGAACAATCAAATCCAATAAACAAATGATAGGGTTCTTACCATGGCACAAATAATTCGGAATTCAAGATAAAAAAAAAAAAATCCACTCTGCATGAATCTCCCCTCCCGCTAGTTCATCCCCAGTAGAGGTTGGGATCAGGAGAAAAACACCTCGCCGACAGTATGGAAGCACCAGAAGACCAATACGTCGGTGGAGATCGCGCGCGTGATGCGCCCCATTTTCCGAAGGCTACGCCTGGCGTGCCGTTCGCGCAACAAGGAAGCTGCGATGTGGTTCAGCAGGTCGCGGATATCGTGTTCATCACCTTGGCGAGCACGGCGGCGGAGCTTCCTATGAGGCATCGTCGTCTCTGTCGCGCCCTGGTCAATGAGTTGCAGAAGAAGAGGGTTCCAGGAGGAGAGGATGTGCGGCCGTGCGGGTATGGCTTGGAAGGAGAGGCCGGCTGACCATGTTGGATTCAAGAACGACAATAGGCTAGGGATTGGAGAAACAACGCGCTGGGGATTGGAGAGGCGATGCGGGGAATAAAGAAGGCGGCGGTTGCAGTGATCACAGGCGTGCGTGGGTTGTGCGGCAGTTCTGCTTTTCCCCGTAGCCGGTTTGTCTCGATTTTTTTATCACGTTGCGCGGGGAGAGCGGGCGACGACGTACGACCATCACCACCGGCTCTGCTTTAATATAGTAGAGATACGGGCGTAATTTTCACAGACGTGTGGAGGTCCTGCGGAAATTCCGGCGTGAGGCCAGGAAATATTACGGAGCCATAAATCCTCCCGACATACCAAGCGGGGCCTAACCCTGCAGATGATACTGCCATCGAAGCAAATACAGAGGTTATTTCATCTGCTCAGCAACCATTCCTGATGATGAGGTTTGATACACTAGAGGAAGCTGAAATGCACTACAGAATGTATGCCAAACAGAAAGGGCTTTGGCATAAGGTATGACGACAGGAGAAAGTCCGATGTCGATGGTGAGATTGCACGAGCTTCAATTGTGTGCCACGGACAAGGCAAGAAGCTTGTGCAAAAGGAGAATCCTGAAAAACCAGTTCTTAAAGAACGGAGAAGGAACATTGTCGAAAGATGTGAGTGTCCGGCCAAGATGTTTGTTAAGCGGAGACCATTTGGATGGCTATTTATGGAATTCAATGACAACCATAACCACCCTATGAAACAATACAATTCCTACCATGAAACAATTGAATATTTAGAAAGAAAATGTATACTAAATTGGTAGGGAACAACAAAAAAAGTAGTTACATACCACATGCCTACTTAATTTGCAAGTGGACAAAAGAGGATAAAAAGAACAGAAAAACTGAAGTGATTAGTTACCAGGTAATGCATACTGAATTACCATGCAAAAAGCAAGAAATTGCCAGGATAAAATTCAAATTAGGCCCATAACGAGCATAAATAAAACAGTTGCCATGGCATGCCTACATGGTTGCCAGACAATGCCTACTTAGTTACCAGACACAATTAGGTAACTAGAGAAAAACATGGTCACAGAACTTGGTAGCTACTGGATAGGAAACCATACAATTCCAACATAATTACCATGAAAAAAAAGTAAATATTTGCCAGAAAATGTACTAAAAATTGGTAGGGAACAAGAATAGTAGTTACTCACCACATGCCTATTGAAACTTGCAAGGGGGGGGGGGGGGGGGGAGAACACAAAACAAAAGTGATTAGTTAGCAGATAATGCATACTAAATTACCATGCAACAAGCAAGACAATTGCTGGGTTAACACAATATACTGAATTACCATACACCAATCAAGCAATTGCCATGAAAAAACATAAATCGAAAGAATTACCACAAAAAACATACTAAATTACCATGCAACAGTCAAGCAATTGCCATGAAAACAATCAAACGAATTACCACAAAAAACATACTGAAATCACCATGCAACAGTCAAGTAATTGCCTCAAAACTACAAAGGGAACAATAAGGAGACCTTAACATGGCTACTTATCGTGGGAACTAGGAAACACAATGTAGGCAACTGCACATATGTACTTAGGTAAACTTTTATCGCGCATGATTAGGCGTGCTGGGCACAAAACTTCTTGGGCATTGGACCCAATACTCTTCCCTTGTTGTCGTCATTGCTTGAAGCTTTTCTAGGCCTACCCATATGACACAGCCACCGCCTCTTACTGTACAAAAAACAAAAGAAATGGTTAGGCATTTTTGTTCACGGCTAACAATTACCTACTACCAAGCACAAAAAAAAGGCACTGCCCACTGACACCTTCCCCAGACCCCGCACAGTGCGGGAGCTCTCAGCACTGGGTACGTCCTTTTTTTTTTTTACGTCCCTCTCCTTCCACACCTTGCACACAAAAATCAACCACAGAGAAAACACCTAACAAAAATTGTGTTGTGTCTTCCCCATCCACACAAGCATGCCAGTGCTCTATTCAAATGAAAGGAACAAAAAAATCCAATCCCATGGCTAGAACATTCTGTACAAAATCGAACTAAAAAATGTACCAAAAACACCCACTAAAGGAACCTTTAACAGTTGCCAAGAGGAATCCCTTCTGCTTGCCGCAGCCACAAAAGCAAGTGCCACGACGGAAACACAAACCTCATCACCTCGCAAGCTATACAATCGCTCACGGCCATGAGCACCCCCACCCTTGCCGATATCAAGCTCACCATTCAGGCAGGCCAAAACTCTCACCCCGCTCACCGCGCTGGCCATGAACTAGATACCCGCTCACCGCATGCCTGGACAGGACGACGCCCACAATCCCTATGAACGCCGCGCTCACCGCGCACTAGATCGATGCTCGTCACGCTCGCCGCGCATCAGATCGACGCCCGTCACGCTCGCCGCGCATCAGATTGACGCTCGCTGCGCACCTGAAACAAAACAACGAACCCCATGGACGCCGCGCACACGCTACTTGCTCACCATCCATGGAGAAAACACACAAATCCACCCCCCGATTCGCCACACCCAACCTGCCCCGTACTCATCGCGCGCCGGGGAAACACACATGAACACAAAAAAGCACGCAGCGGCGCGACCACCAACACAGAATCATAGGGAACCATAAATCCAAAAGCTCTCCGGCGAACGAAATCGACGCGGAAAAATTACGAACAGAAACGGGAGAAAAGGAGATACGAACTCACTGCGGCGCGTCCCCCGCTCGCCGTTGTCGCGGCCAGCACCGGCGGCGACCAGAACCCTAGCGGCGAAATTGAAATCGCCCTCGTTGTCGCCGGAGAGAAGAAAAGGGAGGAAGAACCGCTCTCGCGAAGTCGGGAATGCACAAGGACCACCTGAAAAATCGCCCAAATTCGAAATACTGAAGCTGACGGCTGGGCCCGGGCTATCTTCACGATTCCACACACGCACAGTCGGGGCGGTTTTACCCGGTACGCCTGAAAAATAGCCGAATTTGCTCTCTCTCGCTCGTGCGAGCGCTCGCACAGTCGAGCGTCTCCTTTGCGTGCGCGGCGCGCGCAGGTGGTCCGTGCGCTAGTTTTTTTTTTCTTTCACGTCTATTCCCTTTCCGTTCACTTTGCCCCGTACATGAAATGCTATTTAATTTCCTAGCGCGCACAGGTGGTTCGTGGTGGGCTGGTGGCTTCCTATTCCCTTTCTTTTCTTTTTTTATTTCTTATCTATTTCTCTTACTTTTTCTTCCTTTACACGAGCATGGACAACGTGAGGTGTCCAACAATATTTTTTTTCCTTTGGACTATTCCCTTTATTTTTGTTTTATGGAAACGTGTAATTTATATCAAGAATAATTCTTAGGCCTGAGAGTTTATGCTTAAATTTTCTATTCCTTTATTTATGGACACATTTATTTTGTACGAAAATCATTGTTCCTAGACCAAATTTATTTTGATTTACGTGTTTCAGGGAAAAATTGACGGCCCTAAGAGTTCATGCTCAACTTTTCTATTCCCTTTTTTACTATTCACTTTACGCGCTAAACATAAAAAATATTTGGCATTTGCTTGCCAAAAAATACCTAGTATACATTTTCAATTCCCTTTTTGGGACAGTGATTTTTTAGGGTAAATAAAATGGGTGGGGAATAGGAAAAGTCCACTTCCAACTAGTTCAAAAAACTAGAATAGAAAAGAACTATTACTTCCTATTAGTATAAAAATAACAGAAATATATAATTCCGACTACTATGAATTTTTATCAAAAGAACGCCAGTAATATTTACTATTCCCTTTATGCGTAAAAATAGAAATATTCGATTTTGTCTATAAAAATATCAAGTATCATTTTTCAATTCCTTTTTGGGAAAGTGGATTTTTAGGGTAAATAAAAATGGGTGGGGAATAGGAAAAGTCCACTTCCTACTAGTACAAAAAATTAGAATAAAAAAGAGCTACCACTTCCTACTAGTATAAAATAACAAAAAAATAATCAAGACTACTATGTATTTTGATCAAAAGATTTCAGATGAACTCGAACAATATATATACTTGGTATTTTGATCAAAAGATTTCAGATGAACTCTAACAATATTTAGTTATTTGTAGGATCGGTAACTTGCTTGCTAGGTACTTGGTATCATCATGTACTAGTATTTTAGATTGGTAACTCGTGCTCTAGATGCTTGGTAACACTTTTAGTTTGTTCTAGTATCGGTAACTTGCTTGGTAGGTACTTAGTATCATCATGTACTAGTTTTAGGTTGATAATTCACGCGCTAGATGGTTGGTATCACTTTATTAGTCCTAGGATCGGTAACTCGTTTGCTATGTTCTTGGTATCATCATCTACTAGTTTTCAGGTTGGTAATTCGTGCGATAGTTGCTTGGTAACACTTTAGTTAGTCCTAGGGATCGGTAACTTGCTTGCTATATGCTTGATATCATCATCTACTAGTTTCAGGTTAGTAATTCGTGCGCTAAATGGTTGGATTGTTGGTAACACTCCTACGATTGGTAACTCGTTTGCTATGTTCTTGGTATCATCATCTACTAGTTTTCAGGTTGGTAATTCGTGCGATAGATGTTTGGTAACACTTTAGTTAGTCCTAGAAACGGTAGCTCGTTTGCTATATGCTTGGTATCATCATCTACTAGTTTCAGGTTGGTAATTCGTGCGATAGATACTTGGTAACACTTTAGTTAGTCATAGGATCGGTAACTCACTGGCTATGTGGTTGGTATCATCATGTACTAGTTTTAACTTGGTAATTCGTGCGCTATATGCTTGGTAACACTTCAGTTTAGTTCTAGGATCGGTAACTCGCTTGCTATATGCTTGGTATCATCATCTACTAGTTTCAGGTTGGTAATTCATGCGCTAGATGGTTGGTAACACTTTATTAGTCCTAGGATCGGTAACTCGTTTGCTATGTTCTTGGTATCATCATCTACTAGTTTTCAAGTTGGTAATTCGTGCGATAGATACTTGGTAATACTTTAGTTAGTTCTAGGAACGGTAACTCGCTTGCTATATGCTTGGTATCGTCATCTACTACTTTCAGGTTGGTAATTCGTGTGATAGATACTTGGTAACACTTTAGTTAGTCATAGGATCGGTAACTCACTGGTTATGTGGTTGGTATCATCATGTACTAGTTTTAACTTGGTAATTCGTGTGTTATATGCTTGGTAACACTTCAGTTTAGTTTTAGGATCGGTAACTTGCTTGCTATATGCTTGGTATCATCATCTACTAGTTTTTAGGTCGGTATTTGGTGCGCCAGATGCTGGGTAACACTTTAGTTAGTCTCGTCGTGACAGATTTATTGATGAAATCAGATTTTAAATCAGATGTATCGTTTAAGAGATAAAACTTTTTGAGTGCATGCTCTAGTGCATGCATGCAACACTTTTTGCTAATGGCTCACCCGCACATTTAAAAGTGTCAAAAATCATGCGAGTGATTCTAATCGAACAAAGATGTCGAAAGAAAAGTCAATATAGTTTTGAGTTTGGTAACTCTTATATTTACCCTTGGTAAATCACGTACAGTGGGGTTGGTAACTTTTAGCTTGAAAAAAAATATCGTCGAAACATATCAATATGGGATCTAGTTTCGAAGATCTCGTCGCGTCTGATTTATTGGTGAAAACGGATTATCAATCGGATTTGTCGTTTGAAAGATAAAGCGATTTGAAATTTAAAATCCAGAGAGAATCTAAGTGATATCAGGATTTTCGTCTTGTACTGCATGCATGCATTCAATCCCTCGTTCCGTCCCGCAAGCACAGAAAATTAGCTAGCAGATTATTTGTAAGTAAAGGGAATAGAGCGAGATACCCGCACGTTCACCCGCATGCACCATATTAGGATAGTGATTACTTTCCTAATCGGGAAACCGTGCGAGCGATTGCACGTGCGAAAGTTAGCATCGCCCAAAAATAGCTGCTCTCGCGCCTGTTACGCGAAGGAAGAGGGTGCCGTTGATTCCTCTCAATAACGCGAATCTCAGCGCGCCGGACAGAAACCGAACGTGGGGCACGTCCCCTAAATAGATTTACCGTTTAATTTTATGTTTATTTTTCTATTTTTCTACATAATGCATGAACACAATTTATTTTTCTTGAACCCGTGAACAATTTTTAAACTCGAGGGAACTTATTCTGAACCGCATGAACATTTTTTTTCCTAACAATATGAACAAATTTTCAAACCATGAATATTTTCTTATAGGTTAACTCTTTTTACAAAACAAAAATCACGGGTAAAATATGTTAACCCAAAAAAGATGAATAAAAGGAAATTTAGAGAATAAGAAGAACCAAAAAATGAAAAAGAAACAAAAATGAAAACGAGAAGGAAAGTATGAAAAATAAACCGGAAAATCAAAACTAAAATTATACCGAAGAAAGAAACAGAAAAAATATTAATAGAAGAAACAGGAAAACAAACGAAACAGAATCAAAGGGAAAAACACAAAGCTGAAAAGGATGGGCCGGGCCATATGGCCGATGGCTGTACCGACTTGGTCCAAGGCCCAAGCCATAAATAGTTCTCGCGTTTATCGGGCCATGAACCTTTTCCTCATCGTCATCGTCGCACGAAAAGGACACCTCGTCATGGATGCGCCCAACGACCTCATTGGCGTCGATCCCCCGCCGCCCTTTGGCGACCTAACCGCCTCCTCCCGCCACCCACGACCGGCAGCGCTCCCGCCCCGCCTTGCTCGAGCCGCCGCCTCCACCGGTCTTCCACCACCCCAGGCATCCTCTAAATCCCTACTTCCCGGACGCCAGCAAACCTTCCCCGCAAACCCTAAACCCGAATTCATCGTCGCCGGCGAGCTTCCCACTCCCCCAAGATAAGGTCATTCCTCACCTCCACCTGCGCCGCCGCGGGGAGGCGCGTCGTCGCCGGCTACAATGAGGTCCATCCCTCGCCTGCCCGACAACACCACGGCGAGCCGCCTTGTCCCTGTTTTTTTTTTTAACAGGCCAAGGGAGAGAAAGGGTACGCGTAGACGTGTTAACCATTGCAACGGGCGTAGAATTTGTCCGGATGCACCCCAAACCAGCAATAGTTGGGTTGCGGCGGCCCAGCCTCCATGGGTTGGGCCAATTTTCACGGTCCAGGTATGGACATAGCACCACCCACCCGAATCTGAATGCGTTGCATGGCTCAGCAAAAAATGTTCTGTTCTGGGATACAGAGTACGTTCAGTATCGCTTCAGAGTCCTGATCCACCCAGACTTGGTGGACGTTGTTTTGAACGGACGACGCATGTCCGAGGCCGTGACGCCTTTGTTGCGCCGGGCGTTCAGCAACGCTCCTCTATTCTTTCCAAGAAGCTGGACTAAACAGACATACGCCAGTATACGCGTTGTCGTGCAGTCAGATTGGTTTTCGCCACCTGCGATTCATCCTTCACGCAAAGTCGATGGGTGGTGATCGGTCCAAACTGCTTGAACGCTGCATTCGCGCGTTCACCTTGTTTCCTTTTCTCCTTTCTTTCCCTGTGTTTTTTTTTTCAAACGGGCAAAATCTTTGCCTTTTCATTAATAGAGACCAAAAGTTTTAGGTTCAGTCAACACAAACATGGTCAAAGGCTAAGAAAATACAAGTCAACTCTTGCAGCATTACAAGACCCAAAAAACCAAAGTAAGGTGTCATGCTTAACGACGGAAAAATCCGACGGTGATGTGGATTGGGCATTGCGAAAGATCCTTGCGCTTGTTTCAAATTTCCTAACAAATAAACATTAGGATGGACGCCATCGCCTTCTTCGGGGTGCCCTGAGCGAAAGAGAGAAAAGTTCACCAAGCCTTGACGCCGTCAATCCCATGCCACGTGCCAGGTTGGAGACAAAGGTTCAGCAACCAATTGGCAGCCATTTGCGAAATCCTTTTGGAGAAGCGGCATTGAAAGAGAAGGTTAGCCGCGGGTTTCTGGAGCTGAGGAGCACAAGGGGCATGCCCCCCCCCCCCCCCCCCCCCCAGTTGGGCCAACCACGACGCTTGAGGCGGTCTGAAGTTCAAATCGGATTTTGAATTATCAACCAAGTGAAACAACTTGCATTTTGATGACGCCAAAACTTTCCACGTTGTGGGCTAAAAATTCGTCAAAGAGGCGCAGTAAAATTGGGATCTATATGTTGAAGCCGAGGAGTAGGTAGCATCGGTGTGGTTAAGTTCCATGTGATCATGTCCTCCATGCATGTCTCCAACTAGATATTTTGGAGCATGGGCCAGAGATTGACAAACTGCTGAATATGGTCAAACAATAAACCGTCATCAAGACGAATGCGTCATGCAGTAGGGCTTGTTGGCCCTTGATGTTTTTCCTTTTGGAGATGCTAAAAATGAGAGGAGCGATTTACTTAGTCCTTTTCTCCCCTAACTAGGCCGAGTTCCAAAAACTGGCCTTTCTGCCGTCGCCGAGAGTGATCAGTCGTGGCTGCATAAAACAAGTCCATCTCCGTCTCATGACGAGGGTTTCCTAATCTGACACAGTTGCGCTCCGGCGCTGTCCATTCGAGTCATGGCCAGCACAATCGCAAGGCACGGGAGAATCTCTCCGTGTACAAAATACCAAGTCCTCCAAACTTGGTTGGGTGACAAACAACTTACCAATGACCTTGCCTTTTCCTCTGGAGATCTTATCAATCCCCGTCCAAAGGAAGGCCCTGTCAAGTTTTATGAATTGCTCTTCAATCCGGAGGGACTCACAAGGGGCGTGAAATGAGAAATAGCCAGCAAGTTCAAAACCGATCTAACATAAACATTGTTTAATGTTTGATCGCGCAGCCAAACCCATCTCCTCTCGTCTTTTCCTCTTGCTACAGTGGTGAGAGGCGACTGGGAGGCGATTTTCGAGCTTCCTTTGCTCCCCCGGCACGACCGCCGGTCCGTCTCGCCTCCGACGGCCCTCTGGGCGTTGGGAGGCGGGCCGGACCGCGGTGCTGCTGCCGGCGGGGAGCGGTTTGGTGCCTTGGTGGCGTCGCTGAGTCGGCGGCGGCGGCGCTGCTACGGCTTTTGTCCTCCCGTCTCCGTCCCCGTCCCGGCGTAGCTAGCTCCGGCGCCGCTGGGGAGGCTGTGGAGGTTGGTCCTGGTCGGATCTGGTGGGATCTGGCCAGCTGTACAGGAGTCCGGCACTGGATGTCTTCCTTTTGGAGCTTACTGCGAAAAAAATAAATTTTGTGTTTAACTTTTTTATGTTCTAGGTGACACGTGGTACATATTAGAACTAACAAGTTACATACTTGTGCTGAATCCAAGGTTCTATACCAAAGAATTACTGCAAATTTACAGATACAAATGAAGGCCGACACCACCAAATCCAGCACACTACCGTACTAGCGCATGATCTATCTTGACGTGCGTTTACTAATTCTTTTTTTTTTTTGAATTTTCCCTTCTCTTCTATTACTCAACCAACACAGCAGAATCGCTGGCTACAATGTTTGTTACACAAAAGGGGGCAGAACCCTCCCAATAGTGGTCAGACAGAGCTGACAATACTCCCTCCTTTGCAAGCTCATGAGCTGCAGAGTTACACACGCGACGGCAAAAAGAAAAAGAAAAAGAGTCGAAACTCAGCCTGCAAGTTCTTTTCGCCTCCAGCGCCAGGACCCCAATGGTTGCCCGATCATACTCGTCGCTGTTGAGAGCCTTGACGAGGTTTGAAGCATCCGATTCGAAGACCACTCGGCTAGCTTCCACCCTGCTAGCACCTTCAACAGCCGCGAGACAGGCCACAGTTTCAGCGTGCAAGGCATCACGGAGATTACAAGACTTCCCCGCCCTGCTGCCACAAACTCGCCCCGATGATCGCGGATGATATAACTCCAGCCACCATTGCCCGTGATGCTATTGTAAGCCCCATCGAAGTTCACCTTCAGAGAATTGGCCTGGGGTTTACACCACCTCGTTTGATCTGGAGGTTTTGGTGGCTTGTCTTGTTTCTTCAGTGACCGAAAATCCAACAGGTGCCTTTCCACGCTGTGGCAGACCTCAGCAGCCGTACGAACAGTTTCCCCGGCATTAGCTTTGTTCCGAGTACCCCACCACTCCCACATCAGGACTAAGGCCTTCAGTTTGGTTTCTTCTTTGCATTTCCAAAGTTGTTCCAGCATCATCCGAGCCGAGGGACAGTCAAGGAGCTTCAGTCTCAACTCATTTAATCCCAGAATAGACCAACATTCTTTTACCTTTTTGCACTTTAGAAAAACATGGCCGCCATCCTCATCCAGTCTAGAGCAGACCGGGCATCTAGTATCCAGCTCAATCCCAACCCTCTGGATCTTCATTCTATTTGCAAGGCTATTATGAGCGAGCCTCCACACGAACATTTTCAGCTTGTTTGGTACATTGAGATCCCAAATTTTGCTCCACTCAAAATTGATGACACTGTTTTCAGTTGCTGCCCTGGAACAGGCCGCATCCCTCCCATTCTTTCGGTCCCGGCACATAACTCCCACTTTGTAAGCAGCTTTCACCGAGAACACACCACGGTTGTCGAAATGCCAGGCCGGCCTATCTTCCATATCCTCACACACACTGATAGACAAGATATCCTTGACATCTTCAGAATCGAAAATGGAATTGATGAAGGGAACATCCCAGCCTCCAATCAGCGGATTCATAAGCTCAGAGACATTCTGCACCTGATCAGGCTTTGGATTCGTTCTGGGCTTTCTTGTATCACCCAACGGAAGCCAAGGATCGTCCCAGACTTTGATACCACTGCCATCCCCAACTCTCCAAATCATTCCTTCTTTTAGAAGAGCTACACCTCTCAGAATGCTGCGCCACGTGTAAGAGATGCCTGGTTTAGGGACAGCATCAAGAATGTTACCCTCCGGGAAATACTTGGCCTTCAGAAGCCGGCCACACAAGGATGACGGGTCGAGGAGCAGTCTCCACCCTTGCCTTGCCAGCATTGCGGTGTTGAAAATGTGGAGATCACGAAAGCCCAATCCTCCCTCACATTTTGGTTGGGTCAGCAGCTCCCAACTCAACCAATGATGCCTATCCTCATCCTGATTATTCCACCGGTACCGGCAAACCATAGAACTTATCTCATCGCAGAAAGTTTTCGTGAGGTCGAAGCATGACATGGCAAAAATTGGAATGGCCTGAGCCACTATCTAGAAAAGGGAGGTGCCCCGACACCCCACGGGCCGAGACACGGCCAAAAACCCACACACCCACAATACACTTCCCGCACTCCCACTTCCATCACTCCCCTTCCTTCTCCTTTCCGTCTCCTCGACAAAAATCATTCACCATTCGAGCAAATGCCCTCCTCATGCTGACGACTCCACCAACACAAGAGCACCCATCCCACTCTCAGCTTTGCTCACCAGTCACCACATCTCCATCCCCATCTAGCTAGTTCCGTATATTGCTGCAAGAAAGCTTCTACTAGTAGATAGTAAGGCGCGAGTTAGCAGAATGGCGAGCGGTGCCATTAGCGCCGTCGCTCTCCTCTCCTTCCTCCTCGGCCTCCCCATCCTCGTCGCCGGCGAGGACCCATACCGGTTCTTCACGTGGAACGTGACCTACGGCGCCATCTACCCGCTCGGCGTCAAGCAGCAGGTCGGTCTCGCGCATTCTGCTCCCCGCGCTCTGTTTTTTCTTCAGTAAACTTTGCACCATTACCGTGTGGTGAGAATCGAAGATGCTGAACGAATGGATGGGGTTTGCTTGCAGGGGATACTGATCAATGGCCAGTTTCCGGGGCCGCAGATTGAGGCCGTCACCAACGACAACCTCGTCGTCAATGTCTTCAACAACCTCAACGAGCCATTCCTCCTCTCCTGGTACGTATTTACACCTCGTAGACAGCTCATGAATCCGGCCATTTTCGTTTTCGTCTTTCTCTCGATAAGTACCGCTCCCTCGCAGTTAATTCGTCCATCCCTGGCTACTTTACTGTATTTAGCAGCACAAGAGTACCACAATGTCATGTAAAATCCATCCTAACGTTTAATTATCCATATTCTGCTTTCCATCAAGCGGCTAGAACATTACTGTTTTGAGACAAGTAGATGAATGCTCTGCGAGGCTGAGTGACTGTGCTTGCAGTGGTCTCTTCGAGTGAGCTCGCCACAGTGTACCTACCGCTTCTTTAAGACGTACTTAATTTTGCAAAATATTGGATTCCCTGTTGTGCCTGTGATCTAGTAATCCACATGGCCTACAAAGATATGCTCATGCATATCGGGCGTTTGGCCATACCTTTCCTGACAACTCATGTCATTTGGCGATCAAGATAGCGTATTAAACTCCCTGTTCTGCCTGTGATCTGGCGCTGGTTGCTCGTCCACGCGCCGGGCCAGCTTAGTCGTGCGAACTCGCCTGCCAGTCATATTCACCCAAATGCTCCATCCAGTACCTCTTTGCTTTGTCGGTGAGACAGTGCAATGGCATGTCATGAAAGTACGTCTTTTTTAGGGCAAGTACGTCTCTTTTTAGTGGCGACAGAAACTTTACGCAATGGATCGGAGGGACTCCATTTTTTGGTTCAGTCGGAAGTTCCTAGTATGAGTGAACCTCATTTGAACTGTTCCTTAGTACTGTAGGAAATTTTCACTTGCCAAGGACAGGAGCATCAGACAAGGAACGATTCCATGCAGCAGAGTTGCAGATCAGCAGCTCCGATCTATCTAGGCGAAGCCACATTGTTTTCCATCCTCCAATCGATCTCTCGGGCACTCCACTGCTGGCTGCTGCTGGGTCGGGAATAATAATGCGCGAGGGCATCTCGTGATCACGGGGGTGGTTGGTTGCGAGGTGAGCTCTACAGAGGGGAGGATCGGCGTCAGCCTCACGCGCGCGTCGGTGAGCATGTGCGCTTCCGAGTGGGAGCCAGCCACGTCCGTGTCTTCTTCTGCTCAAAAGTTATGACGCCTCCCTCACGGGCCCCTCCGGTTTAAGTTGTATAGGATCAGATTAACTAGCGACGAGCTCCTTCTCATGAAAACTGGCACAAGGGGAAAATGGCTGTACTAGGCTACAAGCACATTTGTTTTTCCTTAGAGCATCTCCGTCGGCACCCCGGAATTTTGTCGGGCACCCTTAAATTGTGTCCGCGCTTTGGGGTGACGGACACTTATTATTGAGTACTGCCCATACCGACACCCCCAAACAGCACCCTAAACCGTCGGCCCATTTTTTTATCAACTCTTTTTATTTGCAAAACCGTTGTGGGGAGAGAGGGGAGCGGTGGCGGCGAGTGTGGCGAGTGAACGCAGGGTCGACGGCCTTTTATTGCCGCCGGAGAGCGGTGGCAATAACGCCGCTCGCCTCGAAAAGGCGCGCCGCATTCACTCACTGGCCGCCCGCCGGCCGTGAAAACGAGGAGTCGCCACGCGGCACGCGTCTTTGACGACGCCTTTGACCACGGCGGGGCGTGGCCGTGTGTCACTGCCAGGCATGGCCCGCGCGTCGGAGGCGTGCGTTTCCTTCCGTCCGGGGCCGCCCCAAGCCTCCCCAAGTTGAGGGCGTGGGCTGGGCGTGCCAGACACAAAACTGGGCCGCGCCGGACCGAATTCGCGTTTGGGCGCCGCGAGTGGGCGCGATTTTGTGTCCGGCACGCCCCAAACGGCTTTGGGCGGCCGTTTGGGCGCCCCGACTGGAGATGCTCTTACAGACTTACAGTAGGGCCGTTTGGGCGCCCCGACTGGAGATGCTAGACTTACAGTAGGGCCAGATGCAGCACTGGTTTTGCATAAGAGTGTGTGTCCAGCGTAGCGTATCGTATGGTCCTACATTTTGTTTAGAAACTTTGTTGCACCGACAGAGGAGTATGTCTGTATGTGCATGGCCGCTACGTTACACGAGTCTGACTCTATGAGAAGGACGCCACGCCATGGCTGGATTTGTCGCGCGGGCCCAACCCGTGCCTCTGTTTGCCAGAGAGGTGCTATGTTTCTTCTCCCTATTATTTTTCACGAGCGTGGTCATTTTAGTTGTAAGGACAGAAGCGCGCAGTGAATGTAGATAGCTTTACCGAATTTTCTTAACTTCAAGGGTACTGTACGATATTGCACTCGGAGTGTCACCACCTAACAAAGCACTACAACAGCTCTCGTGGAGTCTGGACATCCCGCTCAAGGGAAAAAATAAACAGCTCATGGATGGATAGATAGAACACATATCAAATTCGTGGCACGTGAAAAAGTGCAAGGACGAGAGAACGTGCTAGGCGTCGACGGCATTGCAAGCATCATCTCGTGACTACGGCTACGAGGGCCACCTCGTCTTAACCGGTCATCGGAGCATTTGCACAACAGTTATTTAGTTTTTTTCTTCCCCGGCCTTGGTATCAAAACAATGCACACAACTCGGAAATCAGTTTTGGGATACAACTTTCCTTTCTTGCCTAGTTTTCAAATATCAAGTACATCACATGGGTCGCATCTTGTAAGAGTATCTCCACTCGGAGGTCCTAAATTTTGTCCAGCTCTTTGCATCTGTTGGCTCGTTGAATAGTACAATGTTGTTTCTCGTTTATATGTATAAAAATATACTCACCGTGTTACCTGTTATAAGGTGTATAGTTTTCCTGAAAATCATATTTAACTAAATTTTGACCAGAATTTTAGAAACAAAATAATCAATATTTGAAATACTAAGAAAATAAAATATGAAAATATATTTCATGTTGAATCTAATGGTACTGATTTGATATTGTAATTGTTAATAATATTTTCTAAAATCCAATGATAGTCTAAAAGTAAAAACTATAAACCTTATAATAATAAGGAACAGAGGGAGTATTGTTTCTCTTGCCAAACTTACCGAGCTGTCAAAAACAGAAGGCCGATCAGATTGTAAAAAACAAGTATCACTGAATCACTACCTAAAACAGCGATGATCGAAGAGTAAAAAAGACTGATTCAGTGCTACTGAATACAGAATTGTCACTCATGCAAATCCTAAACCGCCACCAACAATACATCTCCATGAAACTGACGGCGTGGATGATGTTATAATCTGTGTGCGATCGATCGGTGCAAATGCAGGAACGGGGTACAGCAGCGGCGGAACTCGTTCGAGGACGGGGTGGCCGGGACGACGTGCCCGATCCCGCCCGGCGGCAACTTCACCTACAACCTGCAGGTCAAGGACCAGATCGGCACCTATTATTACTTCCCCTCCCTCGCCTTCCACAAGGCCGCCGGTGGTTTCGGCGGCCTCCGCGTCCTCAGCCGCCCCAGGATCCCCGTCCCCTTCCCTCCGCCCGCCGCAGACTTCACCGCTCTCATCGGCGACTGGTACAAGACCAACCATACCGTAAGCTACCTTAGCATTTATGGCCTAACTCAGTAATTTTCAGAACTCAACCGTAACCTCGAATCTTTGGACTCATTTGGTGATGCTGGAACAACAATGTCGTTTGTTTGTGCAGGATTTGAGGTACATACTTGACAGCGGCAGGGCTCTTGGTTTCCCTGATGGCCTGCTCATTAACGGTCGCGGTTGGAACGGATACACCTTCACAGTCCAGCCTGGTAAACACACACATACACGCACAGATCGATCGAGCAGTCTGTGGTTCAAAGTTTAAACTGATGAAACTCTGAAACTTGCCGCGTGCAAAATTGCAGGTCGGACGTACCGTTTCCGGATCACCAACGTCGGGCTGGCGACCTCCCTGAACATCAGGTTCCAGGGGCACACGATGAAGCTGGTGGAGGTGGAGGGGTCGCACACGGTGCAGAGCACCTACTCCTCCCTCGACGTGCACCTGGGCCAGTCCTACTCGGTGCTCCTCACGGCAGACCAGCCTGGCTTCGACTACTCCATCGTCGTCTCCACGCGCTTCACCAGCAAGATCATCTCCACCGCCGCCGTCCTGCACTACACCAACTCCGCCGGCAAGGCTCCAGGCCCTATGCCCGGAGGCCCCACAACCCAGATCGACTGGTCACTCAACCAGGCCCGCACTATCAGGTAGTATCACTTATCAGTTTCTTCCTGCAAATCCAGACTAGTGCAACTCAGCGATAATGTGATCGACATGTCTGACTTGATGCCGCGTGCTCGCAATCAGATGGAACCTGACGGCGAGCGGGCCGAGGCCGAACCCGCAGGGCTCGTACCACTACGGCCAGGTAAATACCACAAAGACCATCCGGCTGGCCAACTCGGCAGCCACCATCAACGGGAAGCAGAGGTACGCGGTGAACAGCGTGTCGCACGTCAATGCGGACACGCCCCTCAAGATCGCCGACTACTACAAGATCCCCGGCGTGTTCACGGTGGGCACCATCTCCGGCAGCCCGACGAACGGCGGTGCCTACCTTCAGACGTCAGTCATGGGGGCTGACTACAGAGGTTACGTGGAGGTTGTGTTTGAGAACTCCGAGAACGAGGTGCAGTCGTGGCACATCGACGGCTATGCCTTCTGGGTTGTCGGGTATGTGTGTGAGCCACATTGGTTGGTTCGCAGGGGCGTGGAATGACTATCTGTTTCGGTGGCTTAACTTTTGGTGATCTGAATCTGAACTGTTCTTAATTTTGGTGCAGAATGAATGGAGGACCATGGTCCCCGGCAAGCAGGCAGATCTACAACTTGAGGGATGGCGTTTCACGCTACACTGTTCAGGTATGGGTAGTGTGCTTCTCTTCTTTGAAAATGATTGACAGTCATGAAGTTTGAATTGTGTCCCATTTTTCAACTTACTTGGAACCCGACATAGCAAAACTTGTGTGTTTCCATCAGGTTTACCCGAATGCGTGGACTGCAATCTACATGCCCCTTGACAACGTGGGCATGTGGAACGTGAGATCGGAGAACTGGGCCAGGCAGTACCTGGGACAGCAGTTCTACCTCCGCGTCTGGACGCCGTCGACGTCGTGGCGCGACGAGTTCCCGATCCCCAAGAACGCCCTCCTGTGCGGCCGAGCCGCCGGTCGCCGGACAAGGCCGCTCTGACTTGGCGACACGGCCGATCGAACCAAGTCTGTCATGAGAGGATGACACCTTGGCCTGCATCAAGCACACAAAATTTACCCTGAACGAAAGGTCACAAAGAAGAGTGATCCCAAATTAAAGCAGATCGTTGTACGTTTACTATTGAACTTTTAGTGCCAGCTTGATTCTTTCTGCAATGTTTTTGGTGGTGGGTATAATTAGCCATGTACTGTTAGCATCTTAGCTTTGTTATTCCGATCCTTGATACAGTAAAGTATAAGCTTTTTCATGCTGATTTCCTGACAACTTACCTCGCCGTCGGATTGGTTAGCGATCGTAACTCAGCTGATTATTGACTACGTCTAGCTACACATGGCTGGCTGACCCGACCGAGTAGATGTTGCTAGCTGTTGTGAGGAGTGAAGAAACTTTCTTCTTTTCGTCATTTTTGTTACGTTTCGTTAACTGAAACCCTTTGGTTACTGAGTTTACACAAGTGAAGAAATGTTCAAGGGTTCAACTTCGTGCATGCCAAGTTGCCAAGCTAATGCCATATGTTGTTGGGTTGTTTTACACCGAGGGGCAAATGTTCAATGGATCTTGCTTTGAAGTTACAGGTTCCTTGTTACCGTCGTAGGCGCAATATTGATCTACCGAGAACCAAGCAATCCGTAGCAAGATGACGACGCCGAGATTTGTTAACGCAGTTCGGCGAACTCGCCTACATCTGCGGGGCATGACTACGGGCGCACCTCCCCATTGATACCGCAACCCTGGCCGCCCTAGGCGCCGGCACAAGCCGCCGGCTCCCACTGCGTGCCTGTTGCTATCAAGTCGTCATGGGTTACACGTGTGGTGCTCCCCTCATTATATGGGAGGCCCAGGTTACAAGAGTTCGACTCGAACACTACTCGTACCTATCCACACCTAATACAACTCCAAGTCCAAACCTAACCCAACACGTACACAATATTTGACACAAACACAACAAACTCCACCTTGGCGAATATTGTCCACCACCTTGAATTCGTCAATGCGTCAAACCTCCATGTACTCCGGACTTGAGTTGTCTCCACGAGCTCCACTGCTACTCCCAGACTCCTCATGACTCCACCTGCAACTGTAGTCCCTTCTTCCCGTTTCAACATCATCACACACCGATCACTGATCTGCGTGAAAAAGATTCCAACTTGAAGGAATTTCACCGTCGCCTTTTAGTCACCTGAGTCAAATTCACAGTCGTCTCATCCTGGATAGTCTTCTACATGTCCCACAGCTATAGCACTCCGCCTCCTTCTGTATCTAGTCACCTGCACTTTGCCATGTGCACTGAACATCACAGAATATACGGCCATGTACTCTCCAAGCATCCGACATTTCAGACTCTCCAACACTTTCTCAGATTCCCCATGGCTGACTCCTGTCTATCACCTGACGTCAATCTCCATAGACCCAGTCACCAACTTGAATCCGATACTCGCCAACACTGCTTCAGCACCCCTGCACACCCATCTGACCACATGTCTGACCGCCTGTGCCCTGGTCTGTCGCCGTGTCCCGTGCTTACCGCACGCCTCGCCGCTCCTACCGCGTCGAGCATCTGCAATCTTGGCCAAGATCTACCGGGTCGCTAACCCACACCACCTCAGGCCCCACTGCAGACAACCATCAGTCATACCCGACCGATGCCGAGTTCCACGCATCTCTCCAGACCCTGAGCTCCAGTCCAGACCACGTGCCTCTCGCCTTCCCGCTGACTAGGCTTCGACTCTCCGCTAGCTTACGCCGTAGCCCCTCCATCAGCCGAGTGAAATCTCCGCCAGAGACTCCAGCTCCACCTTCAACATGACTCCTTGGTAGATGATCAATCTACCCCGCGCCCCGCCTACCTCAAGATCTCATATGCGCGCCATCTTGAATCGGCCCCGCGCCACCGCATGTCGAAGCACGCATAACCATGCGCCACGTGTTTCCACGCCACAGAATACGGACACCATCAGCCCTCACGCTCCTACGTCGTTGTCGCCGATCTTCACCGTTTTCTGTCCGATCGACCTCCCGTCGATCTGTCAGACTGTTCAGTCCGACCCAGCCGAATGTATCCGACTGCACCCATGCTCCACCCTGTGCCCAGTCCACCTTCCGCGCACTGTCCGGCACCCTGTGTATGCATGATCCTCACGACACGCTCCAGCACGTCGTCACTCGTCGCATCCAGTCCATCTTGATCAACTTGGCCCCATGCTACATCATCGAGCGTCGCCCATACAACGCCCGGATCAAATAACATTGACCAAAACCTTGTCAATCTTCCTGTGAACCTGCGACTCCGATGCGTCTTTCTCTGTACCGAGCAATTGTTTCCATCCAACTGAGCAAAAAATCCAAAAGAAATCTCCTTAGCGCCCGCCATCTTCACGTACCAACAGGATTTCAATCAACCCTCACACGCACATGTTGCCAAAGCAACTAATCAATCTCTTTCCTTTTTTTTTCTTGCTCCCCATGGAAAACCAGAGTACCTGACGCTTTTGTTTCCAAACAAATCCCATCTCGCAGCTAGTTCGCGAACAGCTCTCCTGCACCTGGCCCTTGGATCAGCCCAAACCTGCCTCACGTGGGCCTTCCACGCTCGCGACGCGCATGCTGCCCAGGCCAGCCCGACTGGCCAGCCACTCCTGCACGCGCCATGGGCCGCTCCTTCCTGGCGCACCGTGCGATGGCGCTCCCATCGATCGACACGATCGATCAACACGCCGCCGCAACCACGAACCGATCCGATCTGATCTTGCTGCTTCCCGTGATGCTTTCCGATTGCTTCTCTAACTCGCCGAAAATATGCACTCTGCTGCCCTCATCGATCGACAACTCGCGGCGAACGAACGCAACAGAACGCCGACCGCTGCCTAGCATGCCTGCTGCACGATGGTTCCGCCGACGAGTGATTTTCGCCGACACGCATCGAGGCTGCAGCTTCCTCCGCCAACAGCGATCCATCCAGACGAGTAATCCGTCCTCTAGATCAACAATCCGCAGCCTTCAACCTTGCTCTGATACCAATTGTTACCGTCGTAGGCGCAATATTGATCTACCGAGAACCAAGCAATCCGTAGCAAGATGACGACGCCGAGATTTGTTAACGCAGTTCGGCGAACTCGCCTACATCTGCGGGGCATGACTACGGGCGCACCTCCCCATTGATACCGCAACCCTGGCCGCCCTAGGCGCCGGCACAAGCCGCCGGCTCCCACTGCGTGCCTGTTGCTATCAAGTCGTCATGGGTTACACGTGTGGTGCTCCCCTCATTATATGGGAGGCCCAGGTTACAAGAGTTCGACTCGAACACTACTCGTACCTATCCACACCTAATACAACTCCAAGTCCAAACCTAACCCAACACGTACACAATATTTGACACAAACACAACATTCCTGATTTACTGCTTTGCAGGTCGTTGTCTTTAAAGATTTGTTTGACCTTCATAATACCATCCCTTTTGTGACAATCTCCGGGTTTCTATCGGAGATGTGAGAGCATTTTTAGACTACATATTTATTATGGAGTAGTTCTCACCATACACCGTCTTCAATAAAAAGTTTAAATAACTACTTACTAACGAGAGTTCTGTTTTTTACTTCAAATTATGAACTCCTCAAACACCTTGAACCCTTGGACGTCAAATGACTCTCTATTTGCCAAACAATTTTTTGTTACAACTGGATCTGATGTAATAAAGCTGCAAAACATTTATTGCTTCCAGGTCCTTGAAGTAACCCGCTCAGCAGATGAGGATGGCTTGAACATAGAACCCGGATCAACTTCATCTAACCTGACCTTTCCTCCAGCTTTCCGGCTCGTTCGTGCAGTTGCGCACAGTCCTCCCATGCCTCGTCTTCCCTCGCCCGTCCCCCGCGTCTTCCACGCCACTGCCAAGTAGGGACCACCATGCACCAGCTGCCTCCTCCTCCTCCGAGATTTTAGCACATAACACCACATGTTGGGGTCTTTTTTGCGCAGAACCACAACCCTAGATATTTTTTGCACAAAACACCAATATTCGGTGTAATTATTTGCGCAGAACACAAAAGACACTATTAGCTCGTCTAATCACCAATTAGGAAGATGAGCCACCTGTGTTCCACCGTGGCAGTAGGCTTTAGGTTCGATCAAATCAAACAGAGTCCTTCGTCCCGTCGATTTTTTGCAGCGGCGGCAGCAAGAGCCAGCCAGATTGCGACCCCGTCGACGGACCCGACCGGCGGACGCCGCAGCGAGCCACCGGCCAAGCCGGCCATGTATTCCAGCGACTCCTTGTGTTTCAGTACATCATGGTCAAGCTACAGGGAAACCCAATCATGGTCGATTCAGCTGGCTACAGCTTCATACTTTACGGGAAAACTTCAATGTCGATACGCTGTCGACGGAAATTTTGCTTCGCAACAGGAAACCCAATCATGCCCTGCTCGATTCAGCTAGCTACAGCATGGCCTGCTCGATTCGGCTGAAGTGCTTTCACCGACGCCCACCACGAGAGCTCTGGCTCCGTCATCCTTGCCGCCGCCGGCGTCGCTCCTTCCACCGTTGCTGGTCTCCGGTAGCCGGACGGTGGCGGCCTCTGGCTCTTTCTTCAAACTGGGTTAAACCAGAGTACCAGACCGGCTGCTTGCTAGGAGTGGTCTCGATCTGCTAAGGTGGCACCCTGACGGGTGGGCCCAACTTCTTAATTAGTGGTCAAACGAGCTAACCGCGCCTTTTGTGTTCTCCGCAAATAATTACCCCAAGTGTTGGTGTTGTCTGCAAAAAATATGTAAGGTTGTGGTTCTGCGCAAAAAAAAGCCCCAACAAGTGGTGTTATATGCTAAAACCTCTCCTCCTCCTCCCCCTTCCTCGTCGACGTCGCTCGTGTCGCGGGCGCGCACGGCGATCCACTCCGCCGCCGCCCGCGCCGAGCGTGTGCTCACCGACATCAAAGCCGACATCCGAGGTACCAAGGGCCACGCTCATGCTTCCTGACTCCTTCCCAGCCCTCTCCTGCTCCATCTCTGCTCGGTCGGGTGCTCCGAATCTGACGAACTTCGGTTCGAATTCGCTCGTGGCGCGTGCAGATGCGGACGGATCCGGCGGGAACAGGGCGCCGCCCCCCAGGACCTCGATGGATCGGCAGGCCGACGCCGAAGCAGGCACCCCCGCCACGGGGCAGGCGCCGGACGTGAAGCCTCCGCTTGATGAGGTACAGGCTCCTGTCATTGCCCTCGAATCGGCCGCCGCTTCGTGTGTGAGGAACCGTTCAGGCCGATGCTCGAGTAGTCGTGTGTTCAGTTCATCAGGTTAGGATGGTGCTTTGTGAATTGGGTCAGCATGTGCTGGGACTTGGAAGTTGTCCCTCCAAACAGGATTTCACCCGGCTTTATGGATAAACCAACACGGCCAAACCGATACAAAGTAAAGTGAACCCTAATTACAAAGCAGATCAAAGATAAAAGGAAAGTACATGAGTATGCGCATGTCCTCAAGAAGCCCCCTAGACTACCAACCAGAGGTGACACCACACCTCCTTGTGATTTGTGAAAGCACCGGACATCGTTGCATCGTACACACCAAGCTGCCGCCGGAGAGGACTGCAAACAACGAGGACCAGACTCCGCGAGCGGTGACAACAAACAACTTGGAAGTTGTCATTAGATGCTGTGAAATATTTTCTAAATGTGCAATGTGCGTGACCATGTTCTGGTGGCAGAGCGTACCAAAGCAGAGCTGTGAGGTTTTCGTTTCGACAACTATGGTGGCAGAAAAGATCAGACCTTTCAGCGAGTAGCAGCTAGAACTTGATTACTTGTTCGGTAGGCCTTTGTGAATGCTCCATGGTATCCATTTGGATCCATGTATCCAAGGTTTTTGAGTCGTGACTCAAAAGTGAGTCGCCGACCCTGCGACTCGCCGTATAGTCGCCCCAAGTCGCCTGATTAGTAGCGAATCGCCTGATCTTGAGAAAATGACTCGGCGACTATACATCGACTCAAAAACCATGCTTGTATCGAAGCTTTTGGTGATCCTTTTCTTTTGGAGTGTTTTGTGATGGGTAGCCTTGATGTTTGTCGTGTTTCGAATGGAAGTGCCAGCACCTGGTGTTTAACTTCATACATACTTGTTCTTTTAGTTTTTCTGCATTTTCTACTTCTAATAGAATACGAAGATCTCATGGCAGTGCCACACATTCGAAAAAATGGAGTTAAGCTTGGCTTGTTTTGCCCAGTTGAGTGAAACTGTGAAGTGGACTCGACTAAGAACATGAGCAGTGTCTGATGAATATTTATGCTTCTATAATTGACACCCGCTCTTTAAACCACTTAAAAGGCCTCTTTTGAAGGCTTACCTCACCATTTAGTGATCTTTCTCATTATAAATGGAAATTAGATGTTTAAATAGCTGCGCTCTGCCATTGTCACATAAGCTGCAAAACATTTATTGCTTCCAGGTCCTTGAAGTAACCCGCTCAGCAGATGAGGATGGCTTGAACATAGAACCCGGATCAACTTCATCTAACCTGACCTTTCCTCCAGCTTCAATAGTTAAACAGTTGATCGCAACAATTGAGTAAGTTCATATTCCATCTGCCCACCTTATTTCTTGAGATTTATATAGGAAAAGATGCATATTATTTTGCATTTTAGACTTCCCAAGAGCTTTGTACTTTTGTGAATTGGGTCTTTTATATTACCTGAGCATTAATTTTTTTTTATTCTCTAGAAATGGAAAAAATTTCAACTCAATGAATGATATGAAGTTTAATGGTGACCAATATCTGAAAGAGAAGGGGGGCTTGAGCTTATCTGTTGTTAAGTCACTCGTTCGCCGTGAAAAGGAGGACAGATCTAGTTCTGATTTTTATGGTGACGACGAAACAAAATCCTTGATGCACTCGTTGTTCAAATTCGGTACGTTTCCATGATGTGCTGAGTATTTTTATTATTTTGGAAATTCAAATTTTACATTATAATACATAATTATCTTTTCAGAGGAAGATTTTCCCCATAATGAAAGTCGATGTAGCCCAGAATTACTTCATTCGACATCTTTGTCCAGGGATATCCATGGTGCACCGCCTGGAAGCTTTGTTCATCTCTTAGGAGAGATTATTGGCAGCATTAGTTCTGTGCACAAGATGGCATTCTTTTGGCAATCCGTGGTTGTCGAGGTTAGTCTATTGCTGATATCTTGCCCTATTATTCTGACATGCTGCCTTGAAATTCACGTATTGGCAATACAAAATTATTATGAGGCATAAGGTTATTGGCATTACATGTAAACAGAAGGAATTTGGTTTAAAAGTGAACAAGACAATCAAGACTCAAAAGTTATTAGAGCATATGATAAAATTAAATGTAAGAACCACATTAATTGTTTTGTTATACATGCAGTTGAAGAAACTATGGTCTGATGGGGAACCGGTGCCTCGTATGTCACTGGATGCTGCTCCAGACTTGAATTGCTGTTTACTATATCAGGAGATACAAGTCATAAATTGCTGCATTGCTAGGAAGAAACGAAGAAAATCAGCTAAGGAGTCACTTGATTCCTTGCTAAAACTGGAGAGTAGTCAAAGTACCGATAACTCAAATCCTAGGTATTCAAATGGTTTGTCTTGTGACAGTGGGATCTATGCAAGAAATAGCAGTGGTGATTATGTTCTTCGGCTTGGTGCTGACTGTGCATCTGAGAACTTAACTCTGTTAGAAACCGGTGAGCCTGTATATTCTCCGACTCTGCAGGTAAGCTCATGTGCTGTTAGTTCATCTTTTGTTATCCTCTTTTTCAATATACTAAACACTTGTACAATATATATGTTCAGGAAGGCCCCATAATGACAGCAGAGCTCATAAAAGAAACAGAGGAACTTGTCTTACGGACAGGAAGGTATGTCAACCTTTTGTACGTACTACCATACTGATAGCATGTCACTAGTTAAATCTAAGCGAATAATTTAATACTGATGTAAGTTTTTCATCACATTCTTAATTATGATGAATTATTGCCTCCTACTGATACCAATCTGTTCCTCACTGGAAGATGCAATAAAGTTCGGTATCACCATTTATGTTGCTAAGGTTTCTCGTTCACTTTTTGTAACACTGCTTGTATATGTTCTCAGTGTTGGTGCTGGCTGTTCTCAGCTTCTATCAGATATGCAGGCGTTCAAGGCAAGTTTAAAGCTGCTCTTTTCACTTGCTGCAAGGTTGTTAGATTGAGCTTCCTAAATAAGATTTTTCTTATAACAGGCTGCAAACCCGGGATGTGTCTTGGAAGATTTCATTAGATGGCACTCTCCACCTGATTGGTCTGAAGATTGTGCAGCAAGCAATGCAACAGTAGGAGAGGGCTCATCTAGACGTGGTCGGCTAAGTGACAGAATGCAAACAAAGGGTAAAAAAATTATCACTCCCTCCTCTATGCATGCTTGCTCATTTGCCATCTGTAAACTAAATGCGGCTTACATTTTGATGTATTATGCTTAACTAGAAGGAAATTTGTGGAAGGAATTGTGGGGAGCAGCAAAACCTATACCTGCTGTTGAACAAACTCCAATATATGATGAAGATTTAGCTGTGTAAGTACAACAAATTGTGACGATTTTCTCCGCTAGATCTTTAATCACTCCAAAATTGTTATGGATTGATCTAATGTTGCAGGGAGAGCATATTTGATGCCTTGGAAGTTATTGAACCCGTAACACTATTTCAGCAGCTCCTCTCAGTAATTGTAAGTTAAACGCTCGCATTTTTGTCTCGGTGATTTATTTCTTGTAGTTCCATCTAATTATCTCAAGGCAAATGTTGATGCTTTGTACATGCTGTTTGTCTATCAGCTTTCTGTATGCTTCGTAGCAGCAGAATCAGTACTATCAGCAGACAGCAATCTTTCAAAATTATTCTACGACTGCAAAGACTACATTATTAGCATTTACCAAGATGACATGTCAAAAGAACAGTATGATGAGATCTGCAAGGTACCTTGCTATTATTATTCTGGCATTATGTTATGGCATGGTGTTAACATATTGAAACCTTGCCAGGTTTATGAGACGATGGAAGCCATAGTAACCCACCCTGAAGACGCTCTTCAGATCATGCAGCAACCTGACGAACGGTCTGCCAAAAATAAAAACCGCTTCAATCTCAAGCTGAACTTTATTGGCAAAGATCGCCAGTCTCTGTGGAAGCGTACACCAAAGGACGAGAAAAAGACATCGCCGAAGGACGAGAAAAAATCACCAGAAGAAACGAACGGAGGTTTTTTCTCAAACCTTCGCGACAAGAAAGCTTCCATATTTTCAAAAAAGAACACAAAAGCGGTGTCGTTGCCACCCCCTTCATCAGCGTTGGGGGTACTAGATGAAACAGAATGGACGATTTTGTAGTTCTGATTTCAGGATGTTTCCTTATGTACAACTTGTAGAGAAGGTACCCCCAATATTTTGGGAGTAACCTTAAGCTGTAAATACTCGTCCGATTCATTGAACATTGTGCAATAAACTTGAAAAGATAAATATTTCATTTGCAGTATAAGCGTCCAGACTCCATCAGATTTGTCTTTATAATGTTAATCTTCATGCTGTAACATGGATCAACTGTAGTTTTTCTTTTTGTTCCAGTCGATGACACATTTCCGCTTGAACTGATTCACAAATCTTAGCATACACAGATCACAAGCGTTGACAGTTGTCAATTGTTTTCTTTTAGACGATCATGTGCGAACTAGGTTGAACTTCCTCTTGCTCCATCTTCCTCTGCAGATCAAGGAAACTTCTGTAAAAACGATTTCTTTGAACGAATACTTCCTAATATTCACCAGGGACTCGCTGTCCTTAACAGAAAAACGATTTGAACTACCATAGTGGCAAGGTATTGGGAAATGTGCAGAAAAATTTGCATAAATGGTGCTACTTTCAGCAATCATTTTCTGAAGTCAAAATTCATATACTATGTATAGACCATGAAATTTTCTGTTGCAACACTTTACATCAAGGGATTGTACCAAAGAAATTTCATTAACAGGGAGTTTTCAACACATTTATGAGGAAACTAAACATAAGCTCTAACCTCATCTTTTTTTTTAGAAAGCTTGCGTGTATTCATTCACCATAAGAACAAGTACAAGATTGGAACACACACGCTACAGATTTGAGGAAGAACACAGAAACCACACCCACACGCTGGAGAAAGCTGCAACAACACCGCCAACACCACAAACCTGAGAGAGAGAACACCTCCAAACATTGTTGAAAGCTGCATGAACCACCTGACGCAAGCACCAGGATCATCGACGATGAACGAGCACAGCCAGGCCGCCCTCTCCTCCACCAGCTCCGGACACCACCAGCAGCCCAGCTGCGCCGGAACCTCCACCCATCTTCCTCCGAAACCCCGCAGCACCCTCCGCCGAGGGACGCAGAACCGAGCTCCACCTCCAACCTTTCCTCCTACACACCAGCACCTCACAAGCCCTGCAGCGCCGCTGGAGGAGACGATGCCACGACGAGGACAGGGCCGGAGGACAGGGACTCCAAAACGCGCAGACGACGCCGCCGTAACCTCATCTAACCTCATCTTTTTATTTGAAGTTCCAATTCATCTTTTCCTTTTCTCTGAGTACTCCCTTCATCGCAGAACATAGGATTTACTTTGATCTGTAAAAGACAAGTTTTAGGAAACAGTTGTTCTATTAGCATATCATTTACATATAATAGAGTAATATCCCTATTTCGTGTTCAGAAGTACTTACTACCGATCTTATTTTCTATAAAAATATATAAACCAAATAGTTGTTGGTCAAAAGTCAAAACCCTTATTGTACCAATCAACATATGCCCTACATGAAGGAAACGGAGGGAGCTAAATCTCAAAGTTGTAGCGCTGTTCATGTTCAACATCCAAAGGTTTGTTCTGAACAACTCGAATGGTTTTGTGCGTGCAAGAGTCCATATCAACTTGACATTCAAATTATGGACAAGGATCCTCTACTGTACTACACCCTGACGCGGGGTCGCTGACATGTAGGCCCAGAGGACTCACATGTCAGTGACCTCACGTTAGCATGCAATACGTCAGGGGAGATGTGTCCTCAAATTAAGAAAAAAAATTGCCTTTGCATATACTCCCCTGAAGTTGCGATGAATTAAACCACACGGTCTAACTAAAATTAAACGGGCCAACCCATGCAACCGAGCTGGCTAGATAATATTTAAAAAACTGACAACTATTTGTCGGTATATTGTTTAGCACTTTTGACAAAGGGTTTTCTAAACTCCCAATTTCATTGACATAATTGGTATAAAGGTTCATAAAAATGGCGGATGGTATTTAATTAAGTGCAATTGAAAGTTTCTTATTGTAGAAACTACATGATGTATCTAACTTACATTGATCGGAAATGTCCTCTAGGTTCTAGGAGATGGAGGATGCGTGGAAAGCGTCACTAGGACTGATATCACATGGTCATCCACATATTAGGAGATCTCATATGTCCTATATCCGCTTCACAGTGTGCTTTAATTTTTCCTGTTAGATGCCATTGATTGAGAACTGAAGGAAGGAAGGGAATCAAACTGTCATGTGCAATTGAATGGGAGGCGGTGTTTTGCCTTGTGGGACTAGATACTCATATTATTCAAAATATAATTTAAAATTTTCAATGTCAACAATATTTCGAGAAAAAAAATCGGACATACATCCAGACATTTTATGTTCACGTACAAAGTTTCACGAGAAAAATACTTTTTTTGTGGCTTATGTGAAAAAGATAAATTTTGGTGTTAGAAAATGACTTATTACCCGACATTTATTTTTGTCTTTTTGACAAAGCAAAAAAAAAAGTCATTTTTCATGTGAAATTCACTTTGGCACCTGGTGCATATGCACCCGGTATTTGGAAAACATATTTTTAAATATCAAAAAATCTGAAGAAAAAAATCGCGGATATATCATCACATTCTTGTTTACAACATCATTTCACCGAAAACCGATATTTTGTATGCCCTGTGTAAAAAGACAAAAAAAATATGGTGAATTTCAGCACAATTTTTTCTTTTTTCACACAAGCCACAAAATGTCGGTTTTTCATGAAAGGACTTTGTGATCACATAGGATGTTAAAATCTATGCGCGAACATTTTTTTTTCAATTTTTTTGATATTTCAAAATAAGTCCAAAATGTATTTTAAATCAAGGATGCATATGCACCCGGGAGTCAAAACACCACTCCGCTTTTTCATGATATTCTTTGTGCGAGCATAGAATGCTGAGATGTAATATACTTATATACCAAAAAAATTAATTTATTTTGACATTTTAAAACGTGATTTTGAATAGTGGGAGCATATCCTTCTACGACTCAAAATGGATTTTCGAATTGAATGCTCTTTTCATCGAGATGGAAGCAATCTGTACATACCACTGTCTATCGTCCGTTCGCATAGAGGATTCAGTTTTTAACGTCCGTGCCAAGTTACTTCGATCACTTGCCACTCACATGCACATGCGCAAGTATGGGAGAAAACGGGATACACTACACACTTGCTGTTCATGCTTATCCTCTGACAGCTAGTAGGCTTTGACTTCACACTCCAAGTCTACTCCCATCTCCTCAACTACTCCGCAGCTCTTGAATGCACCGTTCCCGCCATCGCCCAACCAACTGCTTGCCGGCCACTAGAAACCACGACCACTCTGCCCTGCGTTCCGTAATCTCTACAGTAGACATCATGCACCGACGCGCGTATGATTATCCTACGATGATCTCTCCGAGTTCCTACAAATACCGAAGCTGAGCGGGGCTGCGAGAACCATCCCAACGACAGTGAGTAGCCGTGTGCGCAGTGTAGCTAGCTGGGCGACCATGGCTGCCACTACGAGGTGCACCGTCTTGCTCCTCCTTCTGCTCAGCATTGCGGCGCAGCTGAGCTCCGTGGCTCTTGCCGGATTCGGCCGTGGCCCGTTCGGTCGTGATCGTGGGCCTCGTGGCTGTCGCTACGGTCGTTGCCACGGCCGCGGCTTTGGTGGAGGCGGTGGTTTTGGTGGTGGCGGAGGAGGTGGCTTGGGTGGTGGAGGTGGTCTTGGTGGGGGACAGGGCGGTGGCTTTGGAGCTGGAGGTGGGGCGGGCGGAGGTGCCGGTGGTGGAGTTGGAGGAGGGTTCGGGGGAGGAGGTGGTGCCGGAGGAGGTCTCGGAGGTGGCCATGGCGGTGGCTTCGGCGGTGGGGCGGGAGCTGGAGGTGGAGCCGGTGGTGGGCTCGGAGGTGGAGGTGGGCTAGGCGGTGGCGCTGGACATGGTGGCGGCTTTGGAGCTGGTGGTGGTGCGGGCGGTGGAGCTGGTGGTGGGGGCGGATTTGGTGGCGGCGGCGGTGCCGGTGGAGGTATCGGAGGTGGGCATGGCTCTGGTGGTGGCTTCGGTGGTGGGGCAGGAGCAGGTGGTGGTGCCGGCGGTGGAGCTGGTGGTGGAGGAGGATTTGGTGGCGGCGGCGGTTCCGGTGGAGGTATCGCAGGTGGGCGTGGCGCTGGAGGAGGCTTCGGTGGTGGAGCCGGTGGCGGGGTAGGAGGCGGCGGCGGTCTGGGAGGAGGAAGTGGTGGTGGGCTTGGAGGTGGTCAAGGTGGAGGTTTTGGAGGAGGTGCCGGGGCAGGTGGTGGAGCCGGTGGTGGCGTCGGCGGAGGTGGTGGATTTGGTGGTGGCGGAGGCGGAGGCGGGGGACACGGTGGTGGGCTTGGCGGAGGCGTAGGTGCCGGTGGTGGTGCCGGGGGAGGTGTTGGTGGCGGAGGCGGAGGCGGCTTTGGCGGCGGTGGCGGTGCAGGTGTTGGTGGCGGGCATGGCGGTGGTTTTGGTGCTGGCGCCGGCGCCGGTGGTGGGGTCGGAGGAGGTGCTGGAGGCGGTGGTGGCTTCGGCGGAGGTGGTGGGGGCGGTCGCGTTTGAGGAGCTTCATTATATACGAAAACAAAGACTTAATTCTTGTATTTTAACTTGTATGAAATAAAAACAATATATGAAAAGCTAAACTTTGTTCTTTTTCCATCATCTAAAAAGAATTATGTTGTTTGTTTCCCCACCAAATTTGTGTTCTTGTTGGTGTGCTTAGCTCCTCCAAGAGATGAAATTAGTGATTTCTACTAAAAAACAATGTTGCTCAAGAATGACCTTGCAAAGAATCCACCACTTCAAATTCAAACGGGAAATTTGAATAGGATCTCAGTCATTTTTAACCATTGACCTTTAATCCAAATGTCCGGTCTCTGAACGTGTAGTAGATCATCCGTGACACTTAAAAGGTACTACATGTGCATTATATTTGGACACTTAGTAATATGAATTGGTATAGACTACTTTGTACTTCATATTCAAAGGAAAGTTCTTTTGAAAAGTACCAGCTAACATATGAAGAATAGATGACGGTACGTGCATCCTCAAGGGCTAGTAATGTTTAAGAACTTCGTGTTTAGCCCATTCGGAACAAAAAATAACACATCGTTTGTCAAAAACAAATAAAAAATAACACATCGCATACACATCATCATAGTTATGCATGGGACTATGTATTTCCGAGTTCAGTGATATTTATCAAACCCTAGTCACATTAGTTAGCATTTGAATTTCACACCACTCCCTCTCAATAGAGTTAATCAAAATTTACCAAAAAATGCTGAATTAACAAAACAAGATTGAAAGAGAAATAATCTTAGGTAGAAAAAATTTGGAGAAAGCGGAACCTATGGGTATCACTTAGTAGTAAGGAGCAAAAACCCCTTATTGACGTAAATAGTATACATAGAGAGTAAGAATATTTATGGATCAATCAACAAGAGAATAATAGTTCAATTAACCAATTTAGATTTAAAGTAACTCCTAATTGTATACAATTGATTAAGATTCTGATGAGGACATCCCTACCATTGACGCAACCACAACTACTACACCACCTCAATTACAAGGACCGTTGACTAGAGCTCGTGCACGTCAACTACAACAGCAGGTACTTTCGTTTCTACAAGCTACTGATACGTCTCCAACGTATCTATAATTTCTTATATTCCATGCTTATATTATGTCAACTGCTACATGTTTTATTCACACTTTATAGCATTTTTATGCATTTTCTGGTACTAACCAATTAACAAGATGCCACAGTGCCAGTTCCTAATTTCTGTTGTTTTTTATTCCAGAAAAGCTGTTCTGGAAATATTCTCGGAATTGGACGAAACAAAACGCCAAGGTCCTATTTTTCTGTCACGTACACGGAGTCCGAAGGAGAGACGAAGGGGGCACCGAGGCGCCCTCACCATGTGGTGGCGCGGGTCCCACCCCTGGCGCGCCGCCACGTGGTGAGGAGCCCTCGGGCCTCCACCGACATCGCCCCTTCGCCTATAAATTGCATTTCTCGGGAAAACCCTAAACACCCGAGACTCCATCCACGAAAAGTTCCAGAGCCGCCGCCGTCGTCAACCCTAGCTCGGGAGGGTTCTGAAGCTCTTCCCGGCACCCTGCCGGAGAGGGGAATCATCACCGGAGGGCTCTACATCGCCATGCCTTCCTCCGGAGTGATGTGTGAGTAGTCCACCCCTGGACTATGGGTCCATAGCAGTAGCTAGATGGTTGTCTTCTCCTTTTGTGCCATCATGTTTAGATCTTGTGAGCTGCCTATCATGATCAAGATCATCTTATTGTAATGCTACATATTGTGTTTGCTGGGATCCGATGAATATTGAATACTATGTCAAGTTGATTATTGATCTATCATGCCTATGTTGTTTATGATCTTGCATGCTCTCCGTTATTAGTGTAGGCTTTGGCCAAGTTTATGCTTGTAACTCCAAGAGGAAGTATTTATGCTAGATAGTGGGTTCATGCCTCCATTTAATCTGGGACAGTGACAGAAAGTTCTAAGTTTGTGGATGTGCTGTTGCTACTAGGGGTAAAACATCAATGCTTTGTCTAAAGATATTTGTATTGTTTACATTATGCACCATACTTAATGCAATTGTCTGTTGCTTGCAACTTAATACTGGAAGGGGTGCGGATGCTAACCTGAAGGTGGACTATTTAGGCACAGATGCATGCTGGATAGCGGTCTGTGTACTTTGTCGTAATGCCCAAGTAAATCTCATAGTGATCATCATGACTTGTATATGCGTTGTTATGCACTCTTTATTTTGTCAATTGCTCAGCTGTAATTTGTTTACCCAGCATGTTAGTATTTTATTATGAAGAGACACCACTAGTGAACTGTGGACCCCGGTCCATTCTTTTACATCTGAAATACAACCTACTGCAATCATTGTTCTCTTTAATTCTCTGCAAGCAAACATCATTTTCCACACCACACTTTTAATCCTTTGTTTTCAGCAAGCCGGTGAGATTGACAACCTCACTGTTTCGTTGGGGCAAAATAGTTTGATTGTCTTGTGTGCAGGTTCCACGTTGCTGCTGATTCCCTGGTGTTGCGTCGTGCCACATTCAGCCACCAACAACTTTCAGAAGACCCTTGACTTCCTACTGGTTCGATTAAATCTTGGTTTCTTACTGAGGGAAAACTTGCTGCTGCACTCATCATACCTTTCTCTTGGGGTTCCCAACGGACATGTAACTTAACACGCATCAAGCCAGTTTTCTGGCGCCGTTGCCGGGGAGGTCGAGGTACTTCTGGAAGGTCTTGCAACCCCGACAAGACGCCACAGTTTTCTGCCGCCGTTGCCGGGGAAGTCAAACCTTCTGCAAGGGGAGTCTCTCACTTCTAATCTCTTTACTTTGTTTTTGTCTTGCTTATTTTATTTTTTATTTTGTCTTGTTTGCTTCTTTATATCAAAAACACACAAAAAATTAGTTACTTGCATTTAGTTTATTTCCTTCATGTCTAGTCCTATGCCTGTTGCTATGTCACCTGAGGAATTGATCTTCACCTTTAAACAAGGGAATGAGGAGAGCTTTAAAGAAGCATGGTTTAGAATTTTTGACTCTTATGGTAAAACTGAACCTAAAATGACTATGAGCTTGCTTCTTAGTAGCTTCTACTTTGATCTTGTCCTTTGTTATAGATATGCTTTGGATGCTGTTGTAGGAGGAGATTTCCTTCATTGTGATGGGGACCAAGCTTTTAATGCCATAAAAAAGTTGATTGCAACTTCTAGCTCAACTAATAAACTTGATTCGGCTCTTGTAAGCATCCATGCTAGATTAAACACTCTTGAGACAAATATATCTTGTTTAAAAGAAGGTTATAATCAGATTCGTGAATATTATGACTATGTTCCAACGAGTTTTGAACCTTCAATGTGGGTCCCTATGGTAAAGGTTGCTATTTGTGGTGAAATTGTTTATGCCCGTTGTGATATTATGTCTGAATTTTGCCTTATGCCTAAAGACATTTATGAATCCTTAAATCTTTGGGGACTTTCTGAAGGTGGAGAAGGGATAACTCTTACTGATAACTCTGTTATGTTACCCATTGGCGTAGCTGAAGGAGTGTTTACAACATTCCTAGGAAGAACGGTATCCATTGATTGTCTTGTCATTGAATGTGTAGGGACAGGAGAAATTACACTTGGAAGATCCCTGCTGAAACTCTTGGGAGCAACAATAGATGTGGGGAAAGGCACTCTGAATTTTACCTCCTCACCAGGATGCGGTCATGTATTCCCTAAACCAAAGAGTAAGACTAAAGGTAAGAGAGGTAGGCGTAAAGCTCTCGGTAATAATTTGGATGCTTTATCTTTTGGAAACACTTGATTTTCACTTTCTGCGCCTAGCTGAAAGGCGTTAAAGAAAAGCGCTTATGGGAGACAACCCATCATTTTATTTCCTGTTATTTTTATTTTATTTGAGTCAAGGAGTGTGCTTACTTCTGTAACAACTCCTCTGTATCTTTATTTTCTTGCAATGTTGTGCCAAGTAAAGTCTCTAGTAGAAAGTTGATGCTAGATTTGGATTTCTGCACAGGGACAGATTTTTGCTGTCCACGGTTTTGAGCTTTATTTACTCCAGAAAAATTGAAAAATTCTGAAACAATTCGTGCTTGATCCTCAGATATGTACGCAACTTTCATTAGTTTTGAGTTTCTCAATCTGAGCAACTTAAGTGCCTCGAAAAAATTCGTCTTTACGGACTGTTCTGTTTTGACAGATTTTGCCATTTATTTTGCATTGGCTCTTTTACTATGTTTGATTGGATTTTTGCTCCATAAAACATTAGTGGCTGTAGCTAATGTCCAGAAGTATTGGTGATGATTGTGTCACTGTAGAATATGAGAATTTTTGATTATGCACTAACCCTCTAATGAGAATTACTTTGAGTTTGGTGTGGCGGAAGTTTTCAAGGATCAAGCGAGAAGGCTGATATGATGTGATCAAGAAGAGTGAAAAGCCTAAGCTTGGGGATGCCCCCGTGGGTCACCCAAGCATATTTCAAGAAGACTCAATCGTCTAAGCTTGGGGATGCCCAAGGCATCCCCTTCTTCATCAACAACTTATCAGGTCATCTCTAGTGAAACTATATTTTAATTCTTCCACATCTTATGTACTTTACTTGGAGCGTCTGTGTGCTTTTATTTTCGCATTGTTATTTTTATTTTCTGAATAAATTGGATCCTAGCATTCTTGTGTGGGAGAGAGACATGCTCCGCTTTTTCATGTGAATACTCATGTCGTGTCTCGTTGCACGGACACCGGGAGTATAGGATACCCCCTTTTAGGTTCGGCACGGGGCGCGAAGGAGGCTGAGAATCGTCTTCTTGGGCGGAGTCTAGATCAAGCTCTCCTCTCCATGATCAAAGCATGCAACCAAAGGGACACAAGGAGCTACCCAGGTTCAGGCCGCCCGGAGGCTAAAAGCCCTACTCCTGCATGTCTGGATTGAAGAGTTCTTCATAGTATGGTGTACAATGGAACCTCCCGGGCAGGGTACCCGGAAGGGTTTTGGCCCGAGGTAGAAGAAGGACAGATCCTGACCCGGAGGAGATCACCTTCCTCTCTACCTCCGCAGCCCTAGTCTAGTCTTGCTCTGGTTCTAGCTTCGTCCTTGCTCTATCTTGTGCTTGTTCTACCTTCCTCCCCTTCCTACCGTGCCTTGGTCCTCCTTTTATAGGCTAAGGGTTGCCACAGGGTCACGTGAGGGGCATGAGGGTCCTTCGGGGTGAAGGACCCTCCTCATCTAGTTTAGGGGGAGACGTGGCCTCTACTCAGCCTAGCGTCTCCTCTGGGTTAGGTGGGAGCGTCCGCCTTGGGGTGGACAGGAGCTGACACCACCACGGGACGTGCTTCCCGCCCGCGCTGCCTTCGCCTTGCTTCCCAAGTCTTCCGTGGTGAGGTGGAGTGCTTATCCACAGGAACGTAGGAAGTACCCGGGAGGGAGCCTGGCCTCCTGCCGGGAACTCGGGCTCTCGGGTTCTTCCTGGCCTTCTCGCTTGATTAGGGGACCCGGAAGGTCCCCAGGACCGGAGCCCTTAGTCGTCGTAGCCCATGTGCGTCTTGACGGTGAACCCGCCAGCTTGACTTGAGTCTTGGTCTTGTCCATCTTCATCTTTGGTCCACATGGGGTGGACCCACTTTGGCAGTACTAGGGGAACCCCATGTTCCACTGTTGCGACAGTAGCCCCCGGGCATGGTCCCGGTGGCTCTTTTTCCAGCTGCCGGGGCCATGGCCTAAAGATAGATCAAAGTGGGTCCCGGGTACCTGGTCTTCTCAGCTTCGCTTCACTGATGGCCTTGAAGGTCTTGGTGTTACTCCGCTCCGGGGAATAACTGCGAGGGCCTCCTCGATTCCCACTAACGGAAGAACCGAGGAGACGCGTGGCAGAGGCACTGCCGCGGCTATAAAAGCGAGGCGCACCCCTAGCCTTTTCGGTCATCTTCTTCCTTTGCCTCCCCTCGTCCCGCAGAACAATGTCCGGCGAAGCAGAGAGGGCCTTGTCCGATGTGTCGACGGCAGAGTCCGTCTTTCGAGGAGCGGCGGAGGCACCCAGCGAAGCTGGAGCCCGAGCCACTAGAAAGGACGAAGTTGATCCTCGCCCTCGAGTCTCCTTGGTTTTCCCGGCAGTGGGGAACATCGCCGGTTCTGCCGCCATGGAGGCATCGGTAGCGCTGGCGATCCGGAAGGACACCATCAAGATGGAGCTATGGAAGGAGGCCGTAGGCAATCAGAGATTGATCCGCCTCCTCTGCGATCTTGACGATGTCTTCAAGGTAAGGCCGCCTTGATTTGGCAATACGACCCTTGGGAAGATCCTGTGCCTTGACTCGATTTCTTCCCTTCGTACAGGATGAGGAAGACATCATGGATAAGTTCGTGGACCACGTGCACCTCCTCTGCAGCCAGCATGTGCCGGGGTTTGCCCGGAAGTTCCCCGGCCCATGGGACCCCTGAAGATCCTGCGCGAATGCCCTCCTTCATCCCAGGCGTCCCCGGGAGTCCGGAGTGCACCCGGCAGGCAATAAAACAGAAAGACAGAGCTGCACAGCCAGGAGCCCTGAGCTGGCCTTAGTAGCATAGGCTAGATATGTATCCAGGAAAAGCTTCGACTGAATGTAATCCAGAATTGTAAACTCAGAATGTAAGTTCAGATGAATGCAATCCTAGGGCTCAACTCCCGGGGTCATTTCCCAAACCTCCTTTGCACTAACGCGCCGTCAAGTTTTCTGAGGAGATCTCTTAGGTGACAAGTGCTCTGACCGCCCGCACCAGTAGCAGCACCCCTAAGAGCACTATGCCTTCCGGGAGTCCACTCCACAGCCACGGGTACTAGGCCAGAAGGGAAATCTGACCGTTCGCCGGGGAGGACGCATTACCCCCGCAAAGGTTCTCATCAACTGTCAAGCATGCGCAGGTTGGTGGTATATTGACTCCGAGCGAGATATTATGCCTAGAATGCCAGATGCACATGCAAAGACTTAGCTGGTTTTTGCCGTGCCTTGATCTACTCTGTCCTTCCCGGGTATCCAGCTCCTGAGCCGCTCTTCAGCATCCATTCCTGTCCCGGGAGAGGCGCTACACACAACACACTTTCAGTAGGAAAAGAATGGACCCTCCCTTACATGTCGTGAAAGTGTTTCATCCGGAGCAACCCGCAAGCAAAGTTGAATGTGCATTTCTGTGTTTAGGTTCTTTAAAACACAGCACTGCCCGTTCCACTTCTTACCGCGGCAGTACGGCACGATCAGGTGGCAGCGCCTACTGATAGGCTGCTCGCGCTCGACCTGTCAGCCACCGGCACCATGTCAGCCCCCTGCTTGGGGGTTGTTACGGATAACACACTTCACGACAACAAGAGAGGCTCACGGAATTGAAAAACTTATCTTTTATTCCTTGGCGACGATTCTTACACCCTTATACAGAACACTAGCCCCTTGGGCGTGCTTAGTTGACTCGAACTATCTGCGATTCATGTTCGTATTCAGGGGTAGAATTTCCGGAGATTCTCGATGTTCCAGGCGTTGCCCTCCGGCCTGCCTTTCTCGTCCTCCAGATAAACAGCTCCGGGTCTCAGGGTATGCGTCACCCGATAAGGTCCTTCCCACTTGGAGGACAGCTTGTTCATGTTATCAAGCTTCTGCTTCTTGCGGAGAACCAGGTCTCCGGGTTCCAGTACCCGTGAACGGATATGGCGATCATGATAGCGGCGGAGCCCTTGCTGGTATCGAGCAGATCGTAAGGAAGCTCGGCACCGCACCTCTTCCAGGAAGTTGATGTCATCAATCCTCCTCTCAGCTTGTGCGTCTTCATCATAGGCAAGTACCCGGGGGGATCCATGCCTGAGCTCTGTTGGCAAGACGGCTTCTGCTCCATAGACAAGGAAGAATGGTGTTTCTTGAGTGGCTCTGCTTGGTGTGGTTCTGAGGGACCACAAGACACTTGGTAGATGCTCAATCCAGTTCTTGCCCTTGTCTTCTAACTTGTCAAAGGCCTTGGTCTTCAAACCCTTTAGGACCTCCGCATTGGCTCGCTCCACTTGCCCATTGCACCTTGGGTAGGACACCGAGGCAAAACACACCTTGATTCCCAGCTCTTCACAGAAGTTGAGGAAGGATCGGCTTGTGAACTGAGAGCCATTGTCCGTTATGATTCTGTTGGGTACTCCGAAGCGGTACACGATCCCTTCAATGAACTTGATGGCTGCTTGAGCTGTCTGTCTTGGTACTGGCATCACTTCCACCCACTTTGTGAACTTGTCGATGGCCACGAAAAGGTATTCATGGCCCCCGACAGACTTCGGTATCTTTCCCACGATGTCCAGCCCCCAGACCGCGAACGGCCAGGAGATTGGAATTGGCTGCAGAGCTTGCGCCGGCTGATGTATGTTCTTCGCATAGTATTGGCAGGCTTCACAGGTCTTGACTAGCTGCTCCGCATCACTGAGGACTGTTGGCCAGTAGAACCCGTGACGAAAACTTTACCCGCCAGTGATCTTGATGCCACATGACTTGAACATGTGCCTTCGTGGATGTCCCGTAGCAGTACTTGGCCTTGTTCTTGAGGGATGCAGCGGAGCTTGACTCCGTTGTCCCGTCGCCGGTAGAGCTCGCCGTCGATCATGACGTAGAGCTTGGCTTGACGAGCCACCCGCTCGGCGTCGTGATCGTCCTCCGGGAGGGCGTGCTCCATGATGTACTTGACGATGTCCCGGGCCCAGGGTGGGTGGGTTCCTTCCACCGGTAGCACCATCCGACGGAAAGAAAGCATAGCTTCCTCCGCTGGAGGGGCTGCCGGGTCTTGAGCTTCTGGGCTGGCTACCCGTGTTGTCGAGGTAGAAGGGTCGCCAGCCCCCGGCGCAGATCTTGTCGCGAGCCTCTCGGGCGGGATCGAAGGTCGCCTGAGGACCTCGATGTAGATCCCGGGAGGCACTGGTTCTTGCTTGGACGCCACCTGCGATAGCTCATCCGCGGCCGTGTTTTCTCCCCGTGGGACGTACACAGCCCGGAAGTTGTCGAAGCGCCGCTGCAGCTTCCAGACCTCTTCAACGTATGGTGCCATCTGAGGGCACGCGTACTCCTTGTTCACTTGTTTGATGACTAGCTGAGAGTCACCCTTGACGACGATCTTGTTGATGCCGAGGCCGATGGCAGCACGAAGTCCTGCGAGCAGGCCCTCGTACTCCGCCGTGTTGTTGGAGATGTTCCCTTGGTAGTGCATCTGGACGACGTACTTCAGCCGGTCCCCGGTTGGTGAGGTTAGGACAACCCCAGCACCTCCTTTCCCCTTGGTGTAGGAGCCGTCGAAGTGCATGATCCAGGCGCTAGGATCTTCCTTCCCGGGGAGGCAGGTTTCCTCTTCCGGGTCGTCGAACGCCGTCTCGGTCCACTCGGCCGTGAAATCCGCCAGCGCCTGACTCTTGATGTTGTCCGTGTGCTCGAACTTGAGACCGAAACCTTGAAGCTCCATGGCCCACCATGATATGCGACCAGTGGCAAGTGGGTTCTCCAGGGGGCTTCTTAGGTTGTACTTGGACACCACCGTGATGGGATGGCTTTGGAAGTACGGCCTCATCTTGCGGGAGGCAATGAGGATTGCCAGCAGCAGCTTCTGCATCATGGGGTACCGCTCCCGGGCGTCGCGCAGCACTGCGCTGACGAAGTAGACCGGGTGCTGCACCTTGCGGGTCGCCGAGTCCTGAGAGGGCTCGGCTTCCCCTCGTCGACGTCTTGGGGTGGGGACGATGTAGCCCCCGGCGAAGTCTCGTCGGAGGGAGATTCTCCATTCCCGACGGGATCCGCGTCGCTTGGTGAAGTGTAGTGACGCCAGGATCATGAGACCCCTGGTCACCCGGCAGCCTTTTCTTGCACGGTTGCCCCGGAAGAGAGTTCCCGGGTCGCTTGCCCTTGATCTTGCTTGACTTCTTCGGAGGAGCGTCACGCTCTACCACGAGCACAGCGCTGATCACCTGGTTGGTGGCAGCAATGTACAGTAGTAGGGGCTCCTTCTCTTCTGGTGCCACGAGGATTGGTGGCGAGGCGAGGTAGCGCTTGAGGGACTGCAGGGCTTCCTCGGCCTCGGAGGTCCACTCCACGGGGCCTGACTTCTTGAGCAGCCTGAAGAACGGTAAGGCCCGCTCCCCAAGCCTTGAGATGAAGCGCCCGAGTGCAGTGATGCACCCGTTGAGGCGCTGTACGTCCTTGACCCGCCGGGGCGCCTCCATGCGCTCGATTGCCTTGATTTTGTCCGGATTCGCCTCGATCCCTCGGTGAGAGACCAGGAAACCCAGCAGCTTGCCGGAGGGGACCCCGAACACGCACTTGTCGGGGTTGAGCTTGAAGTTGACCCGGCGGAGGTTCTCGAAGGTCTCGTGCAGGTCTTGGATGAGGGAGTCCTTGTACCGGGTCTTGACCACGATGTCGTCGATGTACGCTTCGACGTTGCGGCCCAGCTGCGACCCAAGGCATGCTTGCATTGCGCGCTGGAAGGTAGCGCCGGCTTTCGGAGGCCAAAAGGCATCCGGGTGTAGCAGTAGCAGCCCTTGGGAGTGATGAAGGCCGTCTTCTCTTGGTCCTCGAGTGACATCATGATCTGGTGGTACCCGGAAAAGGCATCCAAGAAACACAGCAGCTCGCACCCGGCCGTGGAATCCACGATCATGTCGATCCGCGGCAGGGGGAAAGGGTCCTTGGGACAGGCCTTATTCAGGTCTGTGAAGTCGATGCAGAGTCTCCACTTGAAGGTCATGGGTTTCGGTACCACCACGGGGTTGGCCACCCAGCTTGGGTGGGGAACCGACCGGATGACACCAGCTTCTATCAACTTGTCCACCTCGGCGATGATGAATTCCAGCTTTTCCTTGCTTTGGTTCCGGAGAACCTGCTTCACGGGGCGAGCCCCCGGATTGACCGCCAATTTGTGCTCGATCACCTCCCTTGGTACGCCGGGTAAACCTGATGCCTCCCACGCGAAGACGTCAGAGTTTTCCCGAAGGAAGGCGACGAGCGCGCTTTCCTATTTGTCGGTGAGGCGGGCGCCGATGGTGATGGAGCGAACTCCGTCGCTGGTTAGCGCCACCTTCTTGGTCAGCTGCGGATCGCCATGGAATGGCGCCTTCTTGGGTGGAGTAGATGTGGAGCCCCCGGGGTGCCCTTCGCCCCCGGGGAGAGCCCCATCATCATCCTCCTGTACACCTTGAGGGATGTCCGCCGTGGTTGCCACCGTCTGGTTCAGCTGGTGAACGCAGTAGATAGCATCGTCGATGTCGGCCTTGACCTTGATCACGCCCCACGGCGCCGGAATCTTCAGCATGTTGTAGGCGAAGTGGGAGACGGCCATGAACTTGGCCAGAGCAGGTCTGCCAAGTATGCCGTTGTACGGTAGCGGAGTGTCGGCGATGTCGAAGACGATTTCCTCGGTGCGGAAGTTCTTGGAGTCGCCGAAGGTGACCGGAAGGGTGATCTTCCCGAGGGGTCGAGTAACACTTCCGTTCACGCCTTGGAACACCCCAGTGTCTTGTAGGCGAGACAGGGGGATTTGAAGGACAGCCAGGACCTTCGCCGTCAGCAGGTTGAGGCTGGAGCCTCCGTCGACCAGCATCTTGGTGACCTTGTAGTTGTGGATGACGGGCGACACGATCAGCGGCAGGGTCCCGACCCCGGCAGTGTTTGCAGGGTGGTCTTCTGGGTCGAAGGTGATGACTTGGCTAGACCAGTCCAGGGGCTTGGACGGAGCAGAAGCAACCGCGTTCAGCTCCCGGACAAGTCTCTTGCAGGCGCCGTTGGAGGGAGGCAGAGAAGACCCTCCGTGGATGCACCCGACAACTCCCGTGACTTCTTGATACTTGCCGCCGTTGCCTCCTTGGGGAGCCGGAGCTTCCCCGTTGCCGACGTGGGCGGCCTCCGGAGTGTTGTACCCGCGACCACCTTGACCGCCGCGTCCTCCTCCGCGGCCCCCGCGGCCACCGCCTCGGTACCATCCACGGCCGCCTCCGCCTTGGCGACCCGTGGGACAGTCACGAGCGATGTGCCCGGCAGTGCCGCAGTTGTAGCAACCGTCTTGACTGACCCCATCAGCTCGGCGTTGCTCCGGACGGCGAGGTTCTTGAGCATGCGGCAGTCCTTGAGCAAGTGGTTGCCTTCTGGATGGATGTGGCACCAGGGATCACCTTCACCTTCTTCCTCGGAAGTCGGCGCGGGCTTGGTCTTCTTCGGAAGAGGCTCGGTGACGAAGATCCGCTTGTCGGGTCCAGGGTCCCGCTTCTTGTTCTTAGCTGGAGCGCCTTGTCCTCGGGTTCATCCTCCCCGGGGAACTTGGCTCCTTCTTCAGCTCGAGCGCACCGGTCTGCAAGCTCCCAGAGCTTACGAGCAGACTCGACGCGATGGATGCTCAGCTTCTCGCGCATCTTGGGGTTGCGGACGTTGGCGTGGAAGGACTGGATCACCAACTCCTCCTTGATGCACGGGATGGTGTTCATCTTCTGGGTGAAGCGCTGGATGAACTTGCGGAGAGTTTCACCCGGCAACTGCTTGAAGTCGTGGAGATCACTGGGAGCCCCCGGGCGCTCGTACCCGCCTTGGAAAGCCCCCAGAAACTGCTCCTTCAGTGCCCGCCAGGAACGGATGGAGCACTTGGGAAGGTTGAGAAGCCAAGTCTGGGCATCTCCCTTCAGGGCCAACGGGAACCAGTTGGCCATCATGACCTCGTCGGCCCCGGCAACCATCGCAGCAGAGAGTAGATCTGCAGAAAGTCCCGGGGGTTCGTGGTGCCGTCGTAGCGGAGAACGTCGATCTTGAATTTCTTGGGCCAGTTGAAGTGGCGGAACTCGGGAGCGAGGGCGAGGCAGCCTTCGGCGAGGTCGATGCCCCGATCTTCCCGGCGGTGACGTTCTCGGCGACGCTCGATGCGGGTGCGCATATCCTCGTTCTGACGGCTGTTGAGCTCGTCACGAAGATCTGGGTTGCGCGAGGTAGACGACCCGATGGAGATGGCCTCGCCGTGATCGCGGTTTAGCCGATCAGCCATCGGTGGCGCGGTGCGAGGAGGCGCCGCCTTGGCTTGACGTTTGATACGTCTCAAACGTATCTATAATTTTTGATGTTCCATGCTGTTATTATATCAATTGCTACATGTTTTGGCTATACTTTATATCATTTATGCATTTTCTAGGACTAACCTATTAACAAGATGCCACAGTGCCAGTTCCCTGTTTTCTGCTGTTTTTGGTTTCAGAAAATCTATTAAGGAAATATTCTCGGAATTGGACGAAACAAAAGACATCGTCAATAATATCACGAGGAGATCACGGAGTCCAAAGGGGAGTCGGAGCAGACCCACCAGGGGGCCACGTCACACTAGGGCGCGGCCTAGGGTGGGCCCACGCCCCCCTATGGCGTGGCGGTCCCCCCTCGGCCACCGACGCCGCCTCTTCGCCTATATATTCTCCGCGACGCGAAAACCCTATTACGGTCGATCATATTCCACGAAAAGTTCCGTCGCGGCCGTCATCATCAATCTCAGATCGGAGGAGTTCTGAAGCTCTTCCCGGCACCCTGCCGGAGGGGAGATCATCACCGGAGGGCTCTACATCACCATGCCTGCCTCCGGAGTGATGCGTGAGTAGTCCACCCCTGAACTACGGGTCCATAGCAGTAGCTAGATGGTTGTCTCTCTACCTTGTGCCTCCATGTTTAGATCTTGTGAGCTGCCTAACATGATCAAGATCATCTTATTGTAATGCTAGATGTTGTGTTTGCTGGGATCCGATGAATATTGATACCATGTTTATTCAAGTTGTTTATCTATGTGCTCTTGATCTTGCATGCTCTCCGTTGCTAGTAGATGCTTTGGCCAAGTAGATGCTTGTGACTCCAAGAGGGGGTATTTATGCTCGATAGTGGGTTCAGTCTCTAGATATCTGGATCAGTGACAGAAAGGTCTAAGATGGTAGATGTGCTGTTGCTACTAGGGATAAAACATTGGTGCAGTGTCCAAGGGCACTTGTATTGATTACATTACACACTTTACTTCATGCAATAATCTGTTGTTAGCAACTTAATACTGAACAGGATGCGGATGCTGCCTTGAAGGTGGATTATTTAGGCATAGATGCGGTTGGAATAACGGTCTATGTACTTTGTTGTAATGCCCAACTAGATTTCATAGTAGACATCTTGGCATGTATTGCATTGTTATGCCCTCTCTATTTGTCAATTGCCCAGCTGTAATTTGTTTACCCAACATGCTAGTTATCTGTTCTGAGAGAGACACCACTAGTGAACTGTGGACCCTGGTCCAATTTCCTCATACTGTTTACACAACCTGCTGCAATCATCTGTTTCCTGTTACTTGCTGTGTTTCCTGCTGTTTTCCACACCATACGTTTAACTCTTTGTTTCTGCAAGACCGGAGAGATTGACAACCTCTCTGTTTCGTGTTGGGCAAAGTTCTGGTTTGTGTCTGTGCAGATTCCACGTTGGTGCAAGCTCCCTAGCGCCAGGGGGAGTAAACATCAACAACCTTCCAATTGATCGTCAAGTCCTACTGGTCCGATTAAACCTTGGGTAGATTATTCAAGGGAAAACTTCTGCTGTCTACATCATAACCTTCCTCTTGGGGTTCACCAACACGTAGCCATCAAGCTGTTTTCTGGCGCCGTTGCCGGGGAAGTACTCATCATCACCATCATCATCATCCTCAAATACTCTCCCGTCAACCAGGCACCAGCTGTTTTCTGGCGCCGTTGCCGGGGACTTGGAGGCTATTGGAAAGGGGAGTCTCTCAGTTCCAATCTCTTTACTTTGTTTTTGTCTTGTTTTAGTTTTGTTTTGCTTGCTGTTAAAAATCAAAAACCCAAAAAAATTAAATTCCTGCATCTAGTTTTTAATTTCGAGTTGCCCTGCTGCTAAAGTTGATAGTCTTGCTCATGATGTTGAAATGCTGAAAATAAAAGCTATTCCTAGTGATATTAGAGAGAGTAAAACACTCAATGCTATCCAAATTAAAATTGATAATAACATTAGGATGCTTGCTGAACTGCATGAAAGATGGGAGAGAGAAGAAAGAGAAGCTGAAATTGCTGAACAAAATAGTGTTGTTAGAGTTTGCACTATTTTTACTAATGAAACAAATGATGCCTCACATGCTAATGCGCCCCCTACTGTTAGTGAAAAGATAATAAGTGTTGGAAATGTCTCTACTACCTCTACAAAAAGTTTAAATTGCCTGATAGCACTACTTTTGTTCCTAGTAAAAGTGCTGAAATTTTTAGAGGTGTTGGTGATAATTGCTCCATTGTTTTTGATGACAACAACTTCAATTTCGAAAATTGTAACATAACTGAAGTCATCATGTTCTTGCAAAAGCTAGCTAAGAGTCCTAATGCTAGTAAAATAAATATGGCTTTTACTGAACATATTATCAAAGCTCTCATGCATGCTAGGGAAGAAAAATTAAAACTTGAAGCTTCTATCCCTAGGAAGTTAGATGATAATTGGGAACCTGTTATTAAAATGAAACTGAGTGAGTTTGAATGCAATGCTTTGTGTGACCTTGGTTCTTGTATTTCGGTTATGCCTAAAAATTTATATGATATTCTCAAGCTTGCACCTTTGGAAAAATGTCATTTGGATGTTCACTTTGCTGATTCTTCTATGAAGAAACCTTTAGGAAAAGTTGATGATGTTTTGATAATGGTTAACAACAATCTTGTCCCTGTTGATTTTGTGGTTTTGGATATTGAATGCAATCCTTCTTGTCCTATTGTTTTGGGAAGACCTTTTCTGAGAACTGTTGGTGCTGTTATTGATATGAGAGAGGGGAATATAAAATTTCAATTCCCACTCAAGAAAGGTATGGAACACTTCCCTAGGAAGAAGATGAAATACTCACATGATACTAGTGTCAAGACAAATTATGGTTTTGGATTTTCTGGTCTTGACAATACTTGATGCATCTCTTCATGCCTAGCTCAAAGGCATTAAAGAAAAGCACTTCTGGGAGATAACCCATGTTTTTATTTGCTGTTTTATTTTTGTTTTCTTGAGTCAAGGATGCTTGTTTACCTCTGTAGCAACTCCTTTGTATCTTTTATTTGCTGTTTTGTTGTGCCAAGGAGAGTTACTAATGCAAAGTTGGTATTTATTTTCGGGACTGCATTGGGACAGATTGCTGTTCGTCACCGTTTAATTCAGTAGAAAATCAGAAAAAATCGAAAAATGCTGAAACTTTTTGTGCATGTTCCTGATGATGTTACGCAACTTTCATTATTTCAAAAGTTTTCATCTGAGCATCGTAAGTGCCTCGAAAAAATTCGTCATTACAGACTGTTCTGGTTTGACAGATTCTGTCTTTTATTTTGCATTCTCTCTTTTACAAGTTTTTAAGTGGTTTCTTTTCGTGTAAAAGTGCCCACTTGAGCCTAGTAACAGTGGCTAATGTTTAAAATAGTTGGCTTGTGAGTTTTGTCTTTGCTAGAACTTTGAAGTATTATCTTTTAGTGCACTAACCTGCTAATGAGAAAAGCTGTTAAGTTTTGGTGTGAAGGAAGTTTTCAAGTGTTGATAGAGGAGAATGATATTACATGATCAAGAAGAGTGAAGAGCTTAAGCTTGGGGAGGCTTACCTCCCCAGCATATTTCAAGAAGACTCAAGCATCTAAGCTTGGGGATGCCCAAGGCATCCCCTTCTTCATCTACAAATTATCAGGTCATCTCTAATGGTGCTATATTTTTATTGCTTCATGCTAGTGTACTCTTCCTTGGAGCGTCAGTGTGTTTTTGTTTTCAGTTTGTTTTGTTTTGTTTGCTGTGCTATACTTGTTGGATCCTAGTATTCATGTTTGGGAGAGAGACACGCTCCACTTTTTCATTAGAATACTCTTGTGCTTCACTTATACTTGTTGAGTATTCCTGTCTAGTTGCTGTTATTGCTGTTAGCTCTCAGTTTTTCATGTATCTCTTGTTAGAGCTTTCAGTTTCTTTTGAAGAAAGTACTCTCTTGCTTCACTTATATCTGTTTGGAGAGTTGTCAAATAAGTTGATTGGTGTTTGGTTGGACCAGAAAAATGCTATGCATGTGGTAGTGGTATAAAATGCTTACATGAATCTTTTTAGATCGTTGTCTTGAGTAATTTGATGCTTGCCAATTGTTTTGAGCTGTCAAGTAATTAATGTTTAAGCTTGTGCATCATGTAAGTAATGGCTATTAATGAAGAACTACTATAAGGATTTTCTGCTATAATAATCTGTTGCATAATTGGAAGTCCATAGTAGTCTAGATAATTTTTGGATGAAGGCTATGTGTTAACAAGGAAGACAGTGGGAGTCTATGGTTCGTCAAACCTTGTGTTTTATGTACACTCTTGCTATTCCAGTTGATAATGATGTTTGCTTATAATAACCTTGCTAGCCTAAACTCTGTACTAAGAGGGAATGCTTCTTGTACATCCAAAACCTTGAGCCAAATCCATGCCACCTGTGTCCACCATACCTACCTATTATGTGGTGTTTTCACCATTCCAAGTAAATTTCTTCATGTGCTATCTACTAACTACTCAAAACTGTTACATTTCCTTTTTGTGTCACTACTTGAAAAGCTCATAAGGACGTAGTAGTGAGATTTGTCATCTTCCATGCTAATTAATTTACAAGGATTGGCAGCTTCATCTGCTTCTCCACCTTTTATTTTGCATTAAAGAGCTGGTTAGTCCACCCTATAAATAAATAAATAGACACTCCTCCATGGTGAATGTTGGTGGGCACCCGAGGATTCGGTTAGCCATGGTTTGTGGAAAGTAAATGGTTGGGAGGAGTGTCACCAATAAGTGCTTGTTACAAGTGCAGTCCTAAAAACTCTCGGAACCGCTCTAAAAGTTAGTTAGCCATGGAAGATGACAAGTACCTGCTATTTGATTTGTTGACACCTGTATACACCATTACCTTACAAAACAATATTTTATGCTCTCTATATGCCTTCGGGAACTACAGCTCTAGCACATGATGTTAATCCCTGCTTCCCTCTGCGAAGGGCCATTCTTTTACTTTTATGTTGAGTCAGTTTTCCCACTTCTTTCTGTCTACTTAAGCAAACATCATTGTCAACTCCAGTATAACAGTTTTTACATAACTTTGTGTTTGGTTGATCATATTCTTTGCATTGACATTATCTATATGATATACATGTTGAAAGTTGAAGCAAAAGCTGAAGCTATTATCTTCCTTTGTGTTGATACAAACACTTTCATGTTGAGAATTATTGCTGCTGTGAGCTAACTATTATGTTAGACTATTATATCTCTAAATGTTTTATAGTGTTATTCATGAAAGTTTGCACTTGTGTGATCACTTATGTTTACTCTTTATTTACTTGCTTGCAAACTATAGACCATTGGCTTGGATCACTTCATTCAGATCATGTGCATTACATTGTTATTTGATCAAAGATTGTGTTGGTAGCATGTCACTTCAAAAATTATCTGTTTTTATCGTTTACCTACTCGAGGACGAGCAGGAACTAAGCTTGGGGATGCTTGATACGTCTCAAACGTATCTATAATTTTTGATGTTCCATGCTGTTATTATATCAATTGCTACATGTTTTGGCTACACTTTATATCATTTTTATGCATTTTCTGGGACTAACCTATTAACAAGATGCCACAGTGCCAGTTCCCTGTTTTCTGCTGTTTTTGGTTTCAGAAAATCTATTAAGGAAATATTCTCGGAATTGGACGAAACAAAAGACATCGTCAATAATATCACGAGGAGATCACGGAGTCCAAAGGGGAGTCGGAGCAGACCCACCAGGGGGCCACGCCACACTAGGGCGCGGCCCAGGGTGGGCCCGCGCCCCCCTATGGCGTGGTGGCCCCCCTCGGCCACCGACGCCGCCTCTTCGCCTATATATTCTCCGCGACGCGAAAACCCTATTACGGTCGATCATATTCCACGAAAAGTTCCGTCGCGGCCGTCATCGTCAATCTCAGATCGGAGGAGTTCTGAAGCTCTTCCCGGCACCCTGCCGGAGGGGAGATCATCACCGGAGGGCTCTACATCACCATGCCTGCCTCCGGAGTGATGCGTGAGTAGTCCACCCCTGGACTACGGGTCCATAGCAGTAGCTAGATGGTTGTCTCTCTACCTTGTGCCTCCATGTTTAGATCTTGTGAGCTGCCTAACATGATCAAGATCATCTTATTGTAATGCTAGATGTTGTGTTTGCTGGGATCCGATGAATATTGATACCATGTTTATTCAAGTTGTTTATCTATGTGCTCTTGATCTTGCATGCTCTCCGTTGCTAGTAGATGCTTTGGCCAAGTAGATGCTTGTGACTCCAAGAGGGGGTATTTATGCTCGATAGTGGGTTCAGTCTCTAGATATCTGGATCAGTGACAGAAAGGTCTAAGATGGTAGATGTGTTGTTGCTACTAGGGATAAAACATTGGTGCAGTGTCCAAGGGCACTTGTATTGATTACATTACACACTTTACTTCATGCAATAATCTGTTGTTAGCAACTTAATACTGAACAGGATGCGGATGCTGCCTTGAAGGTGGATTATTTAGGCATAGATGCGGTTGGAATAACGGTCTATGTACTTTGTTGTAATGCCCAACTAGATTTCATAGTAGACATCTTGGCATGTATTGCATTGTTATGCCCTCTCTATTTGTCAATTGCCCAGCTGTAATTTGTTTACCCAACATGCTAGTTATCTGTTCTGAGAGAGACACCACTAGTGAACTGTGGACCCTGGTCCAATTTCCTCATACTGTTTACACAACCTGCTGCAATCATCTGTTTCCTGTTACTTGCTGTGTTTCCTGCTGTTTTCTACACCATACGTTTAACTCTTTGTTTCTGCAAGACCGGAGAGATTGACAACCTCTCTGTTTCGTGTTGGGCAAAGTTCTGGTTTGTGTCTGTGCAGATTCCACGTTGGTGCAAGCTCCCTAGCGCCAGGGGGAGTCAACATCAACAACCTTCCAATTGATCGTCAAGTCCTACTGGTCCGATTAAACCTTGGGTAGATTATTCAAGGGAAAACTTCTGCTGTCTACATCATAACCTTCCTCTTGGGGTTCACCAACACGTAGCCATCAAGCTGTTTTCTGGCGCCGTTGCCGGGGAAGTACTCATCATCACCATCATCATCATCCTCAAATACTCTCTCCGTCAACCAGGCACCAACGTTCACCACGAGGCTGGCCTCGCGGATCACGTGTTTTGTCTTGTGCTGCTCCGGGTTGTCGACGGTGGGAGCTTGAGTGGGTTCGACCCACGGACCACCATCGGCGAAGTCGAGGAGCCTCTCGACGCGAGTCCTCCATTCTTGGTAGACCTTGGGGTCGCCGCTGCTTGGAGGGAACTGCATCAGTGCCTTGGCAGCAACTAGAACATCATGGCGAGCTTGCACGTCCGAAGGTGAGTGCGCGGAGGTCTTGCTCTTGGATGCTCGTGGATCCCCGCTGGGGCGAACGCCGTGGTTCCTCCTCCAGCGGTGGGCTCCTTGCCGGTGCCGTTGCAGACGGTCTTCTCCCCTGAACGAAGAGGAGGCATGGTGGCGCCCTTTGGAGCCGCCGCTCCGCCAGGGCCGTTGTCCTTGTCGCGACCGTCCACTTCGTCCGGCGCCACCCTCTCCACGGGAGGCGGGGACGGAGAGGCGCTCCGCCGTGCGCCAGCAGCACGACGTTCAGCTGAAGCTTGGGTGCGCGAGGGAGAGACCGGCTTGGACGCCGCAGGATCTCCCTTCTTCCTTGGAGGCATGCTTGACGAAGAACTTGCCGATGAACTTGATGAAGATGAATCCAGCACTTGCGACCCCTACCTGGCGCGCCAGATGTCGTGTCTCGTTGCACGGACACCGGGAGTATAGGATACCCCCTTTTAGGTTCGGCACGGGGCGCGAAGGAGGCTGAGAATCGTCTTCTTGGGCGGAGTCTAGATCAAGCTCTCCTCTCCACGATCAAAGCATGCAACCAAAGGGACACAAGGAGCTACCCAGGTTCAGGCCGCCCGGAGGCTAAAAGCCCTACTCCTGCATGTCTGGATTGATGAGTTCTTCATAGTATGGTGTACAATGGAACCTCCCGGGCAGGGTACCCGGAAGGGTTTTGGCCCGAGGTAGAAGAAGGACAGATCCTGACCCGGAGGAGATCACCTTCCTCTCTACCTCCGCAGCCCTAGTCTAGTCCTGCTCTGGTTCTAGCTTCGTCCTTGCTCTATCTTGTGCTTGTTCTACCTTCCTCCCCTTCCTACCGTGCCTTGGTCCTCCTTTTATAGGCTAAGGTGTTGCCACAGGGTCACGTGAGGGGCATGAGGGTCCTTCGGGGTGAAGGACCCTCCTCATCTAGTTTAGGGGGAGACGTGGCCTCTCCTCAGCCTAGCGTCTCCTCTGGGTTAGGTGGGAGCGTCCGCCTTGGGGTGGACAGGAGCTGACACCACCACGGGACGTGCTTCCCGCCCGCGCTACCTTCGCCTTGCTTCCCAAGTCTTCCGTGGTGAGGTGGAGTGCTTATCCATAGGAACGTAGGAAGTACCCGGGAGGGAGCCTGGCCTCCTGCCGGGAACTCGGGCTCTCGGGTCCTTCCTGGCCTTCTCGCTTGATTAGGGGACCCGAAAGGTCCCCAGGACCGGAGCCCTTAGTCGTCATAGGCCATGTGCGTCTTGACGGTGAACCCACCAGCTTGACTTGAGTCTTGGTCTTGTCCATCTTCATCTTGGGCCCACATGGGGTGGACCCACTTTGGCAGTACTAGGGGAACCCCATGTTCCACTGTTGCGACAACTCATATTCTTCATTTATACTTGTTGAGTATTCTTATCTAGCTACTGCTATGCTTTTAGCTCCTGTTTTTCATGCATCTCTTATTCAGAGCTGTTAGTTCTTGTAGAGTGGTACTCTCTTGTTTCATTTGTAAATTATTTGGAGAGTTTTTGTTGAAATAAGTTGATTTGTGTTTGGTTGGAAACAGAAAATGCAACATGTGGTAGATGGTATATCGAAAAGACACACATATAGATCATTGTCTTGGATAATTTGATACTTGGCAATTGTTTTGAGCTCTCAAGTATTTCATGTTTAAGCTCTTGCATCATGTAGTTAAAAACCTATTAGTAAAGAACTACCGTAGAGCTTGTTGAAATTTGGTTTGCATGTTTGCTATCTCTAAGGTCTAGATATTTTCTGGTAAAAGTGTTTGAGCAACAAGGAAGACAGTGTAGAGTCTTATAATGCCTGCAATATGTTTTCATGTAAGTCTTGCTGTACTGGTTGATATCTTGTGTTTGCTTCAAACAACCTTGCTAGCCTAAACTCTGTACTGAGAGGGAATGCTTCTCGTGCATCCAAATCCTTGAGCCAAAACCCATGCTATTTGTGTCCACCATAACTACCTATTATGTGGTATTTTCTGCCATTCCAAGTTAATACTTCATGTGCTACCTTTAAACTATTCAAAAGCTATTATCCCTTATTTGTGTCAATGTTTATAGCTCATGAGGAAGTATGTGGTGTTTTATCTTTCAACCTTGTCATTTACTCCTGACAGACTTTCACCAATGGACTAGTGGCATATACATCCGCTTATCGACTAATTTTGCAAAAAGAGCTGGCAAATGGGGTGCCCAGTCCCAATTAATTACAACTTTCACTTTTAATTCTCTTCACATGTTTTGCCCTGATTTATCAGTAAGCAATTTAAAAAGTTAATCATTCAAAAATAGACACTCCTCCATGGTATGTGATTGTTGGAAGGCACCCGAGGATTCGGTTAGCCATGGCTTGTGTAAGCAAAGGTTGGGAGGAGTGTCACCCAAATTAAAGTACATGTGTAAACAAAAGAGAAGAGGGATGATCTGCCTTTGGGTAGAAATAACGTCCTTCATGGGAGCCGCTCTTGAAAGTCTGGTTGACAAGGGGGTTAGCGTGCCCACTACCATTCGTTGACAACAACAAACACCTCTCAAAACTTTATTTTCAAAACTTAAAAAGCTCTACATGATTTAATCCCTGCTTCCCTCTGCGAAGGGCCTTTCTTTTACTTTAGGTTGAGTCAGTTTACCTACTCCTTTCTATCTCAGAAGCAAACACTTGTGTCAACTTTGTGTGCAACAATTTTTATATGCTTACTTATTGCACTTATTATATTGCTTTGTGTTGACAATTATCCATGAGATATACAAGTTGAAAGTTGAAAGCAATTGCTGAAACTTAAATCTTCCTTTGTGTTGCTTCAATGCCTTTTACTTAGAATCTATTGCTTTATGAGTTAACTCTTATGCAAAACTTTTGATGCTTGTCTTGAAAGTACTATTTATGAAAAGTTTTTGCTTATATGATTCAGTTGTTTACTCATTATCTATTTGTTAGCGAACTATAGACCATTGCCTTGAGTCACTTCATTCATAACATATGCTTTACAATATTATTTGATCATGATTATGTGGTAGCATGTCACCTAAGAAATTATTTGTTGCTATCGTTTTACCTACTCGAGGACGAGTAGAATTAAGCTTGGGGATGCTTGATACGTCTCCAATGTATCTATAATTTCTTATGTTCCATGCTTATATTATGTCAATTGCTACATGTTTTATTCACACTTTATAGCATTTTTATGCATTTTCTGGGACTAACCTATTAATAAGATGCCACAGCGTCAGTTCCTGTTTTCTGCTGTTTTTTATTCCAGAAAAGTTGTTCTGGAAATATTCTCGGAATTGGACGAAACAAAAAGCCAAGGTCCTATTTTTCTGTCACGTATACGGAGTCCGAAGGAGAGACGAAGGGGGGCACCGAGGCGCCCTCACCATGTGGTGGCGCGGGTCCCACCCCTGGCGCGCCGCCACGTGGTGAGGAGCCCTCGGGCCTCCACCGACATCGCCCCTTCGCCTATAAATAGCCTTTCTCGGGAAAACCCTAAACACCCGAGTCTCCATCCACGAAAAGTTCCAGAGCCGCCGTCGTCGTCAACCCTAGCTCGGGAGGGTTCTGAAGCTCTTCCCGGCACCCTGCCGGAGAGGGGAATCATCACCGGAGGGCTCTACATCGCCATGCCTTCCTCCGGAGTGATGTGTGAGTAGTCCACCCCTGGACTATGGGTCCATAGCAGTAGCTAGATGGTTGTCTTCTCCTCTTGTGCCATCATGTTTAGATCTTGTGAGCTGCCTATCATGATCAAGATGATCTTATTGTAATGCTACATGTTGTGTTTGCTGGGATCCGATGAATATTGAATACTATGTCAAGTTGATTGATCTGTCATGCCTATGTTGTTTATGATCTTGCATGCTCTCCGTTATTAGTGTAGTCTTTGGCCAAGTTTATGCTTGTAACTCCAAGAGGGACTATTTATGCTAGATAGTGGGTTCATGCCTCCATTTAATCTGGGACAGTGACAGAAAGTTCTAAGGTTGTGGATGTGCTGTTGCTACTAGGGGTAAAACAGCAATGCTTTGTCTAAGGATATTTGTATTGTTTACATTATGCACCATACTTAATGCAATTGTCTGTTGCTTGCAACTTAATACTGGAAGGGGTGCAGATGCTAACCTGAAGGTGGACTATTTAGGTACAGATGCATGCTGGATAGCGGTATGTGTACTTTGTCATAATGCCCAAGTAAATCTCATAGTGATCATCATGACTTGTATATGCATTGTTATGCACTTTCTATTTTGTCAATTGCCCAGCTGTAATTTGTTTACCCAACATGTTAGTATTTTATTATGGAGAGACACCACTAGTGAACTGTGGACCCCGGTCCATTCTTTTACATCTGAAATACAACCTACTGCAATCATTGTTCTCTTTAATTCTCTGCAAGCAAACATCATTTTCCACACCACACTTTTAATCCTTTGTTTTCAGCAAGCCGGTGAGATTGACAACCTCACTGTATCGTTGGAGCAAATTAGTTTGATTGTCTTGTGTGCAGGTTCCACGTTGCTGCTGATTCCCTGGTGTTGCGCCGTGCCACATTCAGCCACCAACAACCTTCAGAAGACCCTTGACTTCCTACTGGTTCGATTAAACCTTGGTTTCTTACTGAGGGAAAACTTGCTGCTGCACTCATCATACCTTCCTCTTGGGTTCCCAACGGACGTGCAACTTAACACGCATCAGCTACTCCTAATGTACATGAGAATATGATACTGTCTAAAGTAGATGTGTTTGTTTCTCTTAGGAATGATGGATCAAGCATGGACGAGAGGGACAAGCTATGGAGCATGTACGTGGATGGAGATAGCCGCAGGAGTGGAAACAAGGGAGAGGATGATGCCACCGATGGAGACTGCCGCAACTTGAAGCCACCATGATGACATTTGAAGACTTGGACGAATTCCTCAAGACTACACTTCATAATTTCGTGCATAGTCACGTATGGTGTTGCGTCACCTTTTATTTGTGGGCCAGGTCCCATGTAATTTCGGACCAGAAGTTTTAGTGCATTTTTAGAGTCCGTATTAGGGAAGGAAAGTCCAACTAGGGTAGGATTCGGCCAACCCCCAAGGCTGGCCGAAAACCCCCTCCTTTCCTCCTTATATACCTCGTCTAGGTTACGTTTAGACTCGGATTTTGTTTAGTTAAAAAGAACTCAGCTATTGCTAGTCTTCACCATAGGCACGAGTGTCGGCTAGACCTCCTGTACTACGCACTTGCAGAATCCCACCTTCATCAATAAAGTTCAACTTTCATCCGCAATTCGTGATTGCATTATTGATTCTTACTTGTTTCTCGATCGCAGGTAGAACTAGACCTTTTGGTCAGGCTGATCGTGCTTCTGCATGATCGGTAACCTCGGGAGATTGGTTTAGCGATTGCATTAGCGCTGCGTATGTGTGCGTAGTAGTCGGATCGCCAAGGTCAAACTCCACCAGAATCGACGTATCTTCATCTCATCGAAAAATCGAACACCTTTGTCCTATCAAGTGGTATCAGATTTCAGGTTGCTCAGTGAGATTTACTGTTTTACTAGTTTAGATTGCATCTTCATACCTACAGTCCACGAAAAAGCCAAAAATATAGTTAGGGTTAGATTATCCCGTCCTACAACCCGTCCGGGCCTGTCGCATTTTCTTTTCAGTGCATTGCATCGTTGAGTTTTCGTCTGCATCGTCGCGTCGAGTTGCTGGTCTTAGCGTCTAGTCCCGTAGAGTTTTGAGTTCTTTGCATATTCGTCTTGCCGCCGCCGCACGACTCGCACCATCCGTCCACCATTGCCTTCCGCCGCCACCATCTATACACCGCAGCCGCCACCATCCATACCGCCGCCGCCACCATACACCGATTCGAGTTAGGGTTTGTGTTTACTTTCCCTTCACCTAATCTGTTCATATCCGCTTCGGCCACATCACGTCGTGATCAAGTTTGTTTCGTCTCTGTTTTGGTTTAGTTAAAAAAAGAGAAATCTTAGCATACACATTTCTGCTTGAACTGATTCACAAATCTTAGCATACACAGATCACAAGCGTTGACAGTTGTCAATTGTTTTCTTTAGACGATCATGTGCGAACTAGGTTGAACTTCCTCTTGCTCCATCTTCCTCTGCAGATCACGGAAACTTCTGTAAAAACGCTTTCTTTGAACGAATACTTCCTAATATTCACCAGGGACTCGCTGTCCTTAACAGAAAAAAGATTTGAACTGCCATAGTGGCAAGGTATTGGGAAATGTGCAGAAAAATTTGCATAAATGGTGCTACTTTCAGCAATCATTTTCTGAAGTCAAAATTCATATACTATGTATAGACCTTGAAATTTTCTGTTGCAACACTTACATCAAGGGATTGTACCAAAGAAATTTCATTAACAGGGAGTTTTCAACACATTTATGAGGAAACTAAACATAAGCTCTAACCTCATCTTTTTATTTGAAGTTCCAATTCATCTTTTCCTTTTCTCTGAGTACTCCCTTCATCGCAGAACATAGGATTTACTTTGATCTGTAAAGGAGTACTTACTACCGATCTTATTTTTCTAAAAAATATATAAACCAAATAGTTGTTGGTCAAAAGTCAAAACCCTTATTGTACCAATCAACATATGCCCTACATGAAGGAAACGGAGGGAGCTAAATCTCAAAGTTGTAGTGCTGTTCATGTTCAACATCCAAAGGTTTGTTCTCAACAACTCGAATGGTTTTGTGCGTGCAAGAGTCCATATCGACTTGACATTCAAATTATGGACAAGGATCCTCTACCGTACTACACCCTGACGCGGGGTCGCTGACATGTAGCCCCAGAGGACTCACATGTCAGTGACCGCACGTTAGGATGCAATACGTCAGGGGAGATGTGTCCTCAAATTAAGGAAAAAAATTGCCTTTGCATATACTCCCCTGAAGTTGCGATGAATTAAACCACACGGTCTAACTAAAATTAAATAGGCCAACCCATGCAACCGAGGTGGCTAGATAATATTTAAAAAACTGACAACTATTTGTCGGTATATTGTTTAGCACTTTTGACAAAGGGTTTTCTAAACTCCCAATTTCATTGACATAATTGGTATAAAGGTTCATAAAAATGGCGGATGGTATTTAATTAAGTTCAATTGAAAGTTTCTTATTGTAGAAACTACATGATGTATCTAACTTACATTGATCGGAAATGTCCTCTAGGTTCTAGGAGATGGAGGATCCGTGGAAAGCGTCACTAGGACTGATATCCCATGGTCATCCACATATTAGGAGATCTCATATGTCCTATATCCGCTTCACAGTGTGCTTTAATTTTTCCTGTTAGATGCCATTGATTGAGAACTGAAGGAAGGGAATCAAACTGTCATGCGCAATTGAATGGGAGGCGGTGTTTTGCCTTGTGGGACTAGATACTCATATTATTGAAAATATAATTTAAAATTTTCAATGTCAACAATATTTCGAGAAAAAAAATCGGACATACATCCGGACATTTTATGTTCACGTACAAAGTTTCACGAGAAAAGGACTTTTTTTTGTGGCTTATGTGAAAATGATAAATTTTGGTGTTAGAAAATGACTTATTACCCGACATTTATTTTTGTCTTTTTGACACAGCAAAGAAAATGTCTTTTTTCATGTGAAATTCACTTTGGCACCTGGTGCATATGCACCCGGTATTTGGAAAACATATTTTTAAATATCAAAAAATCTGAAGAAAGAAATCGCGGATACATCATCACATTCTTGTTTACAACATCATTTCACCAAAAACCGATATTTTGTATGCCCTGTGTAAAAAGACAAAAAAAAAATATGGTGAATTTCAGCACAATTTTTTTCTTTTTTCACACAAGCCACAAAATGTCGGTTTTTCATGAAAGGACTTTGTGATCACATAGGATGTTAAAATCTATGCGCGAACATTTTTTTTTCAATTTTTTTGATATTTCAAAATAAGTCCAAAGTGTATTTTAAATCAAGGATGCATATGCACCCGGGAGTCAAAACACCACTCCGCTTTTTCATGATATTCTTTGTGCGAGCATAGAATGTTGAGCTGTAATATACTTATATACCAAAAAAAATCAATTTATTTTGACATTTTAAAACGTGATTTTGAATAGTGGGAGCATATCCTTCTACGACTCAAAATGGATTTTCGAATTGAATGCTCTTTTCATCGAGATGGAAGCAACCTGTACATACCACGGTCTATCGTCCGTTCGCATAGAGGATTCAGTCTTTAACGTCCGTGCCAAGTTGCTTCACTTGCCACTCACATGCACATGCGCAAGTATGGAAGAAAACGGGATACACTACACACTTGCTGTTCATGCTTATCCTCTGACAGCTAGTAGGCTTTGACTTCACAATCCAAGTCTACTCCCATCTCCTCAACTACTCCGCAGCTCTTGAATGCACCGTTCCCGCCATCGCCCAACCAACTGCATGCCGGCCACTAGAAACCACGACCACTCTGCCCTGCGTTCCGTAATCTCTACAGTAGACATCATGCACCGACGCGCGTATGATTATCCTACGATGATCTCTCCGAGTTCCTATAAATACCGAAGCTGAGCGGGGCTGCGAGAACCATCCCAACGACAGTGAGTAGCGGTGTGCGCAGTGTAGCTAGCTGCTAGCTGGGCGACCATGGCTACCACTACGAGGCGCACCGTCTTGCTCCTCCTTCTGCTCGGCATTGCGGCGCAGCTGAGCTCAGTGGCTCTCGCCGGATTCGGCCGTGGCCCGTTCGGTCGTGATCGTGGGCCTCGTGGCTGTCGCCACGGTCGCTGCCACGGCGGCGGCTTTGGTGGAGGCGGTGGCGGAGGAGGTGGCTTGGGTGGTGGAGGTGGTCTTGGTGGGGGACAGGGCGGTGGCTTTGGAGCTGGAGGCGGGGCGGGCGGAGGTGCCGGTGGTGGAGTTGGAGGAGGAGGAGGGTTCGGGGAGGAGGTGGTGCCGGAGGAGGTCTCGGAGGTGGCCATGGCGGAGGCTTCGGTGGTGGGGCGGGAGCTGGAGGTGGAGCCGGTGGTGGGCTCGGAGGTGGAGGTGGCTTTGGAGGAGGAGGTGGAGGTGGGCTAGGCGGTGGCGCTGGACATGGTGGCGGCTTTGGAGCTGGCGGTGGTGTAGGTGGTGGTGCGGGCGGTGGAGCTGGTGGTGGGGGCGGATTTGGTGGCGGCGGCGGTGCTGGTGGAGGTGGAGGTATCGGAGGTGGGCATGGCTCTGGTGGTGGCTTCGGTGGTGGAGCAGGAGCAGGTGGTGGTGCCGGCGGTGGAGCTGGTGGTGGAGGAGGATTTGGTGGCGGCGGTGGTGGAGGTATGGGAGGTGGGCATGGCGCTGGAGGAGGCTTCGGTGGAGAAGCCGGTGGCGGGGTAGGAGGCGGCGGCGGTTTGGGAGGAGGAAGTGGTGGCGGGCTTGGAGGTGGTCAAGGTGGAGGTTTTGGAGGAGGTGCCGGGGCAGGTGGTGGAGCCGGTGGTGGCGTCGGCGGAGGTGGTGGATTTGGTGGTGGCGGAGGCGGAGGCCTCGGCGGGGGACACGGTGGTGGGCTTGGCGGAGGCGTAGGTGCCGGTGGTGGTGCCGGGGGAGGTGTTGGCGGCGGTGGCGGTGCAGGTGTTGGTGGCGGGCATGGCGGTGGTTTTGGTGCTGGCGCCGGCGCCGGTGGTGGGGTCGGAGGAGGTGCTGGAGGCGGTGGTGGCTTCGGCGGAGGTGGTGGGGGCGGTCGCGTTTGAGGAGCTTCATTATATACGAAAACAAAGACTTAATTCTTGTATTTTAACTTGTATGAAATAAAAACAATATATGAAAAGCTAAACTTTGTTCTTTTTCCATCATCTAAAAAGACTGATGTTGTTTGTTTCCCCACCAAATTTGTGTTCTTGTTGGTGTGCTTAGCTCCTCCAAGAGATGAAATTAGTGATTTCTACTAAAAAACAATGTTGCTCAAGAATGACCTTGCAAATAATCCACCACTTCAAATTCAAACGGGAAATTTGAATAGGATCTCAGTCATTTTTAACCATTGACCTTTAATCCAAATGTCCGGTCTCTGAACGTGTAGTAGATCATCCGTGACACTTAAAAGGTACTACATGTGCATTATATTTGGACACTTAGTAATATGAATTGCTATAGACTACTTTGTACTTCATGTTCAAAGGAAAGTTCTTTTTAAAAGTACCAACTAACATATGAAGAATAGATGACGGTACGTGCATCCTCAAGGGCTAGTAATGTTTAACAACTTCATGTTTAGCCCATTCGGAACAAAAAATAACACATCGTCTGTCAAAAACAAAACAAAAAAAATAACACATCACATACACATCATCATATTTATGCATGGGATTATGTATTTCCGAGTTCAGTGATATTTATAAAATCCTAGTCACATTTGTTAGCATTTGAATTCCACGCCACTCCCTCTCAATAGAGTTAATCAGAATTTACCAAAAAATGATGAATTAACAAAACAAGATTGAAAGAGAAATAATCTTAGGTAGAAAAAAATTGGAGAAAACGGAACATATGGGTATCACTTAGTAGTAAGGAGCAAAAACCCCTTATTGACGTAAATAGTATACATAGAGAGTAAGAATATTTATGGATCAGTCAACAAGAGAATAATAGTTCAGTTAACCAATTTAGATTTAAAGTAACTCCTAATTGTATACAATTGATTAAGATTCCATGGTGTCTGTCAATCAAAAAATAGAAGAGATGTAACGTAAATACGATTTTAAATATCCTATTGTGTATGTTAAGAGAAAGCATGTGGCCAAAATACGTTCAATATAAAATTATAAATTGCAAGTCATTCTACGATGAGTGATAACTAGCCAGACCAAAATTTTAGTTACATCACACCCCCGCTATGAATGCATGCACACATAAGAAGATATATAGATAGGTATGGCTGATATTGCATCTTAACTAAATATATCATGATGAAACATAAATGAAATATCGAAGTAGTCGGATATAGATAGAAATCACGGATTGCAGGGTCACTATATGGAGAAACAGAACCCACACAAATTCTTCGAATCAAAATTTTAACCGGCCATTTGTGAAAATAAAAGCCATACATATTGTGCATTCAAGGACACTACACGATCAATTCAAGTGGCAGTTTGACCCTTGGATCTTATTTTGGATAAATTTCGAAATTCTTCATCAACAACTAAATCTTGTAAGCCTAGGTACAGTAGCTTTCCTATATCTATGGTGGTTAACGTAAACTCTAAGAAATGTGTTGTGCTTCATTTGGACCCGTCATGCTTACCATTATTGGATTATCTATAGTTTGTTTGACTTTGTTTATCTAGGGGAAACGGTACTGGTATAGTGGTAGTTATAATAATTTTTTAGGGTGAATTCCACCTTTTACCCATTACTTATGCATTTGTGATACTAATTACCCATCTAGTGAAAATGTGTCTGGGTTACATATTCGTTGGGCAAGGTTTGATGTGATGATTGAGTCTTGGAAATATTAGGACGACGATGAGGAATCGAAATATGGAATAGATGGTGAAAACAAGGTTTGGACATGATCGTCGATGACGTCCTCTGTTATTTACATATTTTGTCGCACCACATCGACCTAACTTGCCGGATTTATCTACCGAAACACGCAAAATGGTAAAATGGGGTTAAACTGTGTCGAAATTTCTTAGATTGGGTATTTTGGTGGAATATTCGTTAACCGGAAATATGTCTCACAAATGCATAACTATATGGTAAACAATGAAATTCACTCTAAATTTTAAAAACCAATACATTTCAATGAATTTAGAAAATGTCGGTCTCTAACTTCGTATAACATTCAGAAAAAAAAAGGTAGCTAGACAATTGAGATTTTGCCCACTCCACCGCATACGAGTACTTTGTTCAGCATCGACCCATGCATGCCTAGCAAGCCATATATAGCTAGCCAACGCATCCACTGCAAAAGTCAATCCCGTTGACCGCACTCTGGTCTGACTGTGGAGAGTCCTCCGGAATTAACGATGGCAATGATACAGAAAGTCCTACTCCTAGTAGGTCAAGCCGGTAGATGGAAGCCTTCAATAGAGCAGCACACGTTAACTGTTACTATAACTGACTCAAGCTGCTACCGACCCCGATCAGTAGCGAATGCATGCATGCGACCGACGACGATCCAAGGCAATCGGGCGCGTAAATGCATTTGTCGATCATTCTATCCATGTGTGCCCATTGCCCCATTGCTGCTAGTTAGTGCTAGATGATCTGACCCAGGCTCAGCGGCTGACCCACGGTATCGTCGCGTTCCATCAACCGCACCTATTCATGCTTGTCATTAGACTTCGTCAACTCAAGATCGAGGTGCCAGCCATCAATGTTTCGATGGATACTTTTTTTTTAGACATTTATCGATGGATACTCCTAGTGAAATAATGCATCTAGGGAAATATAATGCCACTAACACCGCGTTCCGGGTTTTTTTACAAAATAATGCGTCTAGTGAAATATAATGCCGACAGAAAATACTTCGCCCGGCCGGGCCTGTCCGGCCTGGTGTGTCCTTACTACGGCGTCCGGTCGGCACCCGCAGGTGACGGTGGAGGACGTCCTACAGGTGGCCGTGCTGCCGCCGCCCTCCGACTCCAATGGTTTGGTGTGCTCTTGTCGACGTGTCCGGTCGGTTACCGCTTATGGCGGTGAAGGTTGTTCCCTCCCGCATGGTTGTGGTCCCGCTGCCCGTTGTCTACAGCTGTTTCCCAGTCCAGTTCGACCTCGCAGTGTTTGCCATGGAGAGACGACGATGATGACTTCAAGACCGAGGTGGCGCATGTTGGTGGGCGGCAAGTTTGGTGTAGCGCTAAGGAGTCCGGAGATGTGGTTTTTTGGGGGTCGGGAGAAATCACTGTCATCTTGGCACCAACGCGGTGATGCTTGCGAGTGTCGCCGCTCCTTCCTGAAGGGCGTCGGGTGTACCCCTTCCCCACTCTCCATAGCGTGCCGGGGGAAACCCTAGGACCAGTCCGGGCAGCAGCGTCGTCGCGTTCCTTCTTGGAGGTGTTGCTTGGTACGCAGCGATTCGGAGTGCTAGGATCGTGGTGTGAATTCTCGGAGGGTGCAGCGGTTGCGAGTCATTTTCGTTTTCGTCGATCCGCCAATGTTGGCTTTGTTTTCTTTTATCTTTTTTTCTTTTGGGCTTGCTTGTGCTGTTTTAGCCCCAGCAGTGGTTTCAAAACTGTATCGGGTTGTTGCTATATTAATATAGCGGGGCGCAAGCCTATTTCGTCCAAAATACTTCGTCTGTAATACGAAAACCTCAATTGGAGGCCGGGCTACAGGTAGCCCGGTATCTCTCCCATTCGCTGTCGTTTGCGATCCGCGCCACAGTTCTCCCTGCCTCGCGTATATAGCGACTCAGTTCCTTCCAATATCCATATAACATGCCGTATTTGAGGCAGCACAAGTTCACACCACCAGAGCCGGCCCATACACCTCACAACTAACCTGGTCCTATGGTGGTACGTTGGAATAAATTAATTACTACTCCCTCCGTTTTTTAATATAAGATGTTTTAGCATTTGTCCACATTCACATATATCTAGATGTATGTAGACATATTTTAGTGTGTATGTGCACTCATATTAGTATGCATGTAGACAACATGTTGGATAGCTAAAACGTCTTATATTTATGCACGGAGGGAGTACTACTGTGAACCGTCCTCTCCTCATCTCATCATCTCCACCAAACCCCACGACCTCCCCTCGCGCTGCTTCCTTCCTCAGTTCCGGCAAGCGCTAGCTTCGGCACAACGGATTTCGACACGCCGCCGCCGAGGAGGGACCTACGTGGTTTGATGTGCTGTGGACCGAGTCACACGGCCATCGGGAACGACGACTCGGATACGGCCGTGCCGCCGGCTGGAGTGGCCTCCCCTATCCTGTACACACGTATCCGGCCACGCCGCGGCTGGGTGCAGTCTCCCCCATTCTCCGCCCCACGGATCCGGCCAGGCCTTCACCAAAACCATCCTCCCCGGCCCTATGCGACGTGGAGGCGGCCACATCGCGCCGGGAGCGGGGCCTCCGGTTCTTTGCATCGTGGATCCTCTGATGGGTGGTGGTGTGGTGAAGATGTGGAGGCTCTCCCCTCCGAATCCAACGGCGCCGGCGACGTCCGATGCCAGAGGCAGGTGGGGAGGACGTTGCGTGCGTCTACGTCCTAGCCACAGATTTCATCATCTGCATATGATTTTTGGTTCACTCTGTTTCGTGTGTGTCACTGTATTTCGTGTTTGTCCAACATTTTCCAATTTATTTTCTTTGATTCTGTCAATCTGCAAGAGTTCTGTATATGAATATTGGTGTGTTTCTGAAATATTGACTTGGGGTTGGTGTGTTTCTGAATTATTGATGGGCTACTGAAAATGATGCTATGCAAAATTGCCAATGCGCATGTTACTTATGGAATCGAATTAGTATTGCAAAAATTGTTTTTCAAGTTCTGCTAATCATACAAACTGTGACAGGGTAGATTTTCTTATGAATGGAGTACGATTTTTATTTGAGCTTGGCCCATCATGTTTTGCCTGGGCATGCCCATGTACTACTCCGTCGATATACACGTATCCATATCATGGCCCAGCTGAATATTTATTCTGTGATTCGCTGACACATTTTCTAACTCTGCGCCCAGCCGCACAGATAGGAAGCGCCAACGTCGAAGATACCAAAAGTCTGCTCTCGCCCGTAATACTCCTAGCTAGGTTGGTAATTTCAGCTATGTACGTAGAGTAGTTTTAAGCTACTTACACTCTACTGTTCTAAGCTGCTACTCGCACATGCGCTGGAGCAGTCAGCAGGGAGCAAGGACACCATCGATCCTTAACGCTCTCCTTACTTCTCACCTGCCCACCCCACCCCACAGGGCAATCGACAACCAATTAAGTGGACCGTAGGACATGAATTAATGGGAAATTCGTTTTGGCTCCCGAGTTTAGATGCTCCCTATATCCCGTCCCTTGAAACTCATCAAGATTCGAGTCGCTCCGTCCGCTTCCATGTTTTTTACCATAGTAACTCCAGACCGGTGGCCCACATGTTCCCCACAATAAATGAGACGGTGTTTTCAAACCCCACCGGAACAGATGGACAGGAACAGAAGTGGTCCGTTACCTGTAGCCTTCCGTCGAGCTAACCATTCGCCGCCAACTCCGGCACTTAAAGCACAACCTTTTACATACCTCCACGATCCCACGATTCATCTTGGTATACTGGAAAACTGTCACGCCTTCAATAATCAAACTAAAGAAAGAGCACCATCAGTTCACATTTTTTATTCATATAAGCTACATACTTGCAACTCAACGGGAGTAAACCGCACCTAAACTGGATGATTATTACTATTGGAAAAAACATTTTTTTTTTTAGAAAAGGGGGTGTGGATCTCCGGCCTCTGCATCGAGCGATGCACACAGCCATCTGCAATTATTCAACCAAACCTTACAAGAGGAATACAAGGATCAACCCGAAGTGAACCACCAAACTAGCGACAGCTCGCTACACCTACAACCCGGATGAAGGGGGTGCCACACACCAACGCACATCATCAAAAAACCGAAGGCCACACCAAGCCGCCCGACAGCGACCAAGGGGCACAACCAGTCCAGCAGACCCTCAGTGGCACCGATGCACCTGCTACAGAAGTCGCCGCCACCATCTTCCTCAAAACCCATCATCATCTTCAGGACAGGGACCAAGTATCAACCTTGTCAGGCATGTCGTCGATGTCGCCACGACGCCAGACAACATATCCGATCTGCGCGTTACCATCATCACAAGTCCAGCGCCAAAACTCCGCTGCGCCGCGCCGCCAAGACTCGCCGTCGTCAACGTGCTAGATGCCTCAACACGCCACCTCCTCTTGCCCGTCCCAACCAGCAGCTGCTCCAAAACGATGCCCCCAGGAGGGAGAACGACCCTGAAAGGGCCATCATCGTCCGATCCGGGAGACCTAGATCTAGGGTTTCCCCCGGAGCATCCCGAGCTTGGTGACGTGACCTGCAACGACGATGCTTCGAGAAGGGAACGACGTCGGAAACGCCGCCATCGTCCGCCAAGACCGCAGTCGGCGCGGTTTTCACCGGAGGCCATGTCGCCCAAAACTCGCCGCTGGATGGATCCGCGAGAGTCGTCGCCATGGAGACGGACGACGCCAACGAAAAACTGGTAGAGGACCTCCGGCCGCCTCACACCAGCCTCATCTCGCATCCCGGCCAGCCAAAGCCAAGCCAAGACAGATCTGGCCGAGATCCAGATCCACGGCCACCGCCGCCGCCCATGGGGCCGCCGCTCGCCGTCGCCCACCAAGGAGCCTCCCTGGCCGCTGTGCCCGGCGCACTGCCCGGGACGCCCCAGCCGCGCCCAGATCCGCCGCCACATCCTCCAGCCCTAGCGCCGCTTGGCCTCAGGCACCGCCACCACCGCGGCCAAGGCCGGCGGCAGCGGCGGCAGTCTTGGCCCTCGAGAGGAGGGGGAAGGAGGCGCTGGGTGGCGGCGCGAGGGGGTCGAGAGGAGAGGGGGGGAACAACATATATTTTACATACACTGTTTTCAAAGGTGGAGCGAAAATTGTTCGTAGTACAAATCAAATAGTCGACAGTCTACTGCATTCAGTTTATCTGGAACACTACAGGAACTCTACTACAGGAACACTGATAAAAATTTAACAACAGAAACTTTTGCATTTCATCCCCCACAACCTTCTAGAATTAACTTGGAACAACTGGTCCAGCGATGCCGTTCAACCATGCATCTTCTGCACTTCAACGGCTTCCGAGGAACTCTTGGTGCATCGCCTCTTTCTGGGGACATGTAGTTCTCTTATGATCTGTCTTGTGGCAAATACCGAACGTTCTTTTACTCATAATCCATTCATCTTGTGTCCTGTCCCTACTGCTGGTTGGCCTCCCTACCCCCACAAACCTTTGTCGGAGACTTCAACACGGCCAATCCGCTAGCCGAAACAGTCAAGTTTGTGTCAGCATATTGTTCATTGTCACCTTCTGATTGCTCCGCCCAGCGATCTTCAAGGCCTAGTCCATCTCTTGCTTCATTGTAAGGGGCCATCTTCATCATGGCATCTCTGAAAATCCCGGTAAGTTTTTCGTAGGCTTCTGCAATTGCATCTCCAAGCCTCACCTATTCCGTTGCACTAGATGATCAGTTAATGTCTTTGTCCTCACACCAAAAAGTTAGTATGTCTCCTGCATTTTTTGTCCAACGCTTCAAAATGTGCCTAGCTGGGATCTCCTTTATATGCAAGTAGTACATCACCTGAAGTAGTGGAAGAACAAATCAACAATCAGGAACACAATATAAATCAAGACAAAACAACAATTAGTTGACAGTCTCAACACCTTCAGCACGTGGCAACATAAGATACACATGTGCCAGTACTGTCCACACTCACAATCAAACTCTATTCCATCATCCATCATCCATCATTTTCACCTGAAAAACCACACGGCTCCAGTTCTCTGCATGGCAGTTTATCGCTGTGTACAGTTTGTTCTTCTCCACCTCTTCTATTTCATAGTATCCATACCATACAAAATATTACCAAATTGCTCAAACATTGCCCTTGTGTATATTTTTACTCGCGTGCCGTTCAAAAGGCAAGTTTACTGTCATAATAGTTCCACTCTGCACAAATAAAACACCTAATCAATGTTAGCGACGCTTTATATACAGAAACTTATAAACTCGTCATTCAAAAAAAATAACTCATAATTTTGGTTCTTCTCTCCTCGTAACTCTCGCCGGATTGTCTGACGAACTGCATTCTCATATAATGCCTTACAAACATATGCATAGGGCTTGATGCCAGGACAAATTCCTTTAGCATACTTCCCACATCTACATAACATGTCAAATGGGTGCACCAGCTCATATGCCATCCTTGGGAATAGAAGGAAATATAGTGGATGTATTACCTTCGCAACATCTTGTTTTCTAACTAACATTGGAACCTCAGGTACGGTGAGCTCCCGGGCGATAGTATGCATAAATCAGTCCATAATTATGGAATGATCGATCTTAGTTAATTGCTTACAGTTCCAAAAAACTCAGCGTTAATGTCATAGACCACATTATCAACAATTGAGTGTTTGCACTAACCGAAAAATCTTGCACCCTCAGAAAGAATATAACTGATTCACGGTACAAAATGTCGTTTTTTATAAGAAAAAAACAAACTTTACTTTCTACTGGATGGGATAGTTCTTCCAAATGAATATATAAATGTTTATTTGTTACCTAATTCCCTCCAGAAAATACATTGGTGTACCAATTTATCATTTGTCAAGACAGCTGGGATGCCTCTACAATACTTAAGCTACCACTAAACCAACAAGAATCTAAACTTCACCATAAACATTTTCCACGAGTCTAATAATTATCCTAGTAACCTCTTATTTATCCATATGTTATGCAATCAAACATTTACTGTTACATAGCAAATCCAGTGAAATATAAACAACATGCAACGCCCATTGCGCGGCAGCATTTGCTATCCACAGAATGCCTGCTACCTACCTAACCATCAAACTTTTCCAAACGCAAAGCTAGATGTGATTTTGGCAGTGTGTTTTCATGTTCATGGGGCCAACAATTAAGTGCCAATGCCATCGGGGGACATCAAGATCAATTGGGTAAGTGATTTGCCAGCATGTCCATGCCCTGTTTTGAACAAGCTACAATGGTACCTCATAAAAGGCAAGTTTTTTTCCAGCATGTGTGTGCTTTGTTTTCAAGCACTTTGTTCTGACAATATTTTAATGCATCAGGGTATCAGGTGTCCCCATAACCCCATTTACAATCATAGGTCAACTAATGAACCAACCATGGGACAGATTGGCGCAAAAGGAAATTAATCAGCCATTCAAGAGCACGATACGCAAGCACGCACGAAAGGACGCAGACACACGTACCTGGATGCTGATGAAGCCATAGCGGGCGTGGAATTTGGTGGCAGCGACGGCCATCTGAAGCTTCTGGTTGGCGTCACGGTGCTGGTGGCAAGGAGAGCGTGGAGGGCCCTGGTGAGCTCCCTGTCCGGGTGCGCCTGGATGGAGAGTGGCTGCGCCACAAACAGCACCTTGAAGAGAAAAGGGAGGTTGTCACGCTGCTCGAGGTTGAAGACAGGTCAGGGTAGCGGCGAATTTCACGATGTAGCCCGAGGTTGCGGGCGCTCTCTTGTATGATTGTATCCTTGCGGCGCCATCGCTGCCTTCCGCAGACGCTTGCTGTCCACCTCCCCCTCGGGAGGATCCTCATCTCCATCCCGTATCACGCCGACATAAGACTGAGCATCGCCAACCACGCCGGCGAACACCCCCAGATCTTGTTCTGCAACGCTGCTCGGATCCACCGCACGGATCAGATCCATCGCGTCTCTGTTTTCCCCTGCTGCCTCTCGAAGGGCCAACCTGTAAACACGGCAAAATCGCCTTCTTTAGCTACCAAAAATCACACGCTCATACCAAGCATACGAGGAGAACTGATCCGCTTACATGTCAACTGGATCTAGGAGAAATTCCAGCCCTTCAATCTCCGCTCGTTGCCCGGCAAGAATCTCCATACAGGCTACCTCACCCATCGCTCCCCCGCACACACCACCACTACCAGGCCGATCCCTCCCTCCAAAGGTTTCTGCCTACGCAGATTCCAAGCCGACGCCCATCCTCCCCCTCCCCTCTCCCCCCTTGTCAAAACCAGTAGTAACGGTGTCGAGTTCCTGTCCCGCGAGACCAAGAAATTCAGACGTAGTGTCCCCTAGGAACAGGAAAGCTCGGGCCAAAGTTACCGCCCGCCCATCTTTTTTACCACGCTGACGAACGTAACGACAAGAACCGGATTCACAATCTCAGCCAAAACGCCACTCCCATGAATTAATAGAATTCATTCCATCGCATCGTTCTCATCTCTTCAGCTCGATCAGCTGCCTATATAAACACACACAAAAGACTTTCTCCTCTCAGTGCAAACCCGACCAACAAACAAGCACCCAAACAAGAAGCATTCTTCCTGGACGGCAATGGCTGTCCGCCTCAAGAAGCCTCTTTGTGTTATCCTTGTTGCCTTCCTTTGCTTGAGATGCTTGGTTCATGCTGACTTTGACGACGATGAGCCGCCATATGGGCCTGGAGGGTTCAACCGTGGCCCGGGCTTCGGTCATGGACCGAGGGGGTATGGGCGTGGTCCTAAATTTGGTCGTGGGCCGTTTGGCCGTGATTGTCGCTTTGGTAGGTGTCATGGCGGCGGTGGAGGCTTTGGGGGTGGAGGTGGTGGTGGGCTTGGTGGAGGTGGTGGTTTAGGAGGTGGTGGTGGGCTTGGTGGAGGTCGAGGCGATGGACTTGGTGGAGGTAGTGGTGGGTTTGGCGGAGGTGGTGGAGTTGGCGGCGGAGGTGGGCTTGGTGGAGGTGGTGGTTTAGGAGGCGGTGGGGGACTTGGCGGAGGCGGTGGCCTTGGTGGAGGTGGTGGGCTTGGTGGAGGAGGAGGTGGTGGTTTAGGAGGAGGCGGTGGTCTTGGTGGAGGTGGTGTTGGCGGTGGAGGTGGTGGTTTAGGAGGCGGTGGAGGACTTGGCGGAGGTGGAGGTAGAGGCCTTGGTGGTGGAGGAGGCGGCGGTCTTGGTGGAGGTGGTGGACTAGGTGGTGGGGGAGGTGGTGGGTTAGGAGGCGGTGGCGGACTCGGAGGGGGAGGAGATAAAGGCGGTGGCTTTGTTGGTGGAGTCGGAGGTGGAAGTGGTGTTGGAGGTGGTCTTGGTGGTGGAGGTGGTGGTGGCTTTGGAGGCGGAGGTGGAGGCGGGATTGGTGGTGGTAGCGGTAAAGGTGGTGGCTTTGGAGTTGGCGGTGGTGTCGGTAGTGGAGCCGGCGGAGGAGGGGGCCTCGGTGGTGGTGGTGGGGCCAGAATGGGTGGAGGTGGTGGAGGCAAAGGTGGAGGTTTTGGAGTGGGTGGTGGCATGGGAGGTGGAGCCGGTGGAGGCGGTGGCCTCGGTGGTGGTGGAAGCGGTGGCATGGGCGGTGGTGGAGGCAGTGGGATGGGTGGTGGAGCCGGCGGTGGATTTGGTAGTGACGCGGGAGGAGGCTTAGGTCATGGCAGCGGTCTTAGCGGTGGCATGGGAGGTGGCGGCCGTCTTGGTGGAGGAGGTGGAGGGGGTCTCGGTGGTGGAGGTGGATCTGGTGGTGGGTTAGGTGGTGGTGCCGGAGGAGGACTCGGGCATGGAAACGGACTCGGTGGTGGGATTGGAAGAGGTGTTGGCCTCAACGGAGGTGGTGGTGGCGGCATTGGTATTGGTATTGGTGTGGGTATTGGCGTTGGGTTGGGCGCAGGAGCTGGAGGTGGTGAGGGCGCCGGTGGTGGTTCTGGTGGCGGTGGACGGTAACTTTTCAACTACAAGTGCATAAAGAGCTAAAGATTACTATTCCATGATGTCCAGTCTCTTGACCGGTAGTCGTATTTGCTTAGGTGATTTGTCTTTGTTAGGGATCAACGTGTCTTTTTAGGGATCAACGTGATTGGTTATTTCCCTCATTCGATAATTTGTATGTAAGCCATGCTCAAACGAGTCTAAACTCGCATGGAGTCGGACCGTCAAACAACCTGTGAGAAAGATTGATGTAAAAGAGACTACAAATGCATATGATAAATATCATTCAAGCATACTATTTCATGATCCAGTTCATGTACAATCTGATGGATAGGCAATCAGGTTCATTTGCAATGCGGTGATCAAGTTCCTTTGCAATCTGATGATTAGGTTTGACCACAGTTTGATGATATGGAGGGAAATGGATTGATTTTGTCTTCATTTTCGTTTTTCTTGGGAAGACTTTAAATTTCTAAATCTGAGACTTTCATTTTTCGGAGAAAGGCTACATATGGATGGAGAAGCCAAAGCTGAACGAGACATCTAACGTCATGAGCATTATTCTTTCTTTTCCTGAGCTGATCCATGAGCATTTCCAACACAAAGAAAACCATAATGCGGCTAGATTGATGAAGTTTTCTTGAGAGAAAGATGCTTTAACTAGGGCTATGAGCTCACTGCATGAGAACGACCAAACGGCCAAAGAATTTGGTCGCTGGGCAGGCGCAGATAAATCAATTTGCGTATTGTCAAAACAAAGAGAGAAAACCAAATCAGGTTGGAAACCAAAACTCATTCAGACAAAACAAAACCAACTTAATTGTTTTCGAACCATGGAAACCAAACTTAACTTGTATGATCTTTCAAAATACCTTTTTGGGGGTGTTTCAAAACACCTGAAGTACCATGCACTCGTACTGGCATGCCATCTATGCTTGGCTCGGATCTAATAGCATTAAAAGCTGATGGGCTTAAAAACTGATGGGCTTAGTATTTGTCGCTCGGGACTGGGCCATATATATGATGCTGGGCTGGACGTAGATAAGCCTCAGTGACATATGAGTAGGCCTTAGATGTTAGATCCCCTCAAAAAAAACAAAAGAGTAGGCCTTAGCTAAAGAAGAGAATGAAATGACATACATGAAAAAAAAGATAAAGAAGAGAATGAAATGACACGCACGGATTTTTGACACATGGAGGCAAACTCAGCTGGAATCGAACGATCAGTAGCATCTTCGTGATCCATGGACAAAGTATGATTAGTTGGTTTAAAAAAATAAACAATTGAATACGAAGCAGAGTACGCATTTAATAATCGGAAGAGTCCTCAACATAACAAGTGGGGACATGGGCATTTATCACGCTTGGAGGGATTAATTATTGTTCATGGCCACGCTTCCTACCTCCTTAGGCTTCTCGTGTTTTTTTGGGATTTCCTAGGATAATACCGGCCCAACTCCAAGTTTCCCAAAAGCCCAATTCACCGTTTGTTACTCGTGTATTGGACCGGGATTATCCCATCTTTTCCCCACATTTCCCCAGCTCCAGGCTATTTTCCCTAGTGGAATATACGCGAGGGTACCCTCGCGTTTTATCCCCGACCGAGACGACGCAGCGGCGGCGCTGCGTCTAGGGTTGCGTCGGCGAGCGAGGAGGGGCCGCGTCGACGGCTGAGGGGCGGCGAGCGAGGGGCGGCCGAGGGGCGGCGAGCGAGGGGCGGCGAGGAGGGACGGAGGAGGGGCAGAATCCTTCTCTAGCGGCTCCACATCACCGGCGACCGGCTCGACATCCCACCGGCGACAACTCTCCCGCCGTCGGTGATGTTTGCTTGTGATTTTGACCTCAACATAACATATATTTCATGCGGCTGGAGGGGTCTGCCACAGATGCTAGGGTGCTTAGTTCAGCCATCCTTAGAGGATTTAGAGTACCTAATGGGAAATTTTACTTGGTTGATGGTGGCTATGCTAATACCCAGTTCTTCCTTGCTCCGTACCGAGGTGTGCGGCACCACTTGAAAGAATTTGGGCATGGACGCCGTCGTCCACAAAACTACAAGGAGTTGTACAATAACCGTCACGCCGTCATGAGGAATCATGTGGAAAGAGCCCTGGGAATTCTAAAAAAGCGCTTCCCTATTCTCAAAGTTGGCACCTCCCACAAAATGAGGAATCAAGTGAAGATACCAGCAGCTACTGCCATATTCCATAATATTATCAAACAACACAATGGTGATGAGGAATGGCTTGAGAACCAAGAAGAAAACATAGACCCAGCTCAATTTGTAGATCTTCCCAATGATGATGATAACTACCAAGGCCTTCCAGGAAACAATTTGCAAGGCAATGCATTGAGAGACCAGATTGCATTGCAGATGTGGGAAGATTATCAAAATGAGTAGCTCTTGTAGTATTCTATTCAGTAGTAGTACTTGTAATGTAATAATGAACTATTTTGTGTTCTTTCATTCAGTAGTAGTACTTGCAATGTAATAATGTACTCTTTGCAGTCTATGTGACCATGTATGAAAATTACATCTTTTCATATCTTTACATCTTTGTACTCTTTTGTAGTCTATGTGACCATATATTTTGCAGATATGTATCCAAAAGGGTCCCCTAAGTTCAACATCAATCAGATAAGCACAATGGGAAAGAAAAGACCTTCTCCGAAGCCTACCAAAAAGCCTTCTCCAAAGAGCCACAAAAAGAATTCTCCAAAAGGTATTTAAATGTTCTGGTGCATCCTTATTGTTTCTATCTATGACATGTAGTCTTTTATTAGATACTACTCTATCTATGATGTAACATATCATAGATTCAGTAGATTCTGCTATTAAATTCACAGATGCACTCAACTATGAAATTCAGTAGTCTTTTTATAGCAATATATCTAATATGCAGTGCAACACACAGATCAATTTTGCTATGTTCTGCGCGGCTACTCTAGTATCTTAATAATGCTTTGCTTGATTATTTGTGCAGCTACAAAGGAGAGAGCTCAATGGAATGTTGTGCTTGAAAAGTCTCTTGTTGAGATTCTTCATGAGCATGATAACACTTATCATAGAGGTCAGAACGGATGGATTCGTGAGACCTAGAATACAATGGTAGACCTTTTCCATGAAAGAAACCCATACGTGAGGTTTGACAAGTCACAAGTACAGGACAAGGAAAAAGAGCTGAAAAGGGACTATCGGATGTTGAAGGATGCCCGAATGCAAAGTGGAGTGGGGTGGTTGGAGAGTACATCCAAGTTGCAGGCTGAACCTCATCTTTGGGATAACCTTGAAGTTGTAAGTTATCTTGTTGTCTGATCTAGTAATTTGTTTTCTCATTAATTATGTCATCAATTCTGTCATGTTGACTAGCATCTATTCCACTCTTGTAGTCTTTTGGTACAAGAATCAAGAGGTTCAAAAGAAAAGCTTTTCCCTTATATGATACACTTGGTGACCTATACCATAGTAAGTTTGCTTTCATTTCTTACTCTATCTTGTTCAGCTGTAGAAGTATGTACTTTGTCTATGTACTAACACACTTTTCTGCAGAGCACACAGCTGAGGGCAACTATAACTTCACCTCTAGTGCTGGGCAGATGAGAGCAAATGTTACAGATGTCGAAAGTGATGATGATGACGATGATGATGAAAGAGAGATGACGCAGCATGCTAATATGGGTGAGAAGGATGATGATTGCAGAATGTTGGATCAGTCCGAGGTGGAGAAACCACAGGTCAATCAGAAAAGGGCTGAGGTGGAGCAACCACAGGTCAATCAAAAGAAGGTAGTTGGTCCTCCAAAAAACAAGCCTAATAAGCTTAACAAAAGCCCCAAGAACAAAGGAGATGGGCTAGTTGGTGTCATGGAAAGGTTTGTCAAGATCAAAGAACAAGAAGCAAACAATGAAGCTACCCAAGACTTCTCAATAACAAAATGCATTGCTGCATTGAGAACTTTGGAAGGGTTTGATCCTGCTCAGAAACCAAAAGCATTTGTTGTCTTCAAAAGTTTGCAGAACCGTGAGATATTCCTTAGTGCATTGGATGACAAAGATGACAATGCTCTTATTTGGCTTCGCATGGAGATGGAGAGTTTGACATGAGGTAACCATGGTCTCTCTGTATCTATCTATGTGTCAGACGAATTAACATGATGCATATTGATGGCCTGTGTGTGATTTGTGATGAATGACAGATGTTTGACAAGAAGAAGATCGATCCGGAGGCAGAGTGGTTAAAGGCATAATGTTGAACTCGTTTGTGAAAACCTGAGGGCTGTGAAGTCTTATATAAGACATAATGTTGAACTCGTTCGTGTTCACTTGCGTATGCTGTTCATGAAAACTGATTGGTTTGTCGTTATGATCATATTTGAAGATGTGGAGGATTTGTATTTAAATTCATGAAAACTGATTGGTGTTTCGTTGTGTTCTTGTTATTGTCAAAATCTATTTTTTATTTGAGTTACTACGTGCCATGGCGTAAAAAGTTAAGTTTTTTTATTTGAGTAACTGTGTGCAAACTGATTGCACCGATATCCTAGGGATAAACCCCACGAAACCCCAAAATAGCAAAACAAACGGCTAACTTTTTGGTGGGGATTTGTTACACGGGAAAATTGAGGGGATTGGGGGGATTGGGTTGATGGAGGGGTTTCACCCAAACCCCTAGGGGATAAACCCCACCAATCCCCAAAATTACACTAGAAACCAACAGAGCCTTATTAAGTGTATCCCCCGATTAATTATTGTTGACTACTAATAACAATTTAGTGGTTCAATAAAGGATTAGAAATCCGATTTTTAAATCAAAGATGATCAAGTATTGTACTTGTTGATAACCCACAAGTATAGGGGGTGTATCGTAGTACTTTCGATAAATAAGAGTGTCGAACCCAACGAGGAGCAGAAGGTGTTGACAAGCGGTTTTGATGAAGGATTCACTGTAAATGCTCTCAGACAAGTTTTTAGGAGTTTTTGATATGACAGGTAAATAAAGTACAAGTAAATAAAATGCAGTAATAATAGTTGCAGCAAGTGGCCCAATCCTTTCTACAGCAAAGGACAAGCCGGTTGTTGTACTTATAATGACCAAACGTTCTTGAGGACACACGGGAGTATTGTCAAGTGCTTTCGCTTCATATAGTTGATTAATCTTCATTGTTTTGATAAGTGTTGTGTGAGTGAACCTATGCTAATGCACCGCCCTTCCTAGGACTAATACATACTTGTGATTATACCCCTTGCAAGCATCCGCAAATACAAGAAAGTAATTAAGATAAACTAACCACAGCCTTAAACTTTGAGATCCTGCTATCCCTCATGCATCGATATACCAACGGGTGTTCAGGTTTCTGTCACTCCGGCAACCCCACAATTGGCAAACGAATACACAATGCATTCCCCTAGGCCCATAAAGGTGAAGTATCATGTAGTCGACGTTCACATGACACCACTAGAAGAATAACACCACAACTTAAGCATCAAACCATTAAATATTACTCAACATAGTTTACTACTAACATCAAGACTTCTCCCATGTCCTCAAGAACTAAACGAACTACTCACAAGACATCATACGGAACATGATCAGAGGTGATATGATGATGAATAACAATCTGAACATAAACCTTAGTCCAATGGTTTCACCCAATAGCATCAATAACAAGAGTAATCAACACCGGGAGAGTTTCCCCTATGAAATAGACAAGATTCAGCCCTAGATGTTATAGCGGAGACGGGGTGCAGCGGCGGTGATGATGGTGTTGGTGGTGGAGATGATGATGATGGCCGTCCACCGTGTGTTAGGGTTTCGAGGGGGTCAAGTACGCGAAGGGGGGACGGCTGAGGTGGGCCAGGGCCCCCAAACCACCTGTCGGCGCGGCTGGTGGGCCCGCCGCGCCAGCAGGTGAGGAGGGCCCACCTTGGCCCTTCTCAGCCTCCCCTTTTGGCCTCCTCCGTCATCTGGCAAAATAGGGACTTCCATATGTCTCCTTCGATTTATTGATCTTCAGAAATAGTGCATCTCGACGGTGCTTTTTCCAGCAGAATCCTGACTCCGGTGTCCAATTCTCTATTATTCATCAAACATGCAAAATAGGTAAAATAACATAAGTAACACTTCTAAATATGAAATATATCGATGAATAGCAGTAAATTATGATATAAAATAGTGATACAAAATGGACGTATCACTTGTATAAAAACGTTTAGCCAAGGAATGATTCCCACTGACTTAAGGAAAAACATTATGATGGCAATATAGCGTGAATAGTACTTGTATATCGCCTTTTCTTGCAAATATGTCATTCCCCGACAAATTTTTTTATCCGAGTACAATATTTTGGATTCATGTTTGATTCCAAAAAAAAAGATAAACTTTGGCCTTTTTCGAATTACTAACTTATTTTTGCATTTATAGGGTGCGCTAGCATCACTTTATATTCGGTGTACCTTCTATCTATAAAAAATAGAGACAACACCGTAAAATATAAATTAATAAAAACACTTTGAACGTAAGTAATTACTTATTGCTGTGTAAAATTGATATGGGTGATTTTAAAAACTATCTAAAACATGTAAGTGAAATTAATCTTAGGCATGGCTTATGTCGAATGTTGTGTATCCTCAAAAGCTCGTTCCGAAAAAAGGCAAGTGTGCATAGCATGATGTGCTAATCACAAAAATTAGTTAAAGGCTAACTACAAGTGCAGTATGATTTAAGTTGGAGAGTAAAAGAAATTAAATTAAATTTTAGTAGTTAAGCTGAGTCCAAGTAATACCAACCAGGGTTAAAATACTTGTGTTGTGTTGCATTTATTGAGCGTGACGTCAGCAGGTGGTATGTGCGCATGTATAAAGACTAGACCATGTACGATCTCGTACACAAAAAGATACTCCCTCCGTTCACAAAAGAATGTCTCAATCTTTTCTAGATTTGTATGTATGTAGACATAGTTTAGTGTGTAGATACATCCAAATTTAGATAAAGTTGAGACATATTTTTATGAACCGAGGGAGTACAATATACTAGTATGGAGAGAGATGAGCGTGGAGGGATCGCGTGAGTGAGCCGGTAAAGAAGGAAATGGTGAGATTTGAGAGTGTAGTCGATGTGTGCTCTACACGGAAATGGTGAGATTTGAGAGTGTAGTCGCTGTGTGCTCTACACATTTTGGGCCCTTTGATTCAAAGAAATATGATAGGATTCTTGTAGGATTGGAATCCTATAAGAAATTTTCCTATAGAATGTGTTTGATTCATAGGATCATATCCTATAGGAAATATTCCTATAGGAATCTTGTAATGCAAATCCCATAGGAAAATAACATGAGGTCCAACCTCATGGAAAATTCTTTCACCACAATCAAGCAAACTTACTCTTCCCATAGGATTCCATTATACATGTCATATCAATCCTATAGGATTCCTATTCCTACATTTTTCCTATCCTATAAATCAAATGAGCCCTTTGGATGAAATTACATGACATCGCATATGCCGTGCAACAGGTCTGCTTGTAGATACACGACCCACGGGAGCCACATCTCAATGCGGTCAAGCGGATTCTCTGTTACCTTCGTGGCACCGACGTCGATCATGGCCTTCAGATTTATCACTCGTCACCGGCATCACTCACTGCGTACACGGATGCCGACTGGGCTGGCTGCCCCGATACTCGCAAGTACACCTCCGGTTATGGCGTTTTCCTTGGTGACAATCTGGTTTCTTGGTCGTCCAAACGCAAGCACACTGTCTCCTGCTTGAGTGCGGAGGCTGAATACCAGGGTGTCGCCAATGTTGTTACTGAGGCCTGAGGCATGCTGGTTACGCCAGCTCTTGTCCGAGCTCCATCGACCTCTTCAACGAGCTACGGTGGTCTATTGTGACAAAATCTCTCTCGTCTACCTTTCGACCAATCTGGTTCAACATCAGCATACCAAACATGTGGAGATTGACCTACACTTTGTTCGTGAGGGTGTTGCTTTTGGAGATGTCCGTGTTCTCCATGTTCCAACATCTTCCCAGTATGCTGATATCTTCACCAAGGGGTTGCCGTTGACTGTGTTTACCGAGTTCCGTTCGAGCCTGAACGTCGGCGCTGCTCCCGCTCTAACTGCGGGGGTTGTTAGACATGTTCGTGTAGGACACGTTTACCCAGCCGAAATCAAGCAGGATTAGATTGGTTTATATTGTTTTCTAAATTGTAATCTCTTTACTTAGCAACCAAGCCACTTTCTTGTACTATATAATCCCATCAAGGATCCAATCAATCTAAGCATAACAATTACAATTGCCTTCAAGTACAAGTAATACCAGCCGGGATTAAAATACTATACGCATGTAACAGACCATGTGTACACGAAAAAATACAATATATTAGTATCGAGAGATATGGGGCGTGGAGGGATCGCGGGAGTGACCTTTTTTTTTGACAATCAATACCGTGATATATTTATGGTAGCAAATAGTACATGGTAGAAATACATGAGCTGACTACATCGATTACAAAATAAATTTTGAAAGAAACTAGCAAATCTTCAAACTATTTCTTGTTTCATGACATAATGTTGTACTTTCTGAAGGCAACCATAGAAAATTGACAAAGATACCAAATCACGGACCTGTAAAGTGAGATGATAAAGAAGAAAATGGTGAGATTTCAGAGTGTAGTCGCCGTGTGCTCTACACATTTTCGATGAAATTACATGACATGTTTGATGCTTCCCTAAGAGCAGTAGACACGGTCGATCCAACGGTCGACATGGTTCTAACTTACGGCGCCACCACAACGCGTTTTTCTGGAACCTCCTCCCCTCCTCATCTCTCTCTTTCCAGAGGCGACCCGAGGGCGACCCCGGCTCGGCCAGCGCCCGCCGGCGTATCCGGGGGATTTCTCACCCTCCGTCGGCTGCTCCGGCGGCGGGAGGATGGGGAATCCCCGGATCTGCGCTCCGGTGGTGTAGATAGGGTGTGGTTTGGGCGGATCTTGGGCGTCGGGGCCGAGGTGGGGAGGCCTCCGTCGTCGTTTTGCTGGGCTGCAGCCTCCCCTCGGTTCCGCTGGCGTCTTCGACGGCAGCGGATGGCTGCTGCTTCGTCCTGCCGGCGCTTCCTCCAGCGTCGGCGGTGGTTTCGCGGTTGGTGTGCAGGAGGCCTGTTGGAGGTTGTGGTGGCTGCTGCTGCGGGGCTTCGAGGGTTGCAGGTGGAAGATCTGGCGTGGCGCTGGCCCCAGATCTGGGGCGGCAGGAGCTTGGGGTGCATCCCCGGCCGTTGGGCGTTCATCGTCTTCAGATCTAGCTCGTCGGAGCTGGTGGTTTCTGCGGCTCATCAACACCTTCGGGCTAGAAGTTCTTCCATTCCCGTGGTGAGTGCTCCTGGCGGCTGTTTTTCCTTCGTCGTCTCCGGCGATGGAGGTCTCGCCTGCTGGGTGCCGTCGAGGTTGAAGATGGTGGGAGGCAGCAGCGGTGTTCTGTGTATCCTCTCTAGTTGTGTTCTTGCTTGTTTCTGGATGTGTACTGTTTTCCTCTACGTATGAATACAAGTATTAGCTCTAAAAAAAACATGGTTCTAACTTGGAGTAGGTCAAAATGGGCGTGAAGGCCAAAGCGTTGGATGTATCGTATAGTCTTGGGGCGCGTTTGGTAGCCTGCAGCTGATGACGTGAAACACACGTTCGTTGGGAGACACCAAGAGGAAGGTATGATGTAGTCAGTAGCAAGTTTTCCCTCAGAAAGAAACCAAGGTTATCGAACCAGTAGGAGCAACAACTCTTCAGAAGGTTGTCAACGGCGCCAGAAAAATAGCTGTCGCAGGGAGTCTGGACTGTTGACGTGGAATCTGCACACAACACAATCAAACTATTTTGCCCCAACGAAACAGTGAGGTTGTCAATCTCACTGGCTTGCTGAAAACAAAGGATTAAACGTATGGTGTGGAAAATAAGTATTAAATTGCAGAGAATGAAAAAGGAACAGTTTGCAGTTTGTGGTTGTTTAATCAGTGTAAAAGAATGGACCGGGGTCCACAGTTCACTAGTGGTGTCTCTCCATAAAAGATAACTAACATGTTGGGTGAACAAATTACAGCTGGGCAATTGACGAATAGTGAGCGCATGACAATGCATATACATGACATGTTGACTACTATGATATTTAATTGGGCATTACGACATAATACATAGATCGTTATCCAACAGCATCTATGACTAATAATCCACCGCCGGGTTGTCATCCGAGTCCCCCGTTGGTATTAAGTTGCAAGCAACGGATAATTGCATTAAGTAAAGTGCGTAATGTAAACAAACACATCTGTCCGTGGGCATAGCATCGTTAGGTTATCCCTAGTGGCAACAGCACATCCACAACCTTAGAACTTTCTGTCACTGTCCCAGGTTAAACGGAGACATGAACCCACTATCTAGCATAAATACTCTCTTGGAGTTACAAGCATCTACTTGGCCAAAGCATCTACGAGTAACGGAAAGCATGCAAGATCTTAAATAACATATAAGATAGATTGATAATCAACTTGACATAATATTCAATATTCATCGGATCCCAGCAAACACAACATGTAGCATTACAATAATATGATCTTGATCATGTAGGGCAGCTCACAAGATCTAAACATGATGGCACAAAGTGGAGAGACAACCATCTAGCTACTGCTATGGACCCGTAGTCCAAGGATGAACTACTCACGCATCACTCCGGAGGCAGGCATGGCGATGTAGAAGCCTCCGGTGACGATTCCCTCTCCGGCAGGGTGCCGGGAAGAGGTTCTGAACCCTCCCGAGCTAGGGTTGAGGACGGCGGCGTCTCTGGAACTTTTCGTGGATATTTGCTCAGGTACTTAGGGTTTTCGCGTCGGGGGGAATAAGTAGGCGAAAGGGCGGCGGCTGCGGACCCCCGAGGGGCCCACACCACCCCAGGGCGCGGCAGAAGGGGGGCCCACGCCCTGGTGGCGTGTGGCCTCCTGGTGGCCCTCCTCTGCTGCTCCTTCACTCCGTCAGGCGTGTTCTGGAAAAATAGGCACCCCCGTGTAGTTTCGTCCAATTCCGAGAATATTTCCAGACTAGTTTTTCTGGAATACAAAAACAGCAGAAAACAGGAACTGGCACTTCGGCATCTTGTTAATAGGTTAGTCCAAAAAATGTATAAAAGTGATATAAAGTAGATGCAAAACATGTAGCAATTGGTATAAAACAAGCATGGAACATCAAAAATTATAGATACGTTTGAGACGTATCAGCAGCCAGCCGGGCCAGGCCCGCTGGCTGCAGAACCACCCTGCTTGTTTGCTTGCCTGCAGCCCGAAACTTGCATAGCGCGGTTCTTAAAGCACCCTTGGGCCAGGCCCAGTGGGAACGGCCGAATCGGCCATTTCCTTGCAGCCAGGCTGCGGGCGGCTGACCTAGAGGAACGCCGCGCCGCCCAGCTGCAGGACGCGGAGATGGCGCGAGCGGGGAAAATCAGGCGGGAGGATTTCGGTCACCGCCCGCCAAAAATCACCACTCTATTTAGCTCACCTCCAAATCGAGTCCCGCCATTTGTTCCATTCGAGCTCTTGCAATGGCGGCTGGAGCGCTTTGTGTGACGGCGAAGGCGACTTCGACGGCGACCTCCACCGAGGTGCTGACCTCGACGGCGAACTCAACGGGGACCTCCACCGCCTCCACGGCGACCTCTGGCATGAAGGCGGACGGCAAGATGCAGATGCACCCGGTGGATGTAAGATTTTCTGAACCTTATGCTTGTTCGTACAGTAGATCTGATGCTCCTACCTTAGATCTGTTGTTCTTCCACATGTAGACCACGAATCCACGTTGCTTGGTTCCATACCGTTGATCTGATGTGCTTCCACATGTATACCATGAATCCACGTTGCTTAGGTTCCATACCCTTGATCTGTTGTTATTCCACATGTAGACCATGAATTAGCCTCCGTACTTAGATTGCTCATGTTCGTAGATTACCTGAGTAGGCCTACTTTGCCCTTGTTTCGTGGATCAGGTTCGCGGTAAGAAGAGAGTGCCTCTGCAAGCGCTATGCGAGAATGCACTGCCCGAGAATTTCGACATGAACCAGTTAGCTTCCAAGCCTCTCGACGTACTGCCTCTGAATGCACTCCCTATGGATTCAATGACTGACTCAGATGTGCAATCTGACATGACTGCCAAGGGGAGTAACAAGAGAGTGCACTCTCAGATGGGTAGTGGAGCTAGTCAGAGGCAGACAATGCAATGGACAGCTCCTCTATCCCTATTTGTTCTGAACAGGGTAGTGGAGCTAGTGGAGCAGGGGATCCAGTTTGATAAATGCTTCAAGTATCGGTACATCAGGAAGGTCAGCGATGCTGTTCTTGAGTTCACTGGTCTGACTGTCACCAGCACTCAAGTCTACAACCATCTGAGGAAGTGGAGAGTCAGGTGGGTTAGGATTAACCAACTGAAGCGCATGCCTGGAATAGTATGGTATGAAACCAGCACGACTCTGATGATGGCTGATGTTCAGCTGCTTCATCATCTTCAGGTTTGCTTGCCCTTCCATTCAACCCAACTGTTGTAGTCTTTTCTTCATTGCCAGCTTCAAATACTGTGTACACTAACGATTTGAAAATGCCATTACTAGACATTCCCCAGGGACGAGGAGCTGCTGAACCATCCAATTACCAACTTCGCTCAAATGAAGGCCATCTTCAAGGTGAGGACAATTCAGCCACGTAGCATGTACGCTCCAGCGTTGATCATCAAGGCAATGGACTTCCTGGCGGACAACGCAGAGGAGCAGCTCAAGTACTCCAGCATGAGCAAGCCAGAGAGGTGTGCCTGGCTTAGGGCTTACCTGCGTAGCCTGTTGGTCGATGCATTCCCTGATGACCAGTAGGTACTGATTAGTGGTCTGTAATATGTAGGAGGAGGTATATATTAACCCCTCCGTTGATGAACTTCAGATGCAGCATGAGCTTCTGATCGTGCTGCATAGACATGTTTGTGAACTCGGTATCCTATTATGCTATGCTATGCTATGGTTTATGCTCCATTTTTTGTCGGGTAACATCACCATAGGTGAAAGAGGTAGCCATAAGCAGTTGCTTTGCATACAACCAAACATAGGCATAGTTGCATATGGCCATGCAATGATGTAACCAAACAGCCACAACAAATTGCCCAACACATGCGGCGTTCTTTGCTGCAGGCTACCAAACAAACCCACCAACAAATCTCGAGGGCTGTTTTCTTTCGGCCATGCCCGCTGGAGTCTGCCTCCAGCGAGGTGGGAAACCCCCTGCAGGCTACCAAACAAGCCCTTGGCTTTCGATCCGTGTTTGTCACGCTCGACGAACATTAGCATGGGGAACATCAATCGCATCTTGCCATTGATTAACGCATCGATCCGGCTTGAGGCCCACCCCTGACTTGACACGTCGGCAGCTCCTTCCGGAGCACACTTCCCCGCTGACCCGGTCAGGCTGCAGTTCCTTCCCGCCATTTCGTCTCCCAATGACCGACCTAGCCCCCGCGATTCCCTTTCCACTTTAAAAATCAATCACAAGCTAACCCACCCGACCTACCCCACTCCTCACTTCCCGCGCCGCCGCCGCCACGCGATGCCTCGCCGAAAGGGGAATGCTTCCGGTAAGTCGCCGTCTCATCCTTGTACTGACTGAACCCATCGACGCCCCAGAACCCTAACTCCCCTCCCCCCATCGCAGATGCCGGCAGCAGCCGTCGCCGCCGGCGAGACTCCGACGACGACGAGAGCGTCCCCTCCGATAACACCTCCGACTCCGACTTCGTCGCCGACACGGAGGACGAGGCGGCCGCGGACGACGACGATGATTTCGCCTCTGACAACGACGCCGACGTTGCGGCGGCGCCAGCGGTGGTGCCCGTGGTGGTGGCCCCGCGCCCGGTGCCGGTGGTGCTGCCACCGCGGCCGCGCAAGGCGAAGGGGAGGAGGAAGAAGAAGCACAAGGGGGATGCCGCAGAGGAGGACAGCCCGCATCTGCCGTGGAAGGAGTGGGAGCGAGCGAACGCTAAGTGGCTCGACGCGCGCGACGCGGCGGCAGAGGAGAAGGCGGACGCCTCCTCCGCCGAGCCCGCGCTGCTGCAGACGGCGGAGCCGGCCCCGGAGGTGCTGCTCCGCTGCTCCGCTTCCAGAAGGAGTGGCTCGCCTGGGCGCTGGCGCAGGAGGCCTCCGTCTCGCGCGGCGGCATCCTCGCCGACGAGATGGGGATGGGGAAGACCATCCAGGGCATCGCGCTCGTCCTCACCGCGCGCGGCCTCCCGCGCCCCGTCCCTCGCCGGCCTCCCCGATGCGCCGGGTCGGGTGCACCCTCGTGATCTGCCCCGTCGTGGCCGTCCTCCAGTGGGTGCAGGAGATCGAGCGGCACACGGCCAAGGGCACCGTGCGCGTGCTCAAGTACACTGGCCCCGAGCGGAATGTTCGGAAGCCTGATTTCAACAAGTACGACTTCGTGGTCACCACCTACTCCACCATCGAGTCGGACTACCGGAGGCACATCATGCCGCCCAAGATTCGCTGTCAGTACTGCGAGAAGATGTTTATCCCCGACAAGATGAAGGTTCACCTGAAATATTACTGCGGACCTGATGCCCTGCGTACTGAGAAGCAGGCCAAGCAGAAGAGCAAAAGGAAACAGACGGGGAAGGGAAACAGATCTGGTTATAAGAGGAAAACTGATGCTGAGGACGAAGATTTTATTGAGGAGGAGCAAGAATTGGGTAGCCAATCTAGGGGCAAGTCCCCTCTGCACTCTGTGCGGTGGGAGCGGATTATCTTGGATGAGGTGATTATATGCCCTGTCTTGTCACATTTTTAATACTAGTATTTCAACTATACAATTAACTGCATATAGTACATGTCATGCTCCATTTCGCCATATGGCTATTTTATTTCTTAGGGATGCAACCCTGCTTTCTTCCACTAAGCATGATCTCAGATTGTAGTGATCAAAAGTGTATCCTACGCAACTAATGCTTCATCGTGTTTTTGTCTCATTCATTGACGAGTATTTGATCTGTTAACTAGGTATGCTTTATATGGTTGGACAGAGAACATTAAGTCACTTTGTGCTATCTGATTTGAGAAAAAGTTGAAATCGTGGCCTCCATGTGAACTTGTTACTCTATCCTTGGGGAATTCATAGCATACTATCTTTACAGCATTTCAACGTTACTGTGTTATGTGATACTAGAAGTTCTAATAGCTTCATCATTATTACAGTTAGAGCTCTTGTTCTAGTATTTTTTTTACCAACAATCTGTGTTGTACAGTAGTTTGTTCTATATTGTAATGTTTTGATGATGACACTTGCAAGAATCAAACTCTCCTATTTGATTTCTATTATGTTTTCGTTAATATTCAGTTCATTTTCTTCTAATAGAAATCTATGTATTAATAGTCGACACAACAATGTTCATATCATGAAGCAAGAAAGCTGAACAAGCAGTTATGCAAAATCCACAATTTTTGTAGCTCTGTTTTATGAATCCCAAGGATTGAGACCGACTTGTGTATTTGGGAGACACTGTCATGTTCACTAAACAGTTGTTTCCTTGTCTTTTTAGATGACTCTCCAATCTGTAATATCTTCCTGACGTTCAGCTGAACAATAATGCCCGTTTCTTTTTTTAAAGATGATTCATTCCTTGCAACTTTTTTCTGCAGGCTCACTTCATAAAAGATAGACGATGCAATACTGCGAAGGCAGTTTTTGCATTGGAGTCGGAATACAAGTGGGCTCTTAGTGGGACACCGTTGCAGAATCGCGTTGGAGAACTTTACTCACTGGTCTGCAACTAACATTTGAAGATTCTGACCTGTTTCTTTTTAGCTCGTCTATTCTTACTGTTGTTTTCTCAGATTCGCTTCTTGCAAATCTTCCCCTACTCGAACTATTTCTGCAAGGACTGTGACTGTGAGATACTGGATACCCAGTAAGATCTGCCTCTACTAGTACTACTCTCAGTAAACGTCTCCCTGTATTGATTTTACCTGGATCTGCTGTGGTATTACTTCCAACCATGTTACTGAGTTTACACTTAATACACCTACATCACCATGGAAAGGGTTCACCATAGAGAAGATACGGATGCTTTCCACTTTAATAAAACATGATTTGATCAAGTAATTTATTTATAATAATAGTGGTTTTGTAAATGCATTTGTCAACATATCACGTCACAACAGTGAAGTTTCCGATCGGTGTATCTTATGGAACGGTTATGATCTATAGGACCCACCAGTCAGTCATACATCGCATCACAATAGCGTTTCGTTGATTTGTATCAATTTTTGACTGCCTGATGGGCCCTATCGGTTGTAACTGTTACAAGATTAGAAGTGTATTTTCTGTACAATTGTGTGCTACAAAGTGTAGTTTTATGGTAGTTTTAACAAAAGAGGTGTAGCTTAAGTTTACTCTAGTATGAATATAATTGAGGGTTAATGTTCCCTCCCTGTAGTTGTGTCATGCAAGTTTTGGGTTGCTACTGTTACCATTGTTCTTATTTCTTCATTTTGGTTGACGACCCCTAATCTCTGTCAGGATGAAGAAAACATGTGACTGTGGTCACTCATCAGTCAGGCACTTCTGCTGGTGGAATAAGGTCAGTTACAGGGTTTGATACGTCCCTTGTTTTTATATATTTTTATTTATGACATTATCTCTGCTGACACAAAGCCAATCTTTAACAGTACATAGCGACACCGATACTACATGGGTCAGCGAGTTTTCAGGGCAGAAGAGCCATGACTCTTCTCAAGGAAAAAGTCTTAAAGGGCATAGTGTTAAGGCGGACGAAAATAGGCCGAGCTGCAGATCTTGCTCTTCCACCAAAGATTGTAAGTCCGCATAACATGTTATATACATGATGATTTTATTCACTCATCTTCCTACCAGTTACAAGAAGTTCAATTTTTACATGTTAGGTGACATTGAGGCGGGACACTTTTGATAAAAATGAAATGGAATTTTATGAAGCATTGTATACTCAAAGCTGCACGCAATTTGATTCGTAAGTCCTCCTTTTCTGCTTATGTAGTGATACCATATGGATTATTGAGTAGATATCGTGTGCTTATTATGCTGGTTCTGCAAAATTTGGTGAACAAGAACCCTTTTTACGTAGCTTCTAACAGGTTTACTTTGTAATGCATCATCACAAAGAGCCATCGTTTTAGTTTAGAGTTCATCCATTTGTTTTATTTGTCTCTGTATTTAATTAACACCAAAGCCTCTGGATTGGAGTTAATTTACAGAAGCAAGTTGTATTGCAAAGAGGCTCTGCTCTCAGTTTCATGGTTCCATCCAATATTCGATGGACGTGGTGTTTTTGTAATCATCCCATTTGTTAAATAGATTATGTATGCAACATGTTCCTCTTTTGCAAGATTTAAGATTTTTCAGCAAGTCCAACACTGTTTTTTCCAGGTATGTTGTTGCTGGAACGCTGCTTAACAACTATGCTCATATCTTTGACCTCCTCACAAGGTTGAGACAGGTAAATCCTTATAAAGATTGGTTATGGGTGCACATCATATATGGTGCACATAATCCCTTGGATATCCTCAGAATGCCTTATTTGTCTCATTTTTGCACATTGAAACAAGCAAGCCTACTCGATTATTTTTCTATATACCTATGTCATTTTTTCCTATTAAATCTTACTCTTAATTATATCTCTTTTGTTGAAGCAACATGTTGATTGTTCGATCAAATTTGTAGGCTGTCGATCATCCATACCTTGTCGCATTTTCTAAGACAGCAGTACTTCGTGATGAATGCAAAAAAGAAGGAAATGATGCCATGGAAAGCCAGTGTGGGATATGTCATGATTTGGCAAAAGATGTCGTGGTTAGTGGATTGCCCCTGAAAACTTATTTATGCCCATGTGTTATTTTTTACTGGTTATAAGCTGAATTTCACACATTAACATTCGTGTCAAGGTTACCTCTTGTGATCATGTATTCTGCAAGACTTGTTTGTTGGACTACTCTGCAACTTTGGGGAATGTTTCATGTCCAACTTGTTCAATACCCATTACTGTTGACTTTACAACCGAAAACTCGAGAGAAAAGGTCCCTGCAAAGATGAAGGGTTCCAAACGCTCAGGAATATTAGGCAGACTACAAAGCCTAGCAGATTTCAAGACGAGTACAAAAATTGATGCCTTGGTAAGTCGAAATACTTGGTCAACATATGTTGTTTGTTGTGAATTTGTATGTTTACATGCTTTGTTTGTAGGGAAGTGAATTGTCTGACAAGAAACTTGGAACTTTTTTTCCGAGTTCTTATTGTCTGATATTCCGGTACATAGTAGTAACAGTTTGGGAAACTGTTTTTTGCCTTAAAGAAACAAGGGCGCCTGGCATTATTTTTTGAAAAGTGTATTATTGTTTTACTGCAGATTTTAGTTTGGGATATAAACTGGCATGGGCCCAGCCTAACAGAGGGGCAGCCGGTGAGATAGAGTCGGCTTATTAGTACTAAGTAGTTATCTTTGAGATAAGATTGCATTAGTTAGACATTCTTGTAGGGAGCTACATCATTCAAAGGCTAGGAGTCAATGGTGAATTTGAGGCCAGAGGTCTAGCTGTAATTTGTAGATTGTATTCTGTACATCTTCAGGTTTTGTACGCTTGCTCTTGGATCCTCCTTGTCTTTTGCTAGGCCTAGTTGTTGTTTTTCGTTCTGTTAATCATGGTTTTTTTTGGCTTGCTGTGCTTCGCCATCTTGGCGCCTTCTTTCTGACGAAAATGACACGCAGTTTGGTGTGTGTTTGAGAATAAAAAAATGGTTACACATTTCCTCTTAATGCAGAAAGAAGAGATAAGAAACATGGTTGAGCATGATGGTTCGGCAAAAGGGATTGTGTTTAGCCAGTTCACCTCGTTCTTGGATTTGATAGAATTCTCCCTGCACAGGGTAAAGTTGAGAAACATTTACTGATACTAAACAGTGCAAACTTTTTTATGGATAAAAGAAATAATTTGTAATATGGTTTGACAGGCTGGCATCAAGTGTGTGCAACTTAACGGGAAAATGAACATGGCTGAAAAGGGTAGAGCTATAGATACCTTCATAAACGACCCAGATTGCAGGATTTTCCTGATGAGCCTGAAAGCTGGAGGAGTAGCTCTAAATCTTACTGTGGCATCTCATGTAAGCTCGGTGCATCCTCCTCCTCATGTATTCATTTAAGACAGCAATAACCCTTGCGCTTGCTCAGCGTTGAAAAGAAGAAGAAAATTCCAGTTGACGCTGCTAATGTATATTACCTGCTGCTGCGTAGGTTTTCTTGATGGACCCTTGGTGGAATCCGGCAGTCGAGAGCCAAGCGCAGGATCGAATCCACCGAATTGGACAATTCAAGCCTATCAGGTGAGTAGCAGCACTAGATATTTGCTGAATTATACTGCCCCTCCTAGCTTGTCTGATTCGGCATATCATTTGATCGCACAGAAGCATGAGGTTTGTGATCAAGGACACGGTTGAAGAGCGCATCCTGCAACTGCAAGAAAGAAGCAACTTGTGTTCGACGGGTAACATCTCTTTCCGTACAGTATCTCACATAAACCTCAGTAACCATGATTTTGGCTGATACCATCTTCCCCGCCTCTTTACAGCACCGTGGGTGACTCGCCGACGCCATGGCAAAGCTTACAGAGCTGACCTCAAGTTCCTGTTCCAGAACTGACCGTCCCTGATATTTACCAGCGCCGCCCGCGTAGAAGAAGTAGATCCGTCCGGGGCCAGCAAGGCGCTTGCATTGCGTATTCGCATGCCGTTTTGATCTAGCCAGCCCGGCCTCAGGATGCATTTGTTTGGAATGAATGGTGTACTCTGTAGTACTCCTCCGTGCTATAATGGGAAGTTTGAAACATCATCGGTATACCAGTTTGTTTACTTGTTTGGGAAAGTTGGCTGTTATTGGGCTGATTCTGATAGATATCCCAGTTCTGCCAGTCTCAAAAGCAAAACACGGTCCGGGCTGACGCGAGTGGGGTCCATTGGAGGAGTGTACGGCCCTGCTTAGCTGCCGACGTAGAATAATAACGCGCACAGGCTGCTCGGGCCATCCAAAGCGGGGACGCATTTTTGCTGCACTAAACTAGTACAGTACTAGTAGTAGCAGAGAGTGGGCAGAGGCGTCAGTGGGCTCGACCAGGCGTCCAAGCAAACGCACGATCGCTGCTCTTGCCTTATCGGGCAGCCGTGCACTTCTGATTTTCTGCCGCGACCGAGGTTGCTCTCTTTGCCTGCTCATGGAGTCGTGACTCTGGCCTCTGCACGCATAAGCTAAGCTAAGAGCATCTCCAGTCGGAGGCCCCAAATTCCGCCCCCATAGTGTCCGCGGACGGAAGCGTCACCGACCGGACCACCCCCAAAACTAGTGTCCTACAACCACAATGTTCAAATATTGACACCCAAATACATGCAAGCCATGCACGTCCATCATAAAGGTAGTTTTGATGTCTAAATAAATAGTTCACATACAACATAATTGTATCTAAACAAATAAAAGTAGCCGGACATAAAAGTTCACATTATTCGGACATAAAACCCCTCATGAAAGACCGGCTTCGGACGCTTGAAGTAATCGTCATAGAGATCCCAAGCGCCTTTGAGCCTGTCACGGTCCACGGTGATCCGCCCCTTAATTGATCCCTTGAAGTTGAGAACATGCTCCTCCTTCTTCTCCATTTCCTCTTGAATGCTCATCATGGACATGGCGGCCTCCTCGTCTCCGTCGTCAAACATGTCTTCATCACTGAACCCGTCGATGAACTCCTTGCAAACCAACTCATCCATGACCGAGTAATCATACTCCTCGTCGGATGAAGAATCCATGGCTACATGCATGAACACTTAATCAAAATCCGGTGCCGGCATTTACACAAACACTTTGAGAGCGAGGTGGAGGTCGGGCGATGCTAAACGTACCGGGAGCGGGGCGTCCAGATGAGGTTCCTCCGGCGACGGGCTCCGGCGACCGCAGAGGACATGGTCGCGGACGCTGTGACTTGGGGGCGGCGGCGGTCAGTCGAAGGGGCCGACGGCGGAGCAGAGTGGTGCGGCCAAACTGGACAGAGCGGAGGTGGAAGAGGAAGAAGCAAGGTTTCCGTCCGATTTAGGGGAAAAATTGGGTAGGCCCGCATTGCCAGGTCCGACATGGCGGACGCGTCCGGGCGGCCCCAAACCCGCCCTACATATGGGCTGCCTTTGGGGTGTGCCGGACCGCCCGGACGTTTGGGCTGACCATAGGGGTTGCGGTTGGGTGGCGGTTTCTGGCCCAAATGATGTCCGGCGGTCCGCCCGGGCGTTTGGGAGGGCTTTGGGGCTCCGGTTGGAGATGCTCTAAGAGCATCTCCAACAGGCGCTCAACGCGCCAGCACGTTAAAAAAAGTTTGCAGCGTCAAAAGAGCCTTTTGGCGCGTTGCGCGCCTGTTTTGCTTCACCAGACGCTATAAAATAGAACACCACAAACATCGCTCCAGCAGACGCTGTAAAATAGAGCACCACAAATATATTTATTTAATATATATACAACAAACAAGTCCCTGACTCTCACAAGCAAGACCCTGAAACAAAAAATGAAAATCGCAATCAGGCCCCAATCGTTCGGAGCTAGCTAGCTAGCTCGAATCCTCATCGAGCCAGCCATGATCGCCGCTGCGAGTCGCTGCTGTGGGGCTCGGTCGGGGCTGGGGCAGGCGGCCTTGCTTGCCGCCGTGCTGTAGCGGGCGCAGGCGCAACTCGGCGTCGACGGCGCCGAGCTCGGGGCGGCGGGCGGGCTGGCGCCGGGGAGGTCCACGGAGGCGAGCTCTGGCAGACTCAGCGGTTCACGGCAGCTAGCTCAGGGCGGCGGGCGGGCGAGCTCGGGGCGGCGGAGGAAGAGGTCGGGGCGGCGGCGGGCGAGCTCGCGGCGGCGGCAAGCTCGGGGCAGCCGTGGCCAAATTCCAACGGCGGCGGCCGGCCGGCGGCGGCGACCTGCAGGGTGGCGGCGGCGAGCTCGGTCTGCAGCGGAGGAGAGAGCAGGGGCGGCGGCGGCGGCCTCGCCCTGGACGCGCGAACTGCCGGCGAGCGGAAGTTTCCGTGGTAGTTTCCTTCGCGCGTTCGTCTTCGTTTTGCCATCCAACGCGCTACATATGGCGCAAACTGTCCAGCGCGCTAGACTGTTTTTACAGCGCGCTGGCTTATAGAGCGTCTGCTGGAACAGTGTTTTCAGCCCCGCGCACGTTAAAAAACAGTTATTTAGAACGTGTGGCGTTTTTGCAGCTGCTCTTAGAGATGCTCTAAGCCTTATTGTGCTTTTGGCAGTTGAGTCTGTTTGTTTGGTCCAAACGAGGACGTCGCGTTTTCAGGAGTAGTAGTAGTACACTGACTGCCACACGCGGCCTGCCTATTTTATCTCTCCGCCGAATACACTGATGGCTTCGTGCATTCTCATGTCGTCAGTAAGGCCTTGTTTGTTCTAAACTTTTTGTGGGGATTGGTGGGGATAATTCTCTATTGTATTGGGTGAAACCCCAAACTTCAGGGGATTGGGGATCAATCCACTAGGTAGGGGTAGTGTATTGAATCCCCTAGTGGATTGAGAAAAAATGAACTAGAGTTTAGGAATTTGTGGGGAAAGGTGGAGATAAAACATGTCCAATACACTAGAAACAAACGATGTTTTGAAGTTTGAGGTTTCATCCAATCCACTAGATAATTATCCCCACCAATCCGCACAAAAACTTTAGAAACAAACAGGGCCTAAAGAGGGGGACCAACATTCTACGGTGTGGTCGACACGCAGGCAAAGGGCCAAAGCTAAAACCGATTTGGGTATTGGAGAGGCAGAGGCAGGCCGCCGGTGCGAGTTGCCGAGCTTAATCATTCGTCGCCGTGGAGATGAAATCATCGGTTCCAGGCTTTTAGGTTGTGGACCAACCTGTGTCGAGCCTAGCAAAACAGTTAAACATACAATGATACAACGCGCGCGGACGCAGCCATGGCACACGGGGGATTTCTACTAGCGTAGGACACTACTCATATAATGCATAGTATGATAGTATCATATACTAGTACGATAGCCAATTTATTTAATTGTTTGTAGAATTTCAATACAAATATGTGTACAAGATTTACCAGCTATTAAAATATCTATTTTTACGTGATATGATACCGTAACATAGTTAGATATCACTATCATCTCTTTATTGATTAATTGGTGTGTCACATCAGATTTTTTATTAGCTATGATACTCCCAATATAACTAGCCTAGTGCCCGAGCAAGCGACCGCAACAATCAACGTGTGATGTCCGTATTACCGAAAGGCATTTTGGGTGCAAAATGCGTGGTAAATTTGTCCGCTCTCTCACAAGTACCCCGCCCTCTTCTTCCACACTTCCAGACCCCATGCCCAAGTGGCTGCTGTCTTTAGCACTGACATCTGCCTTTCCCTTGCTCCCCGCCTCTCTTCTAGCGCCAACAATGAGCTGGCCATGCTCATGACGGATCTCCAAAATATCAACCTCACGCCGGACGAGGCTGACAGCAGGGTTTGCCGTTACACTCGAAAAAGTTTTACGAACAAAGATTTCTATGCTAATTTGTTTAGGCAGCTTCCGACTGACATTCAGGCTGTGAAGGTTTGGAGAAACGCTGCTCCTCTAAAATGCAGGATTTTCAACTGGTTAGTGCGGCGTCGTCGCCTCCCCACCAACGAACGGCGACACCGTCACCAACTTAGCGCCTCCCCAAGCTGCCCGTTTTGTCCCCTTGCGGAAGATGTTGATCATCTTCTGGTTCGCTGCCCCAAAGCCCAGGAAATGTGGAGCCTCTTCTACCCATCCTGCCAAAGCCAAATTAGTACCGTCCAGGAACTTTGGGACGCACGATGTCGGAACTATGTTGAGTCCACGGTGTGCACTGCCGTGGCATGGAGCATATGGAAGCGTCGCAACGCCAAAGTCTTTGAGGATGTCAATGAACCTCTGGAGGTTGCAAGTGCAAGATGTGTTGAAGATGTGCGCCTTTGGGCGCATCGGTGTAACTCCTCTCCGGCTGCTCACCTTCTTAAGGCTTGGTGTATCTCTTTTGAGCCTCCTTGAGCTCTTATGTAATTTTTTTCCTCTCCCTCAGCTCCCTCCTTCTGTAACTTGATCATGTACAATGTGTGATTTGATTTGAGTAATATAGTTCAGGCTGGCGTAAGCCCGCCGTAGTACAGGTCAAAAAAAATTTAAATGCAAAATGACTCGCGATAAATGAGTGAGTTGTTGGAAAATGCTACTCGTGTAAGTCCAGCCGTACTTGTTGATTTGGAGACGAGCTGGTTCGATCATAATTTTGAAGGACCAGCTTGAGTGGCAAGTCTGACCGCACTTATCCCAGTGTGACATCTAGATCGAGTGGCGATGGAGACGGAGACAGCACTAGACCAAGTGGGAGCCGGCGGATTCGGGCCGCAGCAAGACTTTGCGGTAGCAAGCCGATTCCTGCAAGAGTTCTCCGATTTCTGACTTCCGAGTCGAGTCCAGTCATCGTCCCAACTTGGTAATTGACATTCAATGTGCAGTGGCCGATCCCTACTGTATGTATGTTGCTGGAATATCTCACATTCCTAGACAACCACTGCAGGCAGCTATACTACTTGTGGTAGTAGCAGCACATGTTAGATCGGAGAATGTGTCCTCCTTCTGAAACGATCTCACTGACTCACTGTCAACACTAGGCATATCTTCATCGTGAAAATCAAAATCCAAGAAACCTTTTGGCGCCCTGCAGCTTTGCACACAAGTTGAAGATCATGTGCCGTAGTTCACCTGCCTTGGCCAAGAACGACAAAATCGGCTACCCGAGAACGCACATGCATGACCCTGGATCTGGATTAAAATGCTGCCCCTACTTCATCAACCACCCTCTCACTGTCGGCAAGACTGCAGCTGCGATGACGAACCCATATATATTTGCCATATTTTTTAAGTGATGGGTCGTCCCGTGTGTGTGTATGCCTAATCTAAACAGATACCCTACTAGAATATTACCCCTATATATTAAGGCTGAAGATTTTCAAGGCCTGTGGTTGCTCCAAAATTCGAGCGTCCGATCGAGATCCGACGGTCCAGATCGTCCAATTCGCGGGATGAACAGTTATGAACAGTGCTCCGTGGCTGTTTTGCAAAAATCTCCTCCCCAAATCTAGAAATAGCTCCCCAGTCCAGAGATTTACGAGCGGGAGGACCTAAAAGTAATTACAGTAAAAAGGGGTTTTTTTTGCAAATCCATCCGTACGCCTCCCCTTCCCCTCTCTCTCCCGCGACTCGGAAATCGCCGCCGCCGGCCGCCGCCTCGCGCCGCCGCCCTGCGCCTCCTGGCCAAATCGCCGGCCACGGAGGGCTTCGTCGTCGCCGCCTCTACCTCCTCCCCCAACACCGCCTGCCGGAGAGGCGCAGGCTCACCGGAATCGCCGCCGGAGCGCCCGCGGGCCGCCGCCGCGTCCGCACGCCGCTGCCGGCGCTCCGGCGACCAACAAGCGGCGACGCCGCCACTTCCAGGCGCGTCGCGTCGAGCCGCGTCTTCCACGCGCACGCACGCGTCCCGGAACACCGCGCCGCGCCGGCGGCGAGCTCCATGCCGCCGCGGCCGTTCCAGACGCCGGGGACGGCGCCGTCACGCCTAGCGGGCCCTGGGCTGGCCAGCTGGGCCGCCATGTGGGCCGGCCTGGCTGGCTGCTGGGCTGATGCGTCGTTTATTTGTTTTTGTTTTTTTCCTGTTTTCTAATTTTCAAACTTTTGCAAGTTTTCAAATATAGGGTATTTCAAATACAGGGTATTTATAAATGGGACAAACATATCAGCACACTAACATGAACAAAAAGTGACGGTTTTTAATAGCATTTGATCAAATTTCAAGTTCGAATATTTCAAAATTTTCGATGCCTTCAAGATCCGGGCATTTTTCAGATCTTTTGCAACTTTTGGAACACAACTGCAAATCGGTTCAGAACAGATTCTAAAAATTTGTATAAAATAATGAAATACATTCTAAATATTTTGGGCCTTTTCAAAAATTATTTGAATGTTCGATTACATGAATGTTTTAACAAAATGCAAATTTAGTTCCATTAATTATGGATTGATTTTAAATTGAATTTAGCAAACGCTTAAACAATGTACTCCCGCCGATTATTGAATTAAACTAAATATTTATCACGAGACACGAACATATGATACCAATTCGAATAAGTTCACATTTACAAATAATGTGACACTTACAAAAAAAAAAGTTTGTTTGGACATAACTATGGTATATTTCATCTAATTATGGTGGTACACAAAAAAAATTATGGCAAAATGGAACCAAATTTGACCATTTAGATTTAGCTAACATAGTTGCAAGTAATATAACTTAAGTCTCTCTAATTATGTAGTTACATTTCAAAAAAAAGATTGATTAGGTAAAGATTTCTAAGAAATGCAAATACATTTCCTCCAAATATGGATTACTTTCGCAACTACAAAAATAAACAAACTATCACAAAAAAATCATAGTGCTTTATTACATGCACATTTCAAGAAATCACAAATTCATTTTCTCTAAAGATTAATCCAATTTAATAGATGCTAACATAGCATATTTCTTCTAACGAAGGATCAAGATTACATGATTATGGCGACATACAATCATATTATTTGCACGTAACCATTACATATTCCCTCTAATTACGGTGGTACACTAGAAAATCATGGCAAAATGAAACCATATTTGATCATTTGGATTTAGCTAACATATTTGCAAGAAGTATAACTTACATCTCTCTAATTATGTAGTTACATTCTTAACAAAAATGATTGATTAGATAAATATTTCCAAGAATTGCGAAAACATTTGCTCTAATTATGGATTGCTTTCGAATTGAAATCCAGCTAAGTACATTATACAAAATAAAATTGCCACCTTTCCTTACAATATATATAATGCAACAAAATTTTCAAAAATTATTTGAATGTTCGATTACATGAATGTTTTAACAAAATGCAAATTTAGTTCCATTAATTATGGTTGATTTAAATTGAATTTAGCAAACGCTTAAACAATGTACTCCCTCCGATTATTGAATTAAACTAAATATTTATCACGAGACACGAACATATGATACCAATTCGAATAAGTTCACATTTACAAATAATGTGACACTTACAAAAAAAAGTTTGTTTGGACATAACTATGGTATATTTCATCTAATTATGGTGGTACACCAAAAAAATTATGGCAAAATGGAACCAAATTTGACCATTTAGATTTAGCTAACATAGTTGCAAGTAATATAAAGTCTCTCTAATTATGTAGTTACATTTCAAAAAAAAGATTGATTAGGTAAAGATTTCTAAGAAATGCAAATACATTTCCTCCAAATATGGATTACTTTCGCAACTACAAAAATAAACAAACTATCACAAAAAAATCATAGTGCTTTATTACATGCACATTTCAAGAAATCACAAATTCATTTTCTCTAAAGATTAATCCAATTTAATAGATGCTAACATAGCATATTTCTTCTAACGAAGGATCAAGATTACATGATTATGGCGACATACAATCATATTATTTGCACGTAACCATTACATATTCCCTCTAATTATGGTGGTACACTAGAAAATCATGGCAAAATGAAACCATATTTGATCATTTGGATTTAGCTAACATATTTGCAAGAAGTATAACTTACATCTCTCTAATTATGTAGTTACATTCTTAACAAAAATGATTGATTAGATAAATATTTCCAAGAATTGCGAAAACATTTGCTCTAATTATGGATTGCTTTCGAATTGAAATCCAGCTAAGTACATTATACAAAATAAAACCGCCACCTTTCCTTACAATATATATAATGCAACTAAAATAACAAACAAATTATCACAAAAAAAATTATCAGTAGGAGCGCGGCGTGTCGCCGCGCCGATTCAACTAGTAAAAAGTTTAGGCAAAACAGGTTTCCCGTTTTGGGAGTTCTTCTCTCCACTAATTTCAGTATACTGTATGTATGCACTCTGCTTTTGGGTGTCCCATCTCGATATTACTCCAAACAATTCTGGGCTAACCCTACAGCAAGCCTACCAGATAGACGTTAGTAGCTTGGGTAGCCCCATAGCTTGGGCCAAACATTGCTCAAATTAAGTCAGCAACTCATTTAACCTTGCACACATTTTTAGTATAAAACCAAAATTAATTCAAACTATCTCGGTTATTTTATGAGAATTCATACAAATTTCATGGGCAATGAAGAATATTACTTTCAAATTCTACAGAAGTTTTTTCCCCTGAGTTGCTCCGAGTGTCAAAGGTTGCTTCCATTTCGGTGGGATGAAATGGACGCTGAAGACCAACAAATGTATACTTTGAGGTTGTTCCACTCCTAGCCACTTGTTTCGTTGCTACTTTTATTTTTTACCTCTTTCACTTACAGTGGATTTTAATCAGGGCGTCTCCAATATGTAAAATTTGATGGGGTAACGAGCTCACACCAGACGGGGGAAAACAAAGATGAACCAAAAAATATTTGGACCTCCCATGGAAATTTTGTGCGGTGGTTTGAGGGAAAAAACTACCAACCGGAGCCTAAATAATCATAAATGTGTGTTTACGCAAGGTCTATTGACAAAATAGAAGATCCATGACCAGTTAGTCAACAAACAACTAAAAAACCACTATAAAACACGAGAAGAAGAAAAACATTGTAAATTCCTAGTGTGTAATGTAAAGCGTGTACTTGTGGCAGAGAGCATGTGTGAATGGAAGGCATGGACCACCGGCAAATATGGGAATGGATTTATTTCGAATATAAAAAGGTCCAGAAATTGCCGTACTGTCAGAAAAGATCAAAAGCAAGATGGAAAAAATAATATGAGAGAGAATGTGAAAGCGACGCGGCCACGGATCTCTGTGGACCGTTTCTATGGACCAAAACCCAGGAAAGCCGGCTCAGATCTCTCACCTTTGGGCTTTGGCGGTAAAAAAGTTTTGCAGTTTTGAATTTATAAATACCAGATATTAGGTTTTCTTTTCTTTTTGACAGGACAGATATTAGGTTTTCGTAACTTACATACTATTCATCCGGTCTAAAGTATGAAACGTTTGGACAATTCATCCGGTCTGAAGTATAAAATGTTTGGACAATTTAAAAAGCATGCCAAACGTTTTTGTGGGACCAAGGGAATAGTATGTGGTTGCATTTGCAGTTTGATTTTTGTATTCCCAGTTATATTTGTTCATAGATAAAATTCATGGTCTAAGTGACGAAAAAATCCTATATATTAGTCACAATGTTTGTCGGGCCACTAATTGTGAAAATGATGCCATAACTTTTAGTCCATTGAGAACATAGATCAAAAGGCCAAAGAAACCATTGTTCCAACTTTGATTACCCCAGTTGTACCGGTTCGGTCAAGAGGAAAAAAAGGTAAGCCATAAGTGGATAGGGTCTCCGCCCCCTCTCTGACAACGCTAACGGTCTGTCCCACCTCCGAGTCTCTTCAAGCCTTGGAGGTGCGGCAGTCCCCGGTCTATCCTGATTGGAGGTTTCTCGTTTCTTTCTTTAGTTAGTTTTTGTGTATTCGTCGGGTGGTGAGGTCACGTCAACAGTGTTTGAAAAAGGTCAACTCCGCCTTATTTCCACTCTGGTGGTGCGTCTAGTGACGACAGAGGGCGCGCGAAGTTTTATGTTCTGCCATCATCTGCGATCTAGCCCATTTTTCGTGTTCGTTTGTGTGGTTATAGGTCTGACCCTTCCGATTTAAGATTCTCATGATTGGCAATGGTTACTGTTATGTTGCGCTGGTCCCGTGGGGTCTTAGCACGATGACTTCCCATATTACTATTGCAACAAGCTCTACTATGACAAGTTTTATCAGACACTGGTGCGGGAGGGCCGGAGGGGCGAGGATGGCGGCGCGCCTTGTGCTCGCTCCAGTGCGTGTAATCGTCGATACGCGGTCCAAGGACAAGTTTGTATTTTTTATTTTTAGGGTCATTTATACTTTCTATTGATGATTATTAATAAAATAGTAGATATTTTGTACAAAAATATAGACCAAGAGAAATGTATATACTATCAACAATTATGTATGTGTAATCCTGCTTTAGAGAAATGTGCGAGGTGAAATATATATTGGCATGCACAGCCGAGATAAAATGCATGTAACATATGCAACGAGGGAAGGAGCTATGGTAGAATGTTGCGCTCAACGAAGCATGAATGCATGATACAAGTTATGGTATTTGAAACTTCAAAGAGATGTAAAGGACAAGAAAGAGAGTAATTATTGCATGAGTGATTATAGGAGCGAAGTTCTAACTTATGTTCTTATCTATTGGATATAAACAATTTGGATGGTCTTTTTTTTCAAACTATTGACTTTCGTCCACCATACATCAAAACGTTTAGAGTACCTCTAGAGATTGTGCAGAACAACTCATATTGCACGAAAACTACCATTTATGCTATGGAGGGAATAAACCTACTCTAGCAGATACTACCTTTTGTACTACCAATATGCAACTCCAAAGTTTTTGGCGGCTGCAAAATGTTAGCATTGTGCTCTCTATAGCCTACATTCTCGTCGTCGTCAATTCCGTCCGAACTCCATCACCGTGATGCCGCTGCAACCCTCCAAGAGCACCCAATGACTCATTCCTCGCACAACCCGGGGGAGCCCCACATGGAGCAGTAATTCGGTGGGAAGCAACACTGCAGCCTGGTCGGGGGAGCACTGGTGGCGGGGAGTGGCGCAAAGAGTAACTCGCGCAAGGGAACCAACCACAGGGAACATAGCCATATGAGAAATTCGAGCGGGAATAGCTCGCATGGTGGAGCAACAACGCGAGAGGAGCAACGACAAGATGGTTGGCATGAGGAGGAGGATCAGCGGTGAAGAGGAAGGGAAAGGCCAAAGAAAAGAAAGAAAAAAGATAAAAGGAATACCCATTCAAAGGTGGCCCCCATGTGGCAGGCATATGATGTGGGCTGGCACCTTTAGCCTCTATTTGTTTAATGTATACCATAAAACAGACTTACCATGTCCATTTTCATGATATCACTAGAACAAACCTGACTTGTTTTTTTCCTGACGGTAAATTTGTTTGGATAAGTCACGCTCGCAGATTGGGATGGTAGCACACGGGGGACAAAGTTTAGACAGGTTCGGACCCACCGAACTATGTTCGGTAAAAACTCTACTTCATGTTTGTGGTGGCTTGTATTAACTATCGTATGCTCTAACAATATCGAGGTATGGCTCGATTTCGCCTACGATGAGGGGTGGATGATGATGATGATGATGTGAGGCTTTCAAAATGGCCGTATCCCCTTCAGTTGGCCCCTATTCGCCCTTATATATTTTGTGGGAATTAGGGTTATAAGATGCCCAATGGGTTAAAAATGGCCGAATATACTCTAAACTCTAACAAGATAGTCTAGATCTGATCCGAGTCAGTTCACAACGAGTATCTCGTAGGATCCGTGTTTGGCGATCTTGACTTGTCTTGTACTCCAAGATGGTACCCGTATGGGGTCCTAACTCTTGTGATGGACCACCATATTCCAAGTGGGTCCACCAGGTAACCATGGCCTTGTTTAAACCCGAAGGGAATGTGGCGGAAAACTTTGTAGAAACGACCATAAGAAAGAAAGATGTTCAAATTAGTCATGTAAGGTCCATGCAAAATGTGATGCATGCTACCGTCTGCCTCTTGACCTCAACACTGAAGGAGCACTGCCAGAAAGAACAAAGCGGAGACTGCCGTAGTCAGGGCGAGGAAGCACCACTATACAATATGCTTTGTGAGCCAATTAAGAGGCTTGCCATGATTGGCGAGATTGGAACACTATGACACGTTGGCTGGAAGATCCATGCTTCTTGGACCTCAGCATTTTTGGCTTCATCAGATGTCATCACAGAAGAATTCGGGGGCTAATCATCGTTGTCCTTGGGCAAAATTATGTCCCCCAATTGTTCAGAATTGGCCGCTCTCATCACCACACGAAAAAGCAACCCATGTCGACAGACTCCTATACAAACCACCCTAGCCTCATAATGGTGCAGGAGCACATGCCACCGCAACGAGGCCGATATTTGAGAATAAAAGGTCCCAAGATGGTCATCGCCACCTCTCTAGCCAGGTCTAGATGGGAAAATCCCGACAACACAAAAGACCATGCAGAAGACAAGTGGCTCTAGTCCTTTGACGCTGCCATGGGCACCGATTGAGAACATCGGAAAGTTTCCTGAAGAAACACAACACCGTCAGTGACACAAGCTCACCAAGAAACTTAACATGACATGTATGTACAATTCGAAAAATGGTTTCCCAAACCATTCGTTGTCCGAGCAGTGGACAGAGGACGAGTCCACTTGTGGCCCTGCCAACGGATACGTAGGAGGACATCTTGCCTCCCTTTTTTGATCTTAGGAGCAGAGAAGGATGGATAAGAAGGAACCTGAACATTATTACTGGTTGCATGTAGTTTGATAGCAATGAGCCACTAAGGTACAATATTTGTTCAAAATTTTCCGTTGGCTTAACCAATAGTGTGAAATAGTAGCATCTACATATGCACTAGAATAACTTATTCATTCCACTCAATATTTAAGCACACTTCTTCAATATTTAAGAAACCACTCGTTATTGTGTACATTTTATTTTTGAAACAAAGGCAAAATACATTCCATTTTCATTAATTAAGAAGAAGAGAATTGCAGTAAATTTGCGGAAAACTTTACAATAAGCGCTATAAACACGCCCACAAGACAACCGTGACAAACTTGATGGAACACATGGTGCCGAGCAACCTAGCTAACATAGACTCTAGACACACATTAGAGAAGAGAGCATTTGTCAAGGCTGAAAGGACAAGGATGTCGCCTAGAGGGGCGGGTGAATAGGCGATTAAAACTTTTCCGGTTTAGGCTTGATAATTGCGGAATAAAACTAGGTGTTTAAATTAACAAACCAACAACCTAAATAAACAAGGCTCATCTAAGTGCACCAACAACTTATGCTAAGCAAGACAATCAACAAGGTGATAGCAAGATAGAATACTTCAAGCACGAAGGCTATCACAATGTAAAGTGCATAAGTAAAGAGCTCGGGTATAGAAATAACCGAGGCACGCGGAGACGAGGATGTATTCCCGAGTTCCTCCTTTTTAGGGGAGTACGTCTCGTTGGAGAGGTGTGAACCAACACAATGGTTCAACAACCACAAAGGTTTCACCTTCTTCTCCGATGAACCGCACCACAAAGGTTTGGTTCACCTTTCACTATCGGAATCCTTCGAGGCGGAAATTCGGAGCCTTTCCACAATGATCCGGGGCACAACCCACAACGGGATTGGGGGCTCCCGAACAGCTACAAGTGACCACCAAGGGTTTCAACCACCACGCGGGCGTCTAGGGTCCAAAGACCCAAGAGTAACAAGTTCACAAGCTTTCAACTTCCACGAATCCTCGTGGAGAGCACAAACCGATGCAACGAAGCAATGGCAAGAGCACAAGGCTCAAATCCTTCACTCTCGAATCCCACCATAAGCAACTAATGCTTATGGGGGGAGAAGAGAGGAAGAACAACGAAGAACACAACAAATGGAACTTCAAGAACTAGATCGAAAGGGTTCCACTCACTTAGGGGAGAAATGGATCGGTGGAAATGTAGATCTAGGTCTCCTCCTTCAATCCACCAAAGATCAACGAGTTTGGGTGGAGGGATTGGGAGTAATCGAAGAAATGAGCTTTCAACAATGGAGGAGAGAGGAAAAATGTGCTCAAGTTCTTAGATAACCATTGGGGAAGAGTCCTCTAAAAAGTGGCCGTTGGGCAGAGTCGTTGGGCTCGCTGTGCCAGTCGGCCTAGCAGCCGGCCTGGGTCGGGCGGGAGGCCGGGCGGCTCACAGAGCCAGCCGGCCTGGCAGCCGGCCTGGGCTGGGCAGGAGGCTGGGCGGCTCGCTGAGCCAGCCGGCCTGGGCCGGGCGGCACACAGAGCCAGCCGGTCTGGCAGCCGGCATGGGCTGGGCCGGAGGCTGGGCACCCAACAGAGCCCGCCGGCCTGTGGGCCGGCCTGGGGGCCGACCAACAAAAACTGCAAAAACGCCCAATACGAAAACGAACATATCTTGATCATCCGGACTCCGTTTTCGATGTTCTTGGGCTCGTTGGAATCGCAACGAAGAGCCCTTCAAGATTATGCAGAGCAACATCATAGTCCATCATGTGAGGATAAAACCAAATGTAGAAAGGTAAACCTTCTCTAAATAAAACAACCTGTAAATCCTGAAATGCAATTACTTTCTCGTTCGAACTCCAAAACAGGTGAATCCAATTTCGTTGGAAATATTAAGGGTCACAAATATAGAGGGGATACCACACATGGGAGGTGTGGACCCTATCTCGAAGGTGGACCGGTAATATTTCCAACGCCGAGAACGAACAAGTTTTCCAAACAAAATCCATTTTCGAAGAACTTGGGCTTGTCATGAGGATCACAACAAGCACCAAAACCCAACAAGGAGAAGAACCAAATAAGAACCAAGAAAGATGATATGCCAAGTATGCAAAGGTTTGAGCTCTCCACAAAGATGCGATCAAGTTACTCACTTGAGAGCCCCTCTTGATAGTACGCCGTCTATTCTATAACCCGGTCTCCCACTAACACCATGAGACCGGTAAAATAGAAAACCTATCAAGATCATACCTTTGCCTTGCGCATTCCACTTGGGCTTGATGATGACGATCTTGACTCCCTCAAGTTGGAACACCTTTCTTGATTGTGCTTGCTAGCACATGCTTGATGAAGACATCTCCAAAATACTCCCCCATACACCATGATGGGAGAACCTTGCTAAGCTCTGTCGTCATGAATCCACTTGCACTTCATCTTCTTATCTTGATATATATGATGGCTTGGAGATAACATGAAAGTTCACTCAATCTTCTTTTCCAAGCCATGCTTGCAATAAGCTCAACTCTTCACATGACCATTCTTCATATAAACCCTTGGATAGAACCTTGGTCATCATGAAATCTTTTAGAGTCCAACACATGAACTCCAAAGTTTTCCTATGGACAAGATCTACAAGAATATCTCAATGCAAACATTAGTCCATAAGGATTGTCATTAATTACCAAAACCACACATGGGGCAACACATGCACTTTCAAAGGCCCCAAGGCTTCCCTCATGTGGCATCGTCATCACCCATCACCCTCTCGATCCAGTGATTTTGACTTCACCGTAGAGGACCATCAACGAGTCCATCGTTGCAAACTAATCGATGAACCCCACATGAGGTCATGCCAAAATAGGTGACCACATATGTCCACGAAAAAAGTTCCAACTTTGACAACAAACCTCGGAGCAGAAGATTCGAATGACTTACGACGATCCAGATTCCCCCAAGCGACAAGCATTCACGTGTCATCATCATCATCACCGAGGATACTCCATGGCGTCTACAACTCCACAGCAAACAACGAAGCACACAAGGCCATCGACACCAAGAAAGTCGACTACCGAGGCCCATGCCGCAATCCTCAACTTTGCTTGATGTTTTCATCGCTGCCGAACAAAATCACCACATTGAATTGATCTAGGGCCATGGACAAGTCGCCGCCAGCCTCGTCAACCTAGTTTGTTCCAAGACAGTGCCTCAAAGGAGAATAGCGAGGCAAATAGCGCCATCGTCTTATGTTTAGAGAAGCCATGGAACGAAGGCTTTACCTAGGGGTTGGGTCACGAGAGAAAGAGAAGGATGCAACATTACTGCTACGCCTCCAAGAAGGTTAATGATACCCATTGGTGCCGTTGTTGCGGGTCTAGCCAAGGATGGAAACAATGTGTTCACAAAGCCGTCTGGATTCTTCCACTCTCTCATTGATCAACATGACCAGTGACATGCCTGCCAATCGCCAACCAATTCCATCGAACAAGGTGATCAACATGACCGACGACTCTAAAGTTGTCGAACAGAACCAACCATACCATGTGGAGGCACACATCCATGAAGGCATCCTGCAGAACGATCGCCAAGTTCTCCCCCTTCACAACTAGACGCATCGAGAAGCCCACCTCTGAGCACATACACAACCACATGACTGAAGCCTTGCTGCAGGAACCAAAGCCGGCGAAAACTCGCTGCCAAGCGCCGCCTTGCCTCTACATCCGCCTTCCATCCAACACACAACCACGAACGATCATCGCCGCCAAGAGAACTTCCGGGGTTGTTGCCTAGTGACATCGCACATGACACTTACATGCGCGAGATCAAGACCACAACTGCGCACGCCACCGCCAACGATCAGTGGAATCAAGGGGGGTCAGAGGGCTAGGTTTGGGATGCCCCGTGTCGCCTAGAGCTATAATGCAGTAGAAGAAAAAATTGGAGCCCTGTTGTGTGCATTTAATGATATCTAGCAACTTTTTAATTCCAAAGGACCCTTATGACGTGATTTCATCGTCGGTGGGATCATTTACACATATGAGCTCAAAGGAAAAGAAAATTGCAACTTGGCCCTCCAAATTTGCACATAAGACCTTGGAACAAAAAGTTAAAAAACAATCGGGTCACAGCCGTCTTCCTCCACCACATTGAATGAGCAGACCACGCCGCCGACCTTCTCTCTGCCATCACTTGGGAACTTGCCACTTGAATTGGACAAGAATCAGCGTGCCGTCACTGATTGGGTGAAGATGAGACTCCACAAGAAGTTGATTGGGGGCCTCACTAGCGACATCAAGGAGAGGTCGCATGGTTGGCCAAAGATAATGGCGCTGCCAAACGCCACCATGGGGGAATCTTCAACTTGCAGCAGGATTTCCCATCAACTTCTGAACCTACAGATCATCACGCCTCCATCCAATCTCCCCTCTCCACCTTGGCCGGACGGGGAGAGGAGAAGCATAAGGAGCCACTTGCATCGAGAAGAGGCAACAATTGAAAGTGCATAAGCCCTCATGTGTGGTTTTGGTAATTAATGACAATCTCTATGGACTAATGGTTGCATTGAGCTATCCTTGTAGGGCTTGTCCATTGGCAATGCTTGAACACCATGTGTTGGTATCAAGATTGAAAGAAGAGGATAAAGTGATGACCAAAGCAATATCCAAGTCATCATATATATATATTAAGAGAAGAAGATGAAGTGCAAGTTCAAGAGAAGCATCTCGAAGAAATCCTATGCTTGAAGCTTGTCACCCATTTGGAGATATTGGTCAAGTGAAGATGTGCCTTATAGAGGCTCTCCCATATTGGTGTATGGGGGAGCGATATGTGAGTCTTCACCAAGCAAAGCGCAATCAAGAAAGGTGGTCCACTTGAAGAGATCAAGATCGTCAACATCTAGCTCAAGTGGAATGCGCAAGACAAATGTATGATCTTGATAGGGTTTCTATTTTACCGGTCTCATGTTGTTAGTGGGAGTCCGGGTTATAGGATAGACGGCGTACTATCAAGAGGGGCTCTCAAGTGAGTAACTTGATCGCATATTTGTGGAGAGCTCAAACCTTTGCATACTTGGCATCATCATCTTTCTTGGTTCTTATTTGTGTTTTCTCCTAGTTGGGTTTTGGTGCTTGTCGTGTTCTTCATGACAAGCCTAAGTCCTTCGAAAACAGATTTTGTTTTGAAAACTTGTTGTGTTTTCGTGTTGGAAATATTATCGGTTTATCCGTGAGGAAAGCTCTTGTCGTTACCTTTCCAACAAAATTGGTTTCACCTAATTTGGAGTTCAAACGAGAAAGTTATTGGGTTTACGGTTTTGCTGATTTGCTGCTGTTTTTCCTGGCCGGAGTATCCGGTGTGCCAGGGCCGGAGTTTCCGGTGTGCCTCAACCGGAGTCTCCGGCCCATCAGGTTTTGTTGCGAAGTGCGCAACAAGACGGCGCTCTCTGTTTTGGGTCCGGAGTTGGTCCGGAGTGACCCCGGAGTCTCCGCCTTAGGCCGGAGTCTCCGCACCCTCGGGGTCCTGAGTTTCCGCCCAGGCCGGAGTCTCCGGCCCTCCTGGACCGGAGTCTCCGGTGTAAGTTTCCTGCAACGGCTCTTTTTCTGGGGACCTATAAAAAGGCCCCCCTTCTTTCCCAAAGGGTCAGCTCTTTCAAGCACGAAATTTCCCCCTCTCTCACCTCCATTGTTGACCTTGGAAAGCTTGCCCCTCTCCCAATTCATCCCATGATTCTTGCATATATTTGAGTGATTTGAGAGAGGAGATCTTGATCTATATTTCCACCAATCCATCTCTCCTCTAAGTGAGGGGAACCTAGTGAATCTAGATCATGGAGTTCTTGTGTGGTTCTCTTCCTTGTTCTTCCTCTCTTCTCCAACCATAAGTATTAGTTCCTTTTGGTGGGATTTGAGAGTGAAGGACTTGAGCACTTCTTGTGCATCGGGTTGTGCTCTCCACGAGGATTCGTGGAAGTGAAAGTTCGTGAGCTTGTTACTCTTGGGTCTTTGGACCCTAGACGTCTTTTATGGCGGTTGAGGCCTTTTGTGGCCACTTGGGAGCTCCCAATCCTTTTGTGGGTTATGCCTCAAGATTGTTGTAAGGGACTCAATTTCCGCCCAAAAGGGAAATCAATAGTGGAAGGTGAACCAAGCTTTTGGGCAAGGTTCATCGGAGAATAGGGTGAGGCCATTTGTGGCGTTTGAGTTTGAAACTCACACCCTTCAACGAGACGTACTCCCCTAAAAAGGAGGAACTCAGGAATACATCATCGTCTCCGCATGCCTCGGTTATTTCTATACTCGAGCTCTTTACTTATGCAATTTACATTGTGATAGCCTTCGTGCTTGAAATATTTTATCTTGCTATCACTTTGTTGCTTGCCTTGCTTAGCATAAGTTGTTGGTGGACATATGTGAGCCTAGTATATTTAGTTTGTTGGCTTGTTAATTTAAACACCTAGTTTTATTCCGCAATTATCAAGCCTAAACCGGATTTTTTTTAAATCGCCTATTCACCCCCTTTAGGCGACATCCTTGTCCTTTCAACAATCCATGGCCTTATTGAAGGAAATGGTAGTCTTCCCCATCGCTCCAAGCTTCAACCTCTAAAGCATCATAGCAATAGGGAAGAACCCTAGCTAGCTAGCATCAGATCTACATGAGACCTAAAACTCCGATTCCACCTAATGGCAACAAGTCAAACACCGGCATCAAGCCGAACGCCTAGCTCTACTGTGCAAAAGCCGAGCTTTCCGTCCCACTCTCCCCCTAGCGAAAATGGCGCTGCCGGAGTTGAGGAGGAGGAGGAGGACTCGGGAACATCAACCAAACCCTCAAAGGGAGCCGCAAAAAGGACAGAGAAAGAATAGAAGAGGTCCAGGTGTTTGCCCAAACTTGTTTGACTATGTGCAACGCATCTCCATTTCTGTGGTTACGTGTTTTAGACTAAAAAAATGTTCAATGCAGTATTTTTAAGAATAAAAAAAGTTGCGATCAATATGTGTATCAGATCTAACACACTTATAGAAATACAACGTAACACAATCTCCATTTCCGTGATTAAGTGTCCTTGATTAAAAATGTTAAACAGATACTATTCCAAAGAATAAAAGAAAGTTGTGATCTCTATGTATCAGATCTATAGCATACTTATAGAAATACTGCGTAACTTTAGGATAATTCCCATACTGAAGTGCATAAATTGGCTGTACTGTATCTACAGTATCTGCAGTCTGCAGTCAGCTCCAATTCAATAGGCAATAATTCCGGCTTTCCATAGACCAAGCCCACGCACCCATCGTCTTCTCGACGAGCATCGGCCGCAGCAAAAGTTAGATTAATGGCCGCAGTGGTTGGTGCAAGTCGCTAGGAGAGAGAGAAGATAGGGATAGAGAGAGAATGAGGAGAGAGAAGGACACAGGCAGACGCAAGCGATAGAATTAAACAAACAAAAGCAGCCGTAGAAAAAAAGCCCACAACCAAACCCCAAGGAGCAGCACCACCAGCAGCCATGTCGCCGTCGCCGTCGCCGCCCGCGCGCAGGAGGGGAGGAGGGGGACCCGGCCACCACGTCCTCTCTTCGCGCTGCCGCTCGCCGTCGCCGCCGCCGCGCCGCTCTCTCCGGCCGCGCCGCGCCGCCGCCGCGTCCTCCCGCCCGCTAGTAGACGACTTCTTCCCCTTCCCTTCCTCTCCCTCGTCGTCCCCGCCTCGCCCCCAGCACCGGAGGGCGCCGTCGCCGGAGCCGTCCAGCTCCGATTCGGACGGCGGCGGCGTGGCCGGCTCCTCCGCCTCCGACCGCCGCCGACGCAAGCTCAAGCTCGTCGTCAAGCTCTCCCAGCTCCCTCCGGACCAGCAACACCGCCGGGCCCCACCTCCCCCTCCCTTCTCGGACTCGTCCGAGGGGGAGGACCAGCCGCCTGCCGACGCCAGCGGCGGCGAGGAGCAGGTCAAGCCGCCCAAGAAGCGCCGGATCGAGTCGCGCGACGACAGATCTCGCAACAACGAGGTGAAGCATGGCTGCTGCCCGATTGGTCCCTCGACCTCGCCTTTACTTCACTTTACAGCTGCTTCTAACGCGAGATCTGCGTCTTCTTTTAGGTTGCTGGGAGGAGCGAACCTGCCAGCGCGCCCCGGACGAAGCGCCTCCCGGTGCCAGGTTCGATTTCCTTGCTTTTTGCTCATCTCTTCGTGTTCGCTAACCGGATTATCACTTTTGAGTGCCTTTTTGCCAAGACATGAAACTGATTCTGTTTTTTGTTTTTTTGCTCGGACGATTTAGGCATGGCAAGGACGACGCCGTTGCCGGATCGGCAGACGCTGGATATGATCCTCGACAAGCTGCAAAAGTGCGTTTTTCACAACATGTACATGTACATGCTTATGCCAAGTGGGATATGGTTCATGGTTTGATGATCTCGTTTTCTTATGCTACTGTTTGATTCTGCAGGAAGGATACATACGGCGTGTTTGCTGAGCCGGTGGATCTTGAGGAGGTTAGGACATTCGTCGTGCGTCATGCTTGTTGGAGATGCTAATATGCTAGCGCTGGTATTGAGTGTTGATGATGCCATGGTTGTTTTGATTGGTGCAGTTGCCTGACTACAATGATGTGATTGAGCACCCAATGGACTTCGGTACCGTCAAGAGGAAGCTTGCCAGGAATGCATATCGCTCATTCGAGCAATTCGAGGTCAGTCTTGTGATTTTGTCGTATATGTAGCTAGCCAACCGAAGCGCGCGCTGCCAATGGAGAGTTGACGTTTGTTGCTTAGATGGATGTTGTAGTTGGGGATGGTGGGTCAGTTCAGTTCATACTATATTTGTCCGGGAGTGAATTTAACCTACAAGGATCTGTCCAATGCCACAAGCAACCTTTGACACGTTTTCTCCTTACCTTGAACACCAACTTTTTTTTTTTGAAACAAGTGTCCCAACAAATGCAGCAACATAGCGTCAGTTATCCAATTTTCACATTTTTACAGTTACATTCCTATAGTTCATTCTGTTCGCTTGTAATTTCTGCACAGAAGGCAGATGGTTAGCTTCATGTTGTCCGTCATAACTCCTAAAGCAGAACTTGCCAGTTTTTTCTAATTAAATTTCCATTCGTTGTTGTAGTTTTTAAGTTCTGTAGGTTTATCCCACTTAGTTTGTATACCAATAATAATTTTCGAAAAATTGGTGATAATAAATTGCAGGATGATGTCTTCTTAATTTGCAGCAACGCGATGCTGTACAATGCCCCTGACACAGTTTACTTCAGACAGGTATATGGGCAGCCTTTCTAAAAAATGATGCACTCACGGCACCATCATTTATCAATTCTCATTCAACGTTTCTTGCTATGCTTACTCATTTAGGCCCATTCCATACAAGAGCTGGCAAGAAAGAAGTTTCAGGAACTGAGAGATGAGGGCATACCTACAGAAAACCAAGTAAAGAGTGAACAGAAAGTTAAACCTATTTCTTTCAATAGAGGACCAATTAAGAAGGCTGTTTTGAGGTATTCGGAAGATGATCTAGACTTCTTGACCCGCAAAGAGCCAATTAAGAGACCAAATGCGAAAATCTCAGGAGATGATATAAGCTTCAAAGATCAAGTCAAGAAACCCGCCTCAAGGATTTCAGAGAACTTAAGTTCATTCCACAAAGAGCGAATTACCAAGCCAATTTTCAGAAATTCAGAGAATGACTTGAGTTCCTCATTCAAGGGAGAGCAGGTTAAGAAACCCATTTCCAGAAATTCAGAGGATGATCGAAGTTCCTCATTCCAACCAGTGAAAGTTAGGAAAGCCATTTCGAGAAATTCAGAGAATGATCGAAACTCCTCATTTCACCATATGCAAGTTAAGAAAGGCGTTTCAAGAAGTTCAGAAGATGATCGAAGCTGCTCTTTGCCCCTTCAGCAAGTCAAGAAACCCACTTCCCGGAGTTCAAAAGAGGACTTATCATCCAAGAAGACACACATTAGGAAGCCAGTTCGCAGAAATGGGGAAGAACCAGATTGCTCCTCACACACAGAGCCAACTGAGAACCCCGGTTGTAAGAAGGGATTAGATGTAGGCTTGTCCCCACAAAAGCTTGTTGAGGACCCCAGTTGCAGATATGGAGATGACTTGGGCCACTCAAGCGAAAAAGAGTCATGTAGGCAGCCTATTTGCAGAGATGGACAAGATGATCTAGGTTACTCCTGCAACGAAGAGGTCGTTAAGAAATCAGATTGCCAAGACCCCTTGGGTTCAAATGTCTCTCCTGAAACCATTGTTTCTGCCGGAAATGGCTCTGATGGCTTAAGCGTGTCACAGGCTAATGATGCTGAGCCCCCAGAATGTACCTTAGCCAATGGGTGTTCTGACAAAGATATCAGTTCTCCAGTAGACGAGCTCAGATCTGAGAAGACTGACGATGTTTCAGGTATCATTCTTCACCACAGCTCCTCAACTGAGGTTGATCCATCAGTTAAAGGCTTAAACAGCCACACTATCTAGTATAAATTGGGAGGTTATCCCTTGCAGTTTTCAATTTAGAACTTTGTGAAGTCACTAGAACGGACCAATCAGCAAACGAAGGATGACCATTGGAAGGAAACTGTATTACATCCAATGTTTGTTTATTCAATGCTGTATGTGTAGGGTTCTTGTGAGTCATTCAGGTGTTGCATTGATAGTTAAAATGCTTTATTATTACCTATATATTTTGCTAAATTTTTATTGCGATGGATATCTTGCAGTCCCATTTCATCTGGAGGAACTTCATTGATTACACTGACATAACCAAGTGCTTATATTAACCCAACACTGTCAAAACTTTAGTGACATTCTTATTCTTTCCTTCATTTTTCAGCGAGAGATTATTCAGCAAAAATTAGCCTCAAGTCATTTGTGGTTGATGAGAATAGACGGAAAACTTACCATGCACCTGAAGAGCAGCCTTCATCAGATTCTGACCCAACTTTTGATGTCTTCTGTTCGGAGCCAAAAGAGCTGATAAGTGTATGTAAACACATCTGGTTAAATCCAATCCTAACTTTATACTTGGATCAGTTCGTTTTGCTGGCTAGTTCTTATGGTGAGATGCGTCCTTGCAGGTTGGACTTCATTCTGAGCACTCGTACGCAAGAAGTTTGGCTCGTTTTGCTGGTTCACTTGGTGCCCGAGGCTGGAGAATCGCTTCTGAGCGCATTCAGCAGACATTACCTGCTGAAGTGAGGTTTGGACGTGGTTGGGTCGGGGAATATGAGCCACCATTACCATCTATTCTTGCTGTGCAAGATCAATCACGTAGTCAGGTTGGCTCCGATGCGAATGTTCAAAAGAAAGCTTCACTGCCCAGAGATAATGAAAGAGTCAGGCCAAAAGAAAGCATTAATCCGAAGGATATGAGTTTGAGTCTACTTAATCGGATATCGACTGTCAATAACGTAATTGGTGTGACTGGTTCACTTGAGAGTCCAGAATTTAAGCCAAGATTATTTGATGTTACTACTGAACCCCAACAGAGGAACACTGATGCCTTACCACTCCACGAGAAACATAGAGGGTCGAGAAATGTTGTGAAAACAAAAAGAGCAACCAGTGAACAAGTTAGGAAAGGCAGGCCCTCGTCCAACGCTCGCCCTCATGAAGTGCAACCGCAGAGGTCTGAATGTTCAAAAGGAGCTTCTTCTAGTGCGCATGATATGCCTGCTGTGAACAAAATGGCTGGCCAGCCACCCTTTTTCCAACCACCAGAAGCAGTCAGAGCACAGCAAATGAAAAAAAGTGACCCATCTAAAAGCGCTCGCCCACATGAAATGGCACCTCAGAGGCTTGAGTGTCCAAAAGGTGCTGCTTCTGGTGTTCATGATATGCTTTCCCAAAACAACAGTAATGGGCATCCAAAACCCCTTTTCCAGTCACAAGAAGCAGCTGCACCACAACCCAAAAATGAAGATACCTGGGTGTACCACGGAAGACCTGGTGATACAAAGTTTGGAACTTCTGAGAAAAGTAGACCAATGAGCAACATTGGATTCATCACAAAAAATCCAGTAAATGCCAATGGCTTTGCCATGAATGCGAGCGCACAGAATAGTATGATAGACCATGCCAAGTCAATGGGCGCAATGCCTGGCCAAGTAAATGTACCAAACCGAGGTTTTGATGCTTCCCGGAGTGTTTTCTCAGCATTTCCGACAGCTGCTAGGGAGAACCAGAGCATTCCATCTGCTCCTGTAGCTCAATCTTGGATCTCATTTGGTGCTTCATCAGAGAGCAAACCAACCATTGTGAGTCCAAATTTTCATGACAATAGTTCTGGCTGGAAGATGCCATTTGCAAATGTTCGTATTCCTGATGAACCGAAGTTAAGTGCTGTTCCTCAGTTTTTTAGACAACCTGTTCAGGTTTCTAGAGAAATTCCAGGTCAAAACAAAGGCCTGGTAATATTCCCACAGTTGGTCCAGACAGATTTCTCAAGATCACAAGGCCATCCTCAATGGCAAGGGCTGGTTCCCCACATGCAACAGAAGCCAAACAAGGATATGCTCCGCCCAGACTTGAACATTGGGTTTACGTCTCCAGGTTCACCACCTGCTCGACAGTCTTCTGGCATCAATTTGGAAGCACAACAGCCAGACCTTGCTTTGCAGTTATAAGCAAGGGAATGGGTAATGAAAACATGTGACTATAAGATTGGATGTCAGACACAGAAACATGAAGCATGCAAGGACACGTGGAACCCGGCCGTAAAATTGGGCAGCAGCGGAAATGGGACATCCATTATGTGGATACTTGTCAATATGGGATGGTTCTTCACAGGTCACGCCGTAGACCTCTCCTCCCTGTTGCAGGATATCAGAATATGGATGGATGAACACTGCTCGAAATCAAATCATTGGCCCCTTTTCTTCGGTAATGGAGTTCAGGATCCAGCATTTTGAGAAATGCTGTGGCGGCATGCCCATGATCCGATTTCCTCGAGCTCGCTCTTCTGACCACACAGTAGCATTCCTGCGGTGGAAATTTTGCACCAGAATTTAGGACAGATCGTCAGTAGTTAGACTGCGTGGTCACCCCAATGTTAATGCCCTTGTCACATTGTATGTTGTTGTAAATGGTTCAGCATTGAATAGATTGTTAGACTAGAGCAGCCACCTTTTACTCCTTTCTCTGAATGAAATTGCTTCTCCTTCATGTTCCGTGCCAGGAATGGGTATTCCATGGTCCATTCAGTTTGAATCGTATGCTGAATGAAAGATGTTAATACTCACGTCAAGTTTCACTGTACTCCAAACGCTGGCATTTGGTGCAAATATTATTATACCAGTGAGCAGGGTGAGTTTACATGTGTTTCATTCTTCAATCTCAGAATAGAAGAGAGGGTTTTGGCAGCGATCTTGGAGGAATGGTGATGTTTCTGGATTGTAATGATCCTCAGCTCCAGCTTGCCTGGTTCACTGCTGGTTTTGAAGACTTGTTGAGTAGTGCTGTGGTGCTGTAAGAATGTCTACAGCTCTGAATGATCTTAATGACATGGTTGGAAATCAAATGCCATCTAAAGTCTGAGGTTATGTTTGCATTCCATTGGTTGTTCGAAAACACTTATTTTAATACTCTGAGGTTATGTTTTGCATTGCATTGGTTGTTCAAAATCACTTTTGGACAAGACGTTTAGTTGATACAGTATAATCCTTTTCTCATAACAGATTCTGTGCAACAAGAATGACCCAATATGGCACGGTGCATATCAACAACAGTAAGTGGTTCTTTGCAGAACTCCTGATCCTTTTTCTTTTCTGGTACCAAGTGGAACTCTCATTTTTTCCGAATCTCTCATGTACGGAAGTGGTGCTAATTAATATTTCTCCATACTCGTCCATTCATTCGAGTGGAGATTTGGTGCTCCCGAGTTCCAGTGATCTCGCCTATTTCAAAAAATAAAAAATATATTTAAAAGTTTCAAACAAATCTGGAAACAATCATGCAGGTTCTCAATGATATATTCTACAAGCATGCAAAATCTCAATGCAAAATACTTTACCGTTTGAGCTCCACAAAAATAACAAATGTATAGATATGAGTATAGTGAATAATATGTAGTTTCATATTTTCAACTTTTGTCTTTTTTGTCTAGTTCAGAGCGTATTGTATTTTGCATTAAGATTTTTCATGTTTGTAGGATATATTATTTAGAACATAATGATTTTTCCAGATTTATTTGGAACTTTTAAATATATTTATTAAATTTTAAAATAATGTGAGATCACTCGAGATCGAGAGCAAAAATGACTTTCCGCATTCACAGAGCCTAATGCCCTTCGCAGAGTCGTTCTCGTTGGACATTGGCACACGCAACAACGTCGCATCTTTGATGTTTGCTAAGGAATTTATTGAAGCTGGCATTAAATAGTTCATCCTGAGAAACATCGACTGATTTTGCCTCCTCTTGATGCGGCCTATGGTCTTGGTACATACTACCTCCATTCATAGTAAGGCGATTTTTTTTGAAAAGTCAAACAGTGTAAAGTTTGACCAGGGTTTTAGAAAAAACTATTTATACCTACAATATCTAACATCTACAATATCAAGTCAATACCGTTAGATACATCATGAAATCTATTTTCATATGATGTTCATATTATATTATTCTTGTTGACAGTTTTTTCTAAGAACTTGTTCAAACTTTACATTGTTTGACTTTTTAGAAAAAAATATACGTCGCACTTTCAGGAACAGAGGGAGTAGGATATAACCGTAGCATGACCTCATTCAGGTACTTCAAGGCATCCCGAGCGTGGTGCTCGGCCATCGATGCTTCGAAATCTATGTGAATTATGTAATCGAATTGCCTGGAATTAATAGATTTCGATCATATGGATTTGAAAGCAAGCCGGGTTTTAGGAGATGACAAGGTTCCATAGCAGCATGGGTTCTTGATACTTTGTAAAAGAATGGAATGCTATTCAGATTTCTGTTGTTCTTGTTCGGTTCAAGTCAAATATAACAGTAGAAGTCCTTTAGCAACAGAGTGACTCACGTGGCAATTGCCACAATTCTCCAGTGTGGTGCATCGTGCATTTGGATATATTTGACTTGAACCCTAATATTACCAGTCAGTGCTCAGTAGCACCCTAATATTACCGGAACAGGAAATACAAGATATGCTGATGAGTGATGACATGTATCAGAGATTCGATCCACAGAATATTTAATACAAGCAGAAAACTTTTGTGCTGAAAGAATAGTAGCAGCATACTTTCCACTTTCCTGAATCCTCATTGGTTTGCCCTTGTCCGGCCTGCTCTCAATCTTCAGTTCAGCGAGAGGATAACCAAAATTCAGAAATATAATCTACCTGCAAGCAAGAGACACTGAAAGAAACTAAACTAACAATTGAGATCCCAAGCTGTACCTTCGTCAAGCTTATCTCCCTCTTCCAAAATAGCCAAAATGTTGAAGTTTCAAAAAAAAAGAGGTATGTCCACCATCAGCATCCAGCAAGCACAAGAGAGAAACCGTGCAAAGTAAATGCGAAGGACAAAGCCCAGGTTGATGTAGTTTGTACGGTGCCTGCAGAAGTATCACATCACCCTTCTTGCCTCTTCTTTATTTGCCCGGAAGTCCAAAACAGGGATCAAATCTCAGTGGATTCTTGTACTACCGTGTCTAGTTGACCGTAGCAGTCTAGTACTCCATTGCAAGTGATTCGAGATGCTTTGTTTTTCTTTGCTACTGGGGTGAGAAGCTCCTATGACAAGACACTGAACATTAGGTCCCCCGATGCGTTGGAAGGATTGTCACCTGCTGGGTCGATCTCTTTTCTATATTCTCTCATTTAACCCACTGAAAAGTTCAAGAAAGTTGCGAATTTCTTATCACGCTCGTTAGTAGAATCGGATACAAAATTATGATCAATTCGTCCTGCACAACAAAAAAGTATACACTTTAGCAACATGCTCTAATATCATATTGAAATTCATAGGTGGCGGAGTCGCGTTTGGAGAGACGGCTTGTAGGTTCTATGTTGGGCTCCTTCGGTGTTCGTCACGGTCCGAGTTTGATCCCCAAGGGCGCAATGTACGCCGTCGCCGTTAAGTCTAAGACGACTCCTTTCTCGGGACCGACCAAGTCCCGCCATCTACTTACCTCCTTTCTATAGTAGATGGTGCGTCGACGAGAGGAGTTTAGCTGGAGTTGTTCTTCGGAGGTGACGAGTGACAGTCGAGACGCGGCGATGTTGCTCAAATTAGGACATGCTCTTCTTGCTGTGTAGTTGTTAGGTCGTGTGTGTCTGCCTTCGGACTAGCCTTGGTGTGGAGTACGGAGAAACTAAAGTTTGCAACTAGTTGCGCCCGCACCCTATTATGGGATGTCCAACTTCCGAGTGAAATTCTGCCTTGCATAGAAGTAAGCTACATAACCAGTTCACAAAAAATCTTTTAACTGACAGTGAGATTTAGACCATATATATTTCCACGCCCGGGTAGTTTTTGCGTGGGTCTCTGAAATAGGGTAGCGACGATTGACCGAGAAGGAAAGTGTCTACGGCAGCCATCCTCGGGTAAAGCCTGCATGTAGGCCAATGATTCTGCACTACAAAGTGCGGACACACAACACGCTAACACATCTTTTGCAGAGTAGCGCAACTGACATCATAATGATCCGCACACCCAAGAAAAGATCCATCGAACTCATCGATCCACGAACCAAACACACAATACTACCTCGCTTTGCAGGAAAAAGTGTCACAATGTGCTCGGGGATGCACGAAGCAGATCGATCTCAACTCTCAAGCACACTGACTGAAGTGCTGAAATATACAGAAGGAATGGAAATGTGCAGTAGATATAAAAGAACTGAAGTGATCCTTGTAGCATAAAAGAGCAGCTTCTGCAATTTGGCGCTGCCCAGTTTTTACAACAACATTGCTGAAGAAGAATAGTCAGGTGAACAAGAGGTAAACATAAAGAGGCAAGGAAAATCAGCAGACCTGGTTCCACACCAGCTGTTTCCTGGCAGCTAATCGTCGCCTTTCTTAGTACAAGCTAACTCTAGGTATTATCGGTGTTGGGCTTGTCCCAGGTGCTCAGTAATTACAGGTTCTGGGCAATGGTGGTATTAGCTCCCCAGTAAATCGACACCACTGGATCAAACCCCTAGCTAGAGGCCTCTTTGCTCTTGCCCTTTTTACTAGTCTTGGATGATGACTTCTTGTCTTTGCTCTTGGTGGAACCCAGGTTTACCCAGGTTTACCCAGGTGTAGTCGCTGGGGATCGTGAAGGGGTCGGTGTTGTCGGCGACCTGTGACAGGTTCACTGGCTTTGCTCTGGAGTTCTTCGACGCCCACCTAAGATATGAGCTCTTGTGGGTGTCTGGCTTAGCGGTGATGGAGCCTGGACCTGGGCTCGCCAACAGGCTGGGGCTCGACATCGGCGTGAAGAACTCCTCTGGCTCAGCAAGGGGAACAAACTTGTTGAAAGTTATGACCACCCTCACAGTCGGAACAACGGGGATCGCAACCTGCATGAGCAATAGAGTCATGAATTAGCTGGATTCAAACCTGAGCAGCAGAATCATCAGTTAGACAAACTGAATCACAACCTGCAGTACATCAGTAAGCAGAAAAGTGACTAATGCATATGGGCCAGCAAACCAGTTACATGGTTGTTTCCAACAATGGAAGTCTTCAAAAAAAAGATGATAATGAAGCACAAGGACATTTCAGCAAGTGGTAGCCGGTACCTCAATGGCTACCATATTTGCTTTCCTTCAAAACCAGTTTGTACCGTGGCAAGATAATTATTACACATCATTTACTATTCAACTCCCCAGCATTGATCAAACTTGGAAGCTGCCTTCTTCCAGGGCAATGCACCATGCAGATGAGCATGTGAGCTGAGTAAACTCACTTATAAATTGTTTGCCCACAAGCTGTTCCACATTTACACGAGTCGAGCTTTCACTACATGCTACTGCCCTAGCTGTTCTTGATGCTATGAACAGCTAGACAGGCCCAACTGAGGCAAGTAACTAGGAATAGCGATAAGCTAACAATAAAGTCTTCAGAAAAAAGATGATAATGAAGGACGTCAATGGCTATTACTTTTTTGAACCATACTTGCTCTCCTTCTAAACCAGTTTGTACCATGGCAAGATAATTATTACACATCATTTACTATCCAACTCCCAAGCATTGATCAAACTTGGAAGTTGCCTCCTTCCATGGCAATGCACCATGCAGATGAGCACGTGAGCCGAGTAAACTCACTTGCAAATTGTTTGCCCACAAGCTGTCCCACATTTACAGAGAGTCAAGTTTTAGACAAATGGAGCTTTTAAATACATGCTGCTGCCCTAGCTGTTCTTGATGCTATAAACAGCTAGATAGGCCCAATTGTGGCAAGTAACCAGGAACTCGAAATTTACCAGATACTGACTCCGTGCACATGTGGAGTAAATATCAGATGATTCATTAATTAATTTTGCTTGATTCAGATGACTTTTGGGCCGATTAATATTCATTCAGGTAAGACACTTCGTTCACATTGTAAAGTTCTTGTCAAATTTGCAGAACCAGTGAAACTGTGGACGTTATTTTAGAAGAAACAATACAAGAACTTGCATTATCGCCAGAGCAGGAGAGCAGACTTAGTAATGTTACCTTCACAGGAAATGTCCCCGATGGGAATTTGGTGGTGAGCAGCTCACGGAGGCGACGCACGGCACGCACACGCGTCGCCAGGATGTCCAGCAGCGGCAAGAACTCGTCGACGGTCAGCGGGAAGTCCTCGGTGAGCCAGACGGTTGGCCGTAGCGTCTTCACCGTCTCCTCCTCCTTCCACTTGGTCCCCCCCGTCGTCGCGTTCCGGCCGAACACGCCGTCCTCGCCGCGGCCCACAGAGGCGCAGGTCGGCAGCCGTCGCGGCACGTCCACGCTGTTCCTCCTCCTCTGCGGCGTCCCCATGTGCGAGGGCGGGCCTGCCACGCTGCGCCGGCCGGGCACGTAGCAGCTGCGGCGCTGCGGGGGCGGGGGGATGTCGGCGACCAGGAAATCGCCGTCCTCGTCGTCATCCCGGATCTCCAGCGGCAAGAAGTCCTCCTCTTCGTCGTCTACGGCGAGCTCGAAGGTGAAATCCTTGCGACCGCCGCTGGCTGCCTTGAGCGTGCGGAAGGAGAAGACGACGTTGTGGACGTCGAAGACCCGCGCCTTCCAGTCCCCGACGCTCTCCGTCTTCTCCTTGCGCAGCCACGTGGTTCTCGGAACGAGCCTCGCGGAGGTGATGTTGAGCCCCGGCCGGTAGGCGGCGGCGTCGGAGGTAGCTGCATCCTCGTCGCCTGCGGCCGCGGCGGCCGCGAAGGCGTCGTGCACCTCGCGCTTGCCGCGGTGGAGGACGAGAAGCGAGCCCGGCGGGAGGCGGCGGCCGCCAGCGTCGGTCTCCTCGCCGAAGAAGAGGAAGGAGTGGTCGGCGCGGCGGATGCGGAGGCCGTCGAACCCGGCGAGGGTGGTGTCGGCCCGCAGGTTGGCGCCGCGCTTCCATATGCGGTAGGTGTCCGAGGGCGCGGCGCGCGAGAGGAGCGGCACGACGGAGCTCTCGAAGTGGAAGTCCACCTCGAGGTAGAAATCCTGGACCCGGCGGAGCGCGGCGGAGAGCGCGGGCGCGCGGCGGCGGAGCTTGGCCCAAGCCGACAGGCGGTGGGCGCGGAGGAGGGAGGCGGAGATGTCCTTGCAGCCGAGGCAGAGAGCCTCCTGGAGCGGCGTCCAGCCGGCGTGGTTCTGGAGCGTGGGGTCGGCGCCGGCGCCGGCGAGGGCGGACGCGAGGGAGGGGAGCCTGAGGCGCACCGCGAGGTGGAGCGCGGTGTCCCCACCAGGCACGTCGCGGCGGTCGAGCGCCGCGGAGACGGAAGCCGCGAGGCGGGCCTCGCGCGAGGCGTCGGCGGCGGAGAGGATGCGCGACGGGTGGGCGAGCGGCGGGAGGCCGGCGAGGATGGCGGAGAGACCGGCGGCGTCCCGCATCGCCACGCAGTGATGCGCCGGGCTGTGCGCGTAGTCGGGAGGGCGGATCGGCGCCGACGACGTGCGCTTGGGCCTTGCCGGCGCCGCGGGGGATGGGTCCTGGACTGACATTGCCTGCTGCTGCTCGGGGACAGAGGGAGGCCTTGGATTGTAGCGGCTCCTTCTTGGGTTCTCCTCCTCAGCTCTGTGGCTATCTCCTCAGTGCGAGCGCGTGCGTGGGGATCGAGTGGAGTGGGGAGCGGAGGTTGGTTGGGACCGTTGGGGAAGAAACAAGAGAGATACGCGAGAAAGGTGTGAAGGATGGGCTAAAGATGGACCGGGCCGAGCCGGGCTCATGTCTTTACTCGTGATGGGATAAATACTCTGTATCCTCAATCGGTGTTTCTATATCCGAAAAATCGTTGAACTCCCGAGTTCCAGTGATCTGTTTTTTAAAACTTAAAAAATTAATTATTAATACTCCATAAATTCTGAAATATAAAAATACATATACAATGCATATACATGTCGAGTATATACGAATAAATTTGTTTGAAATATCTTTTTATATGTGATCTGCACAAAAAAGACAAATGTTGGAACGAAAAATGAGTTACTTTTTGCATTTTAAGCCACAATTTTGTGCAGATCAAAATAAAACGTATTATCTACCAAAATTTTGCAGATATGTAGCTAACGTGTGTATGTATCCATATAGTTTTGTTTTGAAATTTATCACGCATCAAAATATCACTTAGATTTTTTAGAAACACCGAGAGCACTGGATTTTAAAGCCAAAACACCTCACTCATCTATATTCACCTACCTTGGCTGTGGCCCTGTTCATGGAGAATACGGTCCGGATTATCGGCCCAAAAATAACATTCTAACACCATGAACACTAGAACGTGACCTGAACTGCATTAGGACAGAAGAATCCTGAGCGAACCGATAAGAAGTAAACATAGATATGTCAGCACAAACATGAATATTAGCACCCAAATCAATCCATCACGTGGAGGTAGAAATACCGAAAGCACAATAGATAAATTACCATACTCATCAATATCGCTAGCCGTCCTTGAAACCCTCTGTGCTCTACACGATCTGAGCATTCCTTGAAAAAATGGCCGAACTCTCCACAGGTGAAGCACCCTAGCTCATATATGCTTATCTTCTTCTTCTTGAACGGAGTAATCTTAATAGACTTGTTAAACTTGAGCATGTTCTTCCCTCTATTCTTGCGGTGTTAATAGACTTGGTAAACTTGAACCATGTTGACACTAGACTGAGCTTCACCACATCTAATTTTGGTGTCTTTAGTCCTAACTTTCTTCTCAACATTAAGAGACACTATCAGATATTCAATCGATATCTCTTGTCTCTTGTATTTGATAGTTGTGACGAAATTTCTTCACGAAGGAGTTAGCTTTGCAATAATGAATCCAGCCAAAAGCTTGTCGAGTAAGGCGCACTTTAGAGGTTTGAGCTCTTTAGCAATGGACTGTATATTATGAGCTTGTCCAACTACAGATCGGTTGTTTACCACCTTATAGTCATGAAATCTCTCCATGATGTACAGTTCACGGCCTGCATCGGTTACAATAAATTTAAAATTCATTGCGTCCCAATGTCTGATATGTGCATGTACACATCACACAAACTATCAACAAGAATGTTAGGAACGCAACCCACGCAGATATTATTGGCTTTCTCGAACTTTTTCTAATCTTCATGTGATATGACTCCTTCAGATTTTCCATTAGTAACACCGATTACTTTTAGAACGGCAAGACAGAGTTGGACCTTAATGTGCCACCTCTTATAGTGCACACCGGTGAACTTATACGGCTTTAGTGCATCGGCAAAACCGGTCATAGCTAATTCAAGAAACTGTATATAATTAAGTTTTTCGATTGTTAAAAAAATAGGCAAGTTCATGATATGTTGCAGAGTATCAATTCAAGATTATAAAAAATACTATCATGTGAAACTCAGAACGTATTGTTACACAACGTAATGAACGGAAACATGTAATTGCAAAACATGTTTAAGCAGTAGAGTGCACGTACTGATCCGATGTTGACGATGTAGCCATAGCCGATGCAATGATGAGCGCAGTAGACACGTTGTGCAACGGTAACAACATAACCCGATTTGGACGTAGACGGCCCGCGGTGAAGAATACGAAACGAGGCGCTTCCCAAAAATCTAATTCGTGCTCTTTTGTATGGAATCACAAATGCGACCGGTTCCAGAGACCTACTCCTCCGTTCGCCGAAGCACGTCGACGCTCGGGATAGAGTAGACTACGGTGGTGGTACAAGCAGAGAGGAGGTAGAAACCCTAGCTCGATCACGATCTGGTATGTTCCTCTTCTCATACTAATCAGTTAGTGAGATGGTGAGACTACGGTATATACGGTGCTCTTACTCTTACTCAGACTACAATGTGAGGCTAAATATTTGCACTCTAGCTCTTGCCACCCATAGGCCTTCGTAAATTTTGATGGAAAATCTGAAACCTCATATGAACTTTCTATTCGAACTTTGTTGTAGAACCATATTTCAGCGTGTTTTTATCAATTTGTTGAACCGAACTTATCTAGTAATTTTGCAAATTTTGTGCAAATGTGCTGTCCAGGACAGAAATGCGGCCGGCCATTGGGGGCACCTCCACCCCAAAAGGGACAGAGGCCCAAAATCTGTCCGCGGTCCGCCCAAAGCGGACAGAATCGGTCCGCTTTGGCTGTCCGGATGCGCTGGGCCGTTGGAGGTGCTCTCAGCTCATATATTTCTAACATACAATTTTCAATATATATTTCTAACCTACACTAGTACGGAGTACATTAGAGACAACTATTTTACCGAAGGTATTCGTGACACATGTACAACCATTGAAATTGACCAGTGATCTATAAAAATGAAAGTGACGGGGTCATCTTGCGCATGATGAACAACCCTAAGGATCTGCGTCTCTCTTTACTTTTGCTTACCTTTTCCTTTTCTTCTTTGTATCTTCTTCTTCTTCCATGAGATCTCCTCAACTTAGACGGTCCACGGGCAGTACTCCCGAGTCGTGAGAGCGATATGGTATCATGCACCTTTCGATGAGTCCCATGTGACTAGGATCTCCTCTCCTTTCTTTAGTTGGGGATGTGGGACGGTGTGGATCAGCTCTCGCGCTTTGGTTATTTTGCTTTTCCTTCTCTTTGCCTTGCCTTGGAATCCCCCGACCCGGCTGCCTGCCGCTGCTTTGGGCTTTGAGATGCGGTCCGAACCCAACCACTGTCGCGGTTGCTGCAGTGCAGTCAGATCGGGGAGAAGAGAGGAGAAGAAAAGGGGGACTCACCTGTGACGGGGACGCTGTTGCTTGCGCTTTGGACCACGCCGATGGATGGATGGATGCCGTGCTCCATCATGTGCTCTGTACGATCTACTACAGTACTACTGGTACCGTGCACTGTTTGATCCGGTGTGTGTGTGTATGTGCGTGTGTGGCACACACAGCAAGACTGACCGACCGACTGCCACGGACTCACGGTGAGCAGGTGAGAATACAGTACTGGGAGAGTGAACGTAGGGCTCGGATCTGTGCGCGGATCACCTTCCGCTTTTCCCTTTTTGCTGAATTCGGAATGTCCGAGTTATGATCCGGTCTGACTCATATGAAATATAAGAGGGGGGGAACAAAATTATGTATAGGGTGACCCGAGTCAAAGTTCGAATGCTCGAGCAACAAAGGGTAAGCCTCGAGCCCGTGGCAGCTGGTAGAGGGGAGGTTGCGAAAGAAAAAAGAGAGGCTTCAAGCGGCGGAGCGGACGCCAGCAGGGCCGGGCCGGTAAAATCCGGTGCCTTGTGCCAAACTATAAAATGGGCCCTATTCTCGTTTTGTCAAAATTCGGTGACTAATCCTTACCGAAGTGCCAATCAGAATTGATGGTCGGTGATCAGATCGCAAGCGCACAGTAAGTCGTGAAGGAATAGAACACGAATCGGAGCTCGATGCTTCTTTATTAGTTTTCCTTTTTTTGACCTTTTCTTGCCAGTTTTCTCACGTTTCTTGTGGCTAAACTACTTTTTGTTTTCCACGGTTAAAACAATGTACAAAAATAAAATGCGGCAAAGAGGATTCGAACCATTTATCTGAAGTCTATACCTGAGGCTAAAATCAGTTTTTTTCACGGTTATAGCAACAGACATAAATAATATGCGTCAAGGAGGATTCAAACCATTTACTGAAGTCTATAGTGTGGCTGGAAGACCTATTTCCTCCTGACCACAATAAAGCTCTTTCTTTCATGTTTCCATGACTTTTTTTTTTGCTATACGACTACTTAGAAATCAAATTTTAGCCCCCCTCCCAAATTTTGGGGCCCTGTGCGGCCGGCACGGTCCGCCCTACAGTGCGCCCGGGCCTGGACGCTAGTGAGAAGGCAATTGCGTAGTGCATGAGTAAGTCACAACAAAACCTAGCACATGTTTGGAAGATATGTTGGTTGCGCGACTTTCTAATGTTCTACATAGTGTATATGGCCACCACGTTGAACTTGCGCCTTCTGTCTTTGCTGATCGCCTTCAAGACATCGATCCACCACGAATGTATGTCATTGTAGTCGGTTGGATTGACTCGTTGAATGACGTTGAGGACGTGGTGGTCAAGGACGTTCTCCCAAACTTGACGAACAAAGGGGCATAAGAGGCACAAGTCAAACCCCGAATTTGTGGGGTTCAGCGCAAAGGAAGTAACCTAGGGTTTGCTCCAACCCCTCATGACGAGGTTGCCGGTGGTGAGGATCTTCTTTTCGAATAGAAATGTGACGAATCAGCACCACATCTTGGAGTCCAAGACAAAGAGACACAAACTCAACTAGGTGCACCGCGTTGAAGATCTTGCCACACAAGGCACCAATCCAACCACAATTAGAAATGTCAGTATGCACGTCGCGGATCTTCTTTTCAAATGATAGCAAAGCTAGCAGGGGTGATGAAAGGATAGAGATGGTAACCTAGAGGGAGGGGTGAATAGGTTTCTACAAATTTCCTTCTTCTTTTCACAAGTTTCAGGCTATGCGGATAAATAAGGTGAGCCTAACAACTAGGTGAAACAACCGATATGATGCAATACAATACTTCAAGCACGAAGGCTATCACAAATGTAACAACAATAGTGAAAGAGCTCGAATATAAATAACCGAGATACGTGGAGACGAAGATGTAACCCGTGTTCCTTCTCTTGGGGGAGAAGTACGTCACATTGGAGAGGTGCGAGATATATACCACGAAGAACACCCATACGCCACGAAGGCTCACCTTCTTCTCCTTGAGCCTCTTCCACGAAGAAAAGATCTCAATCCACTATTGGTAGGCCTTGAGGCAGCCTCCGAACCTTTACAAAGTTTTCCAAAGCACGAACCACAACCCGGAAGCTTCCGGGCGACCCTAGCCGCCTAGGGTTTCCCAACAAACCCAAGAGTAAACAAAAAACTTGATGAAATCAAGGGGGAATCACTTTTGGCTCGATGGAATAGATCTAGACCTCCTCTTGGTTTTCTCCAAAGGGATTTGAGTTTGATTGGAGGGCTAGAGAGATCTTGTAGCTTTTGAGGTCAACGACAATGGTGGAGAGAGAGCACAACCTTTTTCGTGTTTGGAGCTGGTTGACTTACCTCTTGGAGAAGAAGAGGTGGGCTTATATACTAACCACTTAAAATCTGAACGTTACACAAAAACGTGCTATCCAGTGTGGAATCCGGAGTATTCCGGAATTGGTACGGGATCCTGGAAATCATTCCGGGTCTGCCACCGGGTGATTCCGGGCTTAGTCAGTAGCTACTAGAGTCGCCCGATTTATACCCGTAATTCTTTCCGGGGTCCGGTGCTAGATCGGGATTTTCTGCAAAATCCCAAGTGGGTTGTATATCTTTCTCTCTTATTTTCTGTGGATGCATATGAGGTGTATTGGGACTGAGGTGTATGATATGAGTTCAAGAGTTCATCCCCAATAAGATCAACAAGGTGCCCCTCTTAATAGTGTGGTGATCTTATCGACTCAAAGAAGTAAATAGAGAACATAAAGCAAACCACCGCCACTTGATCATCCAAAAATGAGGGGCCGCCATCCATCAACCATCATCAACATGAGTGGACTAAAACCCGAGTATGAACTTGTAGGTAGCATTAGTCCTCTCTAACTCGCGTGTCATCTTAACCAAAATATAAATAGGGACATGCCCTTTCAGGTGACGACCTTGGGGTGATGTTGTCCAACCAAGCATATTGCCAAATTTGGTCTTTTGTCCATTTCCGACAGTATTGGTGATGGCGGATGTGAAAAGATCACAACTGCACTTAGTCACAGGCGGAGGAGTGTCAATCCACGATTTTTTGGAACATGTCCACTTATAGGAAAGTCAGCACACACGCAAAGAATGAGTAAACCTAAAGGGAAGAATCTTACCCTATGTGGATTTTGGTGTCAATGTCCATTGAATTAGGGAACTAACAACTCTACAAGTATATCCACATGTTATTAGTTCGCGACATGGAAAAGCAAGGTGAATGGTGCCCCCTACATAAAAGGATACTCGAGAAGATGAGGTCTTTGTTTTTGGACGCTTTGTTTTAATTTTATTTGAGTCGTAGGAAAATTGTACTATGAAGAGGGGAGTAGGTTTACAAGATTTAGGTTTTCGACAACTCCTATACACCCACATTACATCCACCCAAAAGGTTTTAAGCAAAACTCACTTGCCCTTCATACAACATGTTTTTCATCTCTGGGTCTAGAGTCTCGGAATATGGTTCCCGTCCACTCCATACCACTACACTTCAGCTTATATCTATCCCGAATAATAGCCTCGAGGGCTTCGGAATATTTCGGGCGACCGAACCATCCGGCTGTCCCGGAGCCTCTGGACTCCCATGTATGCATGTGGAAACACTCGAATTGGTTTACCACTATATAAGTCTCTTCTTTATTGAAGAGGGTTACCCATTTAGTCCCCGCCATTTCTAAGTTTTAAACCTTCAGTTTTCCCACTTCCCTCCACTCAATATTGAGAATCTTTGAGGGCAAAAGAGAGGGGAGCACTAGATCTTCTTTTTCATCCAAACAAAAGTTCAATCCCGGAGTAAGTTTGGTCTTGTTACTATTGGATTTGGGGCTTGTGGGCGTTCGATGTGTCGATTGCCATCAAGGAGTTTTTAAAGGTGCTAGGATCACCTCAAAATCCTGATAGTGGAAGGCCCCTCATTGGTTTGGATCACCTCAAAATCCTGATAGTGGAAGGCCCCTCATTGGTTTGGAGAGCTCAAGGGAGAAGAATGCTAGATGTGTGCGAGATCGTGTGGGCTTGGTTTTCTATGGCCTCCCTAACGACGATTAGAGTCCGCACCCCCCTCAAGAATTTAAACGTCAGGATACATCAACGTGTCTTCGTTACCCTCTATTTTTGGTTATTTTGTTCCTCTCCTTTACTTATTGTTATCTTAGTCGCCTATTCACCCCCTCCAGGCGTTATCTTTGGATTCTCCGGACCTGTCCAAATCGAGAATGCCAATCCTCCGAGGTGTCTCGGCCTGCGGACTTTAGACCAATTTACTAGGCAATGACCTCCATTAGCATCCTCTTTGCCTTCCCAAGAAAAGATCTCGTAATCTTGTTGAACTTTTCGATCACCCACCCACTTGGCAATGTGGAAAACCTTGAGATGGAAAATTAGGATGGCCGAGAGGACCGCATTGACCAAAATGAAACGTCCGGCCTATGCGAACATGCCCCCCTTCCATATAGGGAGGCGATGAGTGAGCTTATCGATGAGGTGTTGGAGATGGAGCCGCTGCAACTTACGAACATGGAACCGCTGCAGCTTACGAACATGGAGATAGGGGCAAGGAAAGCCCATGCGGCTTCTAGGGGAAGGGAGGAGCATCGGGTTGAGATGATCACATCATATGGGGTGACCGCGGTCTTGGAGAAGTTTGTAACAAGGCTTCAAATCTAATCAACATACTCGAGGACAGCGGCGAAGCTAGGGTCAAACTCCCTATATGCCATGACGCAGCAAGATATTTTATGTACATAAGTTTAATTAACATTCAATCCTGCCTTGTTCCTGCTCGAGGGTGCTTTGCGGAGCATCAATGATAACATCGAAGTGAATAATGTTCATTGCTTTGTTTGAAACTGGGTAGAAGCTCTGCCATTTCATTGATTAAGGAGTAAACAGGGGGAATCATGTTCATTGCTATCTTACTATATTGTTGCCGAGGAAAATCTGAAATTAAAGCATTACTAGTACCACCTATCCTCATGTACCAATACAAAAAAAAGTATGATCTGCTGGGCATGTAAGGCGATACACGATTCGATTCGGCGCGATTGTGTTTTGCCAACGAGCCGGCGAAGTAAGGTCGGTTACCAGAGTCGGTGTGGTTTAATGTTTCTTCAAATGGTGACAAAGGTTCCATGTTCACCAGCCAAATTAAGGTCGGTTAAATATGTGAATCTTCCTTATTAATTAGCATTGCAATCGGACTCTAACCTATGTAGTCGTGTGTCTTCAAGGTAACCACACCGGCCAATTATGGTGGGGCTGGGGCGTATGATGTTATCCAACAGCAGATGCAATTATGCAAGTGAGAGGGATCCCATGTTGATGTCGTTCAGGAGATGATTACCATCATTTTGCAAGGCTAATAGTAAATCCTCACCGAGCACTGACACTGTGACACGAGATCTAGTGCCCGCAGTAGTAAATTACAGGGATCTGTGGCACATCCAGTAGCAACAGAATTTGCAGACCCGTCTTTGTTCTTTAATAATCACAGGAGTAACTGCAGTACGAAGGTCGGCAGGAATTGCCAGGAGCGCAGAAGATCCCGGTCTGGATGGTGGATGGCAGAGCCCAGTACTGTACTTGAAAGAGATAGGAGCTAGCAAAGCATGGCCAAACGCGTTGATGTGAGATCCCCTGCAATTATAGACGTCGACGTCTACCAGCTGCTCTACGCTCCAAAGAGCGTTTGCTCCAAAATTCAGAAGGGGAGTTTGCATCCCCGTTTGGTTGCCCTGCTATATCCGAGACAGGTTGGGGTGGGCACACGACACATCAATGTATCGTTATGGGTAGCATCAATCATCATGTATAATTGCGCTAGATCGAACAAGGGATGATAACCAACACCAAGCATGCTCAACCGAAAGTGAATTATGATGATCAGCAAACACACTCCATGAATTTCACATCACCACGGAAGAGTTTGTCACTGATTTCATGATGCAATCAGCTCTAGGCATAACAGTAACTGATCCCAGGGTCCGTGCAGCCCATGGCACAAGATCCAGCAAAAAGAAGCACGCCAATGTGGTCAGGGTACAGCAGTCGGTGCTCAACGTAGCCCCAACTACCGTTTTGACCTTTGATGTCGGACAATTGCACTATGCAACAAAGGCAACAAAATTCTGTCATAGCAATGCACCGGATAAAGCACAATTGGCAATTTAATAAACAAGGCATTCCTTAAATATCACGCCTCACAGAAATTGAAATTAAATATGATCACAAATGAACACAAGCAAAGCACAAACCAGACGAGACATGCATGACAGTGCAACAGGTAAATCTTCAACCCTTAAGGAAATAATATTGAGTTTTACAGGCAGTTCCGACTTTCAGATGATAGGATACCAAACACATAAAGGACGCATTAAACGATGGCAGCAATCCAGCAGCATACTAGAGTTGAAGCATGTACAGACGGGGAGGATGACGACAGCCGGATCCTCCTTTTATTTACAGTGGCACTTCAGACACATTAGGCAGAGCCGAACGTGTTCTCGCCACTGTAAGTCATGTACAGAAAGCCGTCCTCGTCCTTGTTCTCTTCATAGATAGCAGACATCAACGAAGCTGCGAAAAAATAACATTGATACATCAACACTGAAATTAAACAACAGGGTTATCACAAAACTTGGATTCCGGATTACAACACTATATATGAAGGCAACATATGACCAATGGCAAATATAATTAATATGTTTTAAACTATTACCAGTTGGTGGCAAGGTGCTGTTCACAAAGACGAAGATGGCCTTTTCTGGGCTCAGCTTGATCCTCTTCCGCACCACGTAGACAAACTGGCCAACGGTTAGGTCAGCAGGGACAAGGTACCTGCAAATGAAACAATCATAAGCACATCAACAAGACAATAATACAGATTCATAGCATGAAGACAATAATACAGATTCCTAACATCAGACATACTTAAAGGATATTATTTCAAGACTACTTTAATTACAGTACAAGAAGAATATCTTAATTTTGTATGCCAAATAGTCAACAAGCACTAGTTACGGAAATAGAACACAAGATGCCAGGCACCCACACATAACATATATGCCATGGCAATACATGAAATCTGGCAAAGAAAGGATAGCTCACTTCTTCTTATCAATTTCTGGGACATCAGACTTGTCAGCCTTCTCAACGATGACCTGAAATTAACACAGAACTCAATTAAGAGAGATGCACATGGACGATCTGCATATGTCAAGTAAAGTCTCGAGATATTTACAGGAATTCTGTCAGCGTACTTCTCACGGATCCTAGCAGATTCAGCTTGCCTCCTTTCTGTAAATTTGCAATTTAAACCTCATAAGATGAGTACATAAGACATATACTTCAACACCATTTTTCATTAGAGCTTTCATTGAGCCAGGAATTGCCTATGCTATCTACAAGTAAAAGATATCCAAGTAGCATATTCTGAGGCTACATAAGAAATGCATCAAACAGTGCAGAGACAAAACACATTGCATCTTCAGGCTCTAACAGTACATCATTAACAGAAGAACAAACTATCTGAGCCAATTTTGCAAAAACAAACGCCAGTTCAAATATGGAGAATATTATTGGCAATCCATAGGAAGGACGCCCAAACATGTTTTAGGTCGAATAAAACAAATATACAGAAGTCAGAAGGTCAAGGCGCTTGACCAAACAATACTACATCATACTTGAAAAGTATTGCATAGTGCAAAATAAATTGTTGATTCCTGGCCATTAAATCACAAGGAAGACCAGCAGTATCTTAATGAAACTCTGATCTAATCTAGTAAAGAATATTGTCAAAAGCAGGCAAAAGCACTAGACATGTAGCAACATGAATTAAATTTCAAGAATATGAATAACGTATTGAAGAAAACAACCTTACAATTACAATGCATGAGCCAGTCCACCTTGTAATGAATACAGTCAATCAAAACTAAATTCTAACTAATGCAGATGAAAAACCAACTTAACATCAAACAACATCCATTAAGATAATGTAATTGACCTTATTACTTCCGGATGTCCATTAAGTTGTAATAGGAATACAACTTCATCACAAAATCAGACCCTACTGAATTGATTAACTAAGGTTTCCTATAGATTTCAATGTTTTTAATCAAGTCACAAACCAACTATTAAACTACATATTCATATTCTGCAAGTACAACTCCAATGCAACACCAATCTGAATCACACGTACTGCAATAGAAGCAATAACCATCAGCCCACAATCTACAGATAAGATTGTAGCCTCAACACAGATGAAATCTACAGTATATATGAGCATCATATCACATAAATAAAAGTGCACTAGTTTCAGTAGAACAACTCGGCTACAAGTTTGCAATCAATAGCCACCGATCAGACATAGATACACTGCAAGAAATTATCAGGGACGGAGGCAAGAGTGAAGAAACAAACCCAGGGGGTGCTCAAGCTTGAAGGAAGTCTTGGCCATCTCCAACCTGCAATCAATCGAAACAATCTACCGATCAGATAGACCCCACTTCGAAAACAGCAAGAAACCGAGAGGACGATGAACACGATAAGAACCCCCAAATTCACCCAAATCTGGCCGGCTCTTTTGGGGAAAAAGATCGAGGGGCTCACCGATCGAAGGGCGCAGCCGTGGACGAGATTGATCGAAGCGATCGAAACGGCGGAATCGAGGGGAGGTTGGAAGTCGCTCGGCGGAAGCAACCGGAAGGAAGTCTCGGGGTAGGGTTTGATGGTGGGTGGCGTGTCACGGGTATTTAAGAGGGCTTCCCCGTGGAGAGTCTTCTTGCCGAACCCCTCGGGTTCTAGTTGTATTGTATAAACAACTCCAACACGGTATTGCCGGTTCGTTTTACAATAAGAATTACCACAGACGCAGATTTTTGACTCCTAGGTAGGTCACAGCATATGTGCAATTTTTATAAAAAGTTGAAAAAGTTAAAAGATTCCAATTATTTTTTACGCTCAAAGAGGATCAGTATTGTACTAGTATAAGAAGTTTGGGCAGAAAATGATTCTCATTGAATTCAGAGAAAAAAGACAAATCTATGACGAGTATAGCGTGTATATTTGAGACAAATATTTGACCCACGGTGCAATGAAAGTCATTCTTTAGCGGGTGATCATATTTGTTCGAATGACAGTTTCAAATTTCTTTAACTTTATTTGATTTTTATATTAGCTTTTTTTTGCATGGTAATACGATTCTCATTGATAAATAAAAGACGAGATACAAATTACGTATACACCGATCTTACAGATCTGGAAAGATAGGATAAACCTATGTGACAAACCAACGTCTATCCATATTCTTTGGCACCACCGTAGCAGCCACCAAAGAAAAATAGACAGATCACCTCTTCACCCGAGCTCGACGCGGCTCCATCGCTGATTATCAGCTTTTCGGACCTCCAAAATAGTTTGCCATAGGACAAACCATTGCCGTTGAAAGAATCAGACCGGGGCAGTACGACCCCGGACACGCCATCGAATTTCAGCACTGGCACCCCCGCACGACGACGTCGGAGTAGGGAACCAGAACCGTCAGCCTTCAACCACGAACCCACCACAAGGTGCACCATCTTCCAGCTGTCACCAGTGCAGACCACCGTCTGCACGTACTCCTGGACGAATCTTCTCTGCTCCACCATGGCGCCGGAGACAACACCGCAGCAACGGGGACAGAGCAGGAGGAAAAACACATCTGATGGAGTCGTCGCCGCCGCCTCGCCGACACCATCCATGAACCCTACAGCCACCGATCTTTTCAGATCGGTAAGCACACAGTGCCACCAACTCCGAGACGCCGCCATGAAGGACAACGCCGGTGTGGGAGTAGAGTTGAGGCAGATTTATTTGCCCGCGCGCCCCTCCCACCACCCCAACGGCGCACCATGCCTGAAACTTCCTAACCCTAATTACCATGCAAAAAAAACGGGGTCCCCCTCCCTCCTGCCGCCGGAGCGGCAAGCGGAAGGAGAGGGGCCCAGCTCTTCCGCTGGTGGCCTGCGGCGGCGGCGACGGCGGCGGCTAGGGCAGGAAAGCAGTCGCCTGGCGAGTCGCCCTTCAGCACCTCACGAGCGAAGCGGTATCTCAGGTTTATATTAGCCTTTTTTAGAGATATTAGTTGTGCTAGTACCCAGAAGCACCAATGTATTTTAAAATTATCATGTGCTAGTTCAGCGAGCAGGAAACTCAGAATTCATCTAAAATCTCTGATTTTTTTTTGTAAATTAACGAGCATTTCGCTTGCCAATATGAAATATGTCTTTTAAATTAAACAACTTTCGTTGTCCTCCGGCGCATGACTAATTTCTCTTGAATTAATTATCTCACCCCTCATATCCAAAACATTGATTGCACATTTCATTGGTCTTTTGCGACACCTCTTTAGTCTTAATCTGCACACATTTTTTTGTCTTAGCCTACCAGACCTGGTGAGAGTTGTCAGTTGTCACTAGTAGGCTGCATTGTTGCTTGTTGGCAGTTATATGTATATTCTGTGTACCGAATCATTATGTAATTTTCTTTTGATTAACATTGGGATGCGATGGAAAGGGTAGAATGTGTAAAAAAATCCTGAAAGAAAAAAACTAGTAAAAACCTACGAAAATAGGTAAACATGAAAAGAATGTCGATAAAAGAAAAATCAAGGAGAGAAAATTAAAAAAAAAGCAATGTATTTATGAAAATACACGCTTGTATGGCCGAACAACAATATACATGGAAAATAGAAGGAAACTACTAGCATCTGGGTCTTTGTTTTGTAGTCAGATCAGCACTGAAATAGGATGAAGTGGCCCAAAGACGAAGCCCATAAAACGCCGAGCGGGCCGAAAGAGAAAAGACAGGAGATGACGAATAACAGGCTCCACCCCTAAAAAAAAACTAAAAAAGAGGAATTGCGGAAGACGAAAAAATGATAAAAATAGAGACACAGAAAAAAACTAAAAAGAATCAACGATGCATGGCATCCCATGCTGCCTACATATGCATGTCCACGAGAACATAATAACACAAGTGACAAGTCATTACTCTGAAGAAACAACAATACATTGCGTATATAATACGCAGAAGAAGAAAAATACACGTACAAGCTGTCCCGGAAGTGCACAGCTTAACTTAAGTACATACATGCATTACAATTAGAAGTATATAATAAGAAATAAAATGCATAAATAGAGAATGGATTTATTGCATCACTTGCACGCATGCAAATCCTATGCTATGTTAACCACTTACTTATTCAAGCTGTTTTATCGCCGAGCATGCATGCATGGATTATATTGTTGCGAGTTGAGATGCAGCCTCGATCTTCTACTGCTCGGAGAAGGCGGTCTTGGGCAGCACGGCGTCCCTGAACTTCCTCATCTCCCTCCCTTTGCTCCTTCCCCCCATCATCTCCGGCGACGACGCTGCCGGCACCGTGCTCATCTTCTCCATCTTCCTCGCGAGCCACTCGTGCGGCGGCAGCACGTCCCCCGCCTCCTCATCATCCACCTCCTCCTTGCCACGCCTCCGGCCGCCGGCGCCGCTACGCCCCGACGAGCACCAGTCTGGAATGGACACCGGCGCCGTCGACGAGGACAATGGCAGCCGCCTCCCCTTCCTCCTGCAGCTTGCGCCGGTGCCCTCTTCCTCGTCGTCTTTGGGCACGGCGGCACCCTTGTTCTTGCTGCCGGCGACTCTTCTGCCCCTCATCCGAGGAGGGAAGTCGGAGAGAGCAGCTTCTTTGCTCCGGTCCTGCAGCACGTCCCACACTTCTCCCTCGTCGAACTCCTCTTCGCCATGTCCCGCCATCGCTACCTCTAAGCTTTTCTTGTGTTCTAGCCTAGCTAGCTAGTTACCTGCTCTCTCGAGTTGGCACTTGGCACTAGCACGGCACGTCCGCATATTTGTCACTCACAGGGCGCGCCGGGACAAGTTTGCGCTGGCCGCACACTTACCAACAGACCCACAGGTGGTTTCACCCACATCATCACATGAATGCTTTGTTGCACTGGATTACCCCACAGCAGCACCACTGTTTGCTCTGGCATTCCAATCTGATGCCAACATGGAGAACTAGAGCCTATTTGATTGGGAGGTATGGAACGAAAACCACCCAAATTGGATGGATCCACTTATTCCTCCGTTTTCTAGCCCACTTGTTGTCCTGCGTTCAAGCTCTTCCGTCTTGATTTTTTTTGCGGGGTTTGAAGATTAATGGCTTGGTTGATCGCCGTTTACAATTGACCGGCTATGGCGCGACGGCATGGAGCACGCTAAAAACCTTCCCAGTGCTTTGCAAAACTGTATTTGGTTTCAAGACATGTTGACTCACTCATCCAAAGATACTCATCAACAAGACAAACAACTCTATATGCAAGCATCAGAATAACAACAACGCATTTCAGAATGAAAGAAAAGACAAGCAAACGGGTGCAGTCATTTTTCATTCTGAAGTGCTCACCCCCTCTAGAAGACACGTGAACACATGCCTAGACATCCGGGAGCATCGTCAAAACTAATCCAGAGTGTTGACCAGGCTGAAATAGTCACGGTACATGAGAACATGACCAATAATCTTGTTACGATTGATAGTAATTTGGTGTCCGCTTATCGACTCCTTGAACCTCGACATTCAGTTGTTCCTCATGGAGGAGAATATCCCGCTGCAATAATAATGTCTTCGTCGTCATAGTAAGAATCGTTGGACGATGTTTCCATGAATTCGTACTAAATGAACTCGTCATAGCTATCTGCCATGATCCGCGCATCGAAATAGTGCTAACAACAATCACATAAATGGCCAAACATAGTAATCGAAGAGAGTTTGCAACAAATTTTTTACCCCAAAACTTCTTCGCATGAAACTACCAAACACCATTTGGGTGGAGGTCGAGGCCGTGAACGGATTTGCGGCCAACGATGGCAAGCTATCGTGGTCGGAGACTGAGGCACAAGCGGGCGATGAACACAAGCGGGCGGTTTACTATCCGTTTGGGGAATCGCTGGGGTATGGATTTTATCCGCCCGACCCAGATGAACACAAGCGGGCGGTTTGGAGGGCGTTGTTGGAGTTGCCCTAATCAGACATTTGCCCTGTCGTTGTATTATCCATCGATATCCATTCTTCGAGCTAGAAATAGAAAGGAAAATATTGCTCAACTCGAAACGCATCAATCAAATCACACGTACACACCAGCCAGCCGGCCGGGCTCGCGTGGAGGCTTTTTTGCTTAAAGAGTGCACGGTCGTACCAACGTGCCAGCAGTAGGAGCAATGAGCCAAGCACAGAGATAAACGTGGGACGGTAGGCGCGTGGATGGACGGATAAGGTGACAGGTCGGGAGAGCTGGAGGGCCTCGAATCGATTGGCCGGGTGGCTGCTCGAGGACGACGCAGATTCCTTCCACAGGGCACTGCCATCCTAGTGCGTGATGGGAGGCGTGAGCCGTGAAAGACCGGGGGATTCAGCTATTTTTCAGAGGGAGGAGACCACGAGGAGACGTGATGGATGTGAGGCGTGGCAGATGATAACATGCAGTGATGCAAATGGCATGGCGCGAGGGCTTCGGCCATGTTTTCTTGCCTTTTCTTATGTTGGAGTGGTGATACAGTACAAGTGCATAAAATTTTGATAAAGATTTATAATAAGTAAATGAAGATTATTTGATAAAATAATTTTCAATACGAAACCAACGATACAAATTTTAATACAAAATAAGCGAGATATTATTGCTCAATTTTTTGTCGAAGGTTAATCCAGAAAACGCGTGCGTCTTATAAATAGAAACGGAGAGAGTAGGTAAATAGTAGATTTTATTAGTTCAAGAGTATACATTAGTTTGCACTTAATATTTGTAGACAGTGTCAATGTACAACAAATTTAACCTATTGCTGATGTTACACCTCTTAGGTCATAAGTGTTGCCTCGTGTCCGCTTGCACTAGACTTAAGCAACATTGACCTATTTGCCACAATTATAATATGCACTCTCTACACTTAACTCTCAATAATTGAAGGGGTTGAGAGGTTTGCACTACTCCCTCTGTCCTAGTTTGTAGGGCACAATTCGAAAAACAATTTGTCCCAAATCAACCCACCTCCTAGGCACAATTGCATTTAATTCCCTCTCAATTAATGGTTGGTTGTCTCTCTCACCAATGCATGCAAGACTTTAGCTCCAATCAGCTAGCACCTTGGGCCAAGAGATTTGAAAATTGAGCCCTACAAACTAGGACGGAGGGAGTAGTCCCTCTTTCCAGAATTACCCTGTATTATGGGTTTAGTCAAAGTCAAACTTTAAAAAGTTCGACCAAATTTATAGGAAAAATCATTAACATCTATGATACCAAATGAATATAATATGAAAATATATTTTATAATGATTCTAATAATATTTATTTATACATTGTAGGTGTCGTATGTTTTCCTATACGCTTAGTCAAAATTTATGAAGTTTGACTTCGACTAAACAAAGAAGGAGGGTAATTCCACACAGATAGAGTATTATGTTATTGAGAAACACAATATAAAAATACATGCTAACATGAATTCACGTACACCCATTCTTATGGGCACACACAATCACACCTTAATCCTATGATTAACTGCTAAGGACAGTCGATAAATTTTGAGATGAACAAAATCACTAGACACATCATCATAGTCGAAGGGCACGTTGTATCCTAGTGAAAGAACATCGCCAGAAAGTTTAAAGTAAATTCAAAAAAATATGAGCACCCATGGCAAGTCTAAGATTTAAACTCGGACGTGTAGGCCCACAGCAAGGAAGCTAACCAACCGAGTTTCCCTAAATTTTACTCTCTTTACTCTTTACGTAGCAATTTCTCCCATCCTTTTTGCATACATACCCTCGTTTGCACACCATTAATATTCCAATGCATGCATCTCAACAACATTTCAAATAAATTATTGTATTTTAAAAGTTCAAATTCAAACATTATCCAAATGTAGTAAATACTCCAAAGATAGCATGATGATGCATGCTTATCTTTTTCTCCCCAATAGTAATCACAATCTCTCCACAAGATCATGTGAGTTGATTATGTTCTAGCCGGTTCTCGATCTCTCGATGCTCTTCGAGGTATTTCTTGATCATGTTTCCATGATCTTGATTGTGGTCGAAGTCCAAGTATTTCGGTTGAACTCTTTCATCCTCTATGATCATGTTATGCAATATCTCACACATGTTGTCATGATCTTCCACTATACCTTTTTGGTTTCAAAACTCAACAGGTCCAAAGACAATGGCGAACGGGCTTGCAACACCCCAAATGCTCTCTCAAGATCCTTTCACCCGGCTTCTTGACACACTCATTCCAAAATGAGATCTCTTGTTTCTTTGGGGTTGTCTTCCCAAATTTTGCTCATCATAGGTATTATCCCATGTGGAACCGGCCTTCATTGTCTAGATAGTTGCAAGGTGGAACGTGGTCGATTGCAAGCCTTCTAGACAGACGAGACATGCGCATAACATTGAGATCACTAGAAGATCCACACAACCCAATGTACGAATGCAAAATATAAATCCTTTGATGTGCGCAACCACTTTTCAGTATGATGTGTTGGAACATAGCAGTGCCATTGAAGTACCCATGTCATGCCAAAATGAAACTCTTCCATTCTAGTGCATACAATCAATAGGTCCAAGCATCATAGGGAACCTTCTTGATTCACCCATTAGCATACGCCTGTCATTGTCTTCATCATTGGGTCCTCTCAAGTACTCCTTCCTGAAGAGATAGACCTGATCATCTATAGAAATCTTCGCACTCTCGAGGATGGTGTCTTCCCTGGTTTAAATATACTCATCTACATAGTCACTGAGGACTCCATATGCCAAAACTCGTAATGTAGCGGTACACTTTTACAATGGACTTGTAGTGATTGCATGATACGTCAATTTTGCATCACTCTTTTCCATATAATTTGCTTCTAATCATTGGTATATTTCAATGCAATCCTAACGTTGGTTCATCTTATTTTCCATGTTTTACATTTAAGAGGGAGAAAACACCAGAGGCCAGAAGCCAGAAATGGACCCCATGGGCCAGACATGTGGCGACGCGCGTGGTCGACGCAGCCAGGCTGGCAACTTCAGATTATTTTTTGGCTGCCATCTCGGACCGAAAATGAGACAAAAACCTAGAGCTCTCTGGAAGGCGGATTTCTGCCGGGGAAACTTCCCTCCGGGAGGGGGAAGTCGTCGCCATCATATCATACTAGGCATCATCGAGATCATCATCTTCATCAACATCATCATCAACACCATCTCCACCTTCATCTCCACCGTCCCGTTGTTGGATCTTGAGTTATAACTTGTATCTATTTGAGAGTAACTTTGCGGTGTTAATAGCCCTTTATAGTTGATGCTTATAAGTTCTACCGGTGAAAGGTTGTTATGACCATATTGTTTATCATATATTCATCCCCTCTGACCATGATCTATTTGATGTCTCATGAATATTTTGTTTAGTTCTTGAGGACATGGGAGAAGTCTTGTTGCTAGTAATATCATGTAAAGTTGAGTAATGTTCAATGGTTTGATATTTAATTTGTGATGTTATTTCTCTAGTGGTGTTATGTGAACATAGACTACGTAACACTTCACCTCTATATGCCTAGGGAAATGTACTTAGTTTGTCTATGGTCGATTCCCGGAGTGACAGAAAGCAGAACCCAAATTTACAAACTATTGCATGAGAGAGTATAGGATCCTAGAGTTTAAAGTTGTGGTTAAATTTATCTTAATTACTCTCATGTATTCACGGATGCCTGCTATGAGAGTGTAATCTTAAGTATGTATGAGTCCAAATAAGGGCAGTACATTAGCATAGATTCACACACACAACACTTATCAAAACAATGAAAGTTAATCAATGGCAACTGGTGAAAGTAACTCGAAAATATTCCCGTGTGTACTTATAAACGTTTTAGCCATCATAAGTCTCACAAGCGGTCCGTTCTTTGCTCAAATAAGGATTGGGTCACTCGCTGCACTCTTACTTTGTTGATTTTATTTACTTACTATTAGATTCCTCTTTACAATTTACTATAAAACCACCTATAAAATTGTCTTGCAGTATTTAGACCGACTTGCCAACATCTTCTACTCCTCTCTGGGTTTGACAGTCTTACTTATCGAAAAGACTATGATAGATTCTGTATACATCATTGCACATTCCTCCCGAGTGTGAACCAAACATCGTGATCTTCCAAATCACGTACAATGCACACAAATAGATCTGTGTGCATCTGAATTTGCTGTTGGAGAAGATTTATGGATACTCAAGTTTAGCCCCAAAGTAGCCCTCACAATCTTGGCATGCCCTTTATGTGTGTTGCAATTAATGAAAGCATCACATCTCTTCTTCCCCTTTACACCCCTAATGATCAAAACCGTAACCATCTCCAAATCATCATCATATTCTTCCTCGTCTGAAGAGTGGTCGGAACACTCCTCCATGAGTCTCTTCATCGACGCAGACAAAATATTGAACACTGTCGTGGTGGTGTCACGGCAGATGCCATAGGATGGCTTAAGTTGGGGGCTCGCTGGGACGTTGGGGGATCCGGGGAGGGTGTGCGCGCTCAAGAAGCACGCATGAAGAACAACCAAGAACTCACAAGAACAAGCAAGAACAAGCCAAACCAAAACAACCAAAGCACACCAAGATGTACCCTGCTTCGGGGCCCTCTTGAGGAGGTAACACCCCTACTGCAGCACTAGCCTACTCTCTTATATCTCAAAGGGAACAAGTACAAAGTGCTCCTCGAGCTGTATGAAGCAACAATGGTGAGAGCTCTAAGAGGAAGATGGAACAGGGGGAAATGAGGCCTCTCCTCCGTCGTCCCTCGCACTGGAGGATGTAGTGGTCTACTTATACACTAACCGGTTTACCTTTTTGCCCCTGGCCGGAGATGATAATGGCATTGCCAAGAGGAAAAGGACAAGCCTCTGCCCCTGTCAATCCAACGGCCGGACTGTCAGGCCTATCTTGCCCCTTCGGGCAATGGCAGCTGTAGCCCACCGGGTCTAGGTCACATCCTCTTTCCCGAATTGGCCGAGTCAGCTCCTAGGTTGCTGCGCTCCCAGGAATCCCGTGGCTTGACCTGGCTGTCAAGTCCTAGCAGGCCTATCTTGCCTCTTCAGGCAATGGCAGGCGTAGCCCACCGGGTCTAGGCCATAGCCCCTTTCCCGAATTGGCCGAGTCAGCTCCTAGGTTGCTGCGCTCCCAGGAATCCCGTGTCTTCTGAGCCTCGGGCAGGAGGCCTGCAGGACCCGTGAACTTTACTGACATTACTCGGCCCCTGTGCATTATCCGACATTACTGGTAAGCCGGGTTCTTCCAGGCAACCCGGCTAGCTGAGCCGGATCTCTTCCAGGCAACCCGGCTAGTTGAGCCGGATCTCTTCCTAGGCAACCCGGCTAGTCGAGCCGGGTCTCTTCTCTGATCCGGCTAGACTTTGCCTGATGCCTCTTGGTCTCTTCCTGTCTTTAAACATGATCCGGTCCGAGTGATCCGGTTTGTGAGACCCGGATTGACTTTCCATTCCACCTCTTTGCCCTACCCGGGGGCAACTCCCCGACAGTAGTCCCCGAAGCTGGTGCGGTCCTACAGCCTCGGATGAAGGGCCGTAGCAGGTTAAAAACCAACGCCTTTAACCGAATTCCATATCACCCAATCCTGTCTCAGGATTTCCTGGGACACTTGGCAGGGAATCTCTGCACAAAGCCTCATAATCCGGGTCTCTGATTTGACATGTCACTGACAACATATTATCCGGATCCATCAGGTACTTGAGTGTTTTTGACTAAATGACCACGCCTCCTCGGTTTCTGTGCTGACCGGCACACTTGATCCGCACCACCGCTTCCAATTCTATGATCCACCGTGTGCTTGAAATACACGGCCACAGCTGCGACCGCAAAGTTTTGGTTCACACCTGATCCAGCGACACCCCGGAAACCGTGCGGTAGTGCGCCCGTTACCATCTAGGGGCTATATATAGGGGTGCGGGGTTCCTCTTCTTCTTCCCCGCACCTCCACTTCGAAATCTCCATCCGCACCATTACCGCCGGCGCGACCTGGCCCTTGCGACCTCGCAACGCCGGAGACACCCACAACGCCGGAGAAAACTCGCCGGAGCCGCGCACCGCGCCGCACACCGCCGTTTCTCCACCGCGCTTCTTCTTCGCCGCACCACAACCGTGAGTTCCTCTTCTTCCGGCCATGGCGACCTCGAGCGAGTTCTTCTTTCGCCGTGAACTTGCACTTGCTCTCCCTAGATTCTCTAGGAAACGAGTCCATTGCCGCGCCTTAGTGCATTGCCTAGATCTCCTTTCTAGGTTTTGCGCTAGATTGCCCCAGATCGGCTTGCCACTTCATGAACCGTTCCACCTTATTTTTACTCGGGATTTCATCTCTATTTTACTGCTGCGGTAGATCTTTCGTAACCCTAGATCCTTACAAAAAGGTGTTTTTAGTTACTAGCCGAATCACTTCTCCGCAGTAATCGGGCAACTCTATCCGGGATATCCTTTACCGAATCCCTTAACAGCTGATTCGGCTAGACCATTATCCGACTTGCTCTGGATTTGAGATTCCACATCTTCTAACTCGGCTATTCCGATTTCTTGCAGGACTGATTCGGATATGCCGAAGTTGCCCCCCGGCAGTTGGGAGGGTTCCGACGTTACAAACGATGACTTGGAATGGCTGCTGAGTACCCGGCGTATAACATCTAAAGTTATATGCCGAAAACCGGGGAAGGAACTCCAACCGGTCACCCAACCGGGTGAGCGCGTTGTGTTTCTAGCACATTTCGAACGTGGATTCGGACTTCCAGCGAGTGACTTCTTCCGGAGATTCCTAGATTTCTTCGGCCTGCAGCCTCACCACCTTCCGGCTAACTCCTTTGTCTCCTTGTCGGCTTTTACCTCCTTTATGGAGGGATATCTCGGTCTCTGGCCGACTATCGAAACCTGGGCGAAGTACTTCCACCTCCGGAAACATACGATCCCGGGTAGTGACCCGAAGGTGATGACCGCCTGTGGTGCGTCCAGCATTACCCCGAGGACGGGCTCCATCTTTCCCCGGATTACTGGCCTGGACACTTGCAAGAAATGGCAAAGGTCCTTCTTCTACGTGAAGAGCGTTGAAGGCCATGATGCTCTCAACTTGCCCGAGTTCAGGATCGAGCCCCCCACCGCCGAACTGAACTTCAGATATGATCCGGCTGACGCTCTCGCGGAGCTTCAAATCGTACACCAAACTTAGAGGATTTTCTGGAGAAGGGCCTGCTCTCGGACGATCTCCTCCGAGCCTTCGTCTCTCGCCGTGTCAGTCCTTTACAACAACGTCAGCACAAGATTTGCCATATGAGCGGTCTGCTAGATCCTACCCGGATCAGCAAACATGACCTCACCAGAGCTTCCGTCAGGAGACGGGTAAACGCTATTGCCTTCACCGAGATGTCGGATAAGTGGAAATGGGGCGTGGAGCCGTTCCACCGAGACGCACTTCCACCTCAGGTTAGTTCATCATCCCCGGATTAACCCATACTCCACCAAAATGCCATTGGACTAATCCGGATCTGCCTTGATTCTACTGCAGCTGTTCGACCGCCAGATCACCGAAGATGGAGATCTTTCCACCAAGGTGTGGGCACGGGACCGCAGCCCGCTGCGCGAAGGCGAAGAGGATGCGGATACGGACGATTATTTGCCGATTCCGCGCGCCAAGCCTATCCGCAAGGGTAAGCAACCGTCTATTTACAACCTTTCCGAGGATGAAGATGATGATTGCTGGATCCTGGATCCTATTGATCCCATTCCGATTTCATGGTCACCACCTTGTGTTCCAGCCAAACCGGATGCTCAAGGGACATCTCGGAAACACCCTGACGCGTCCGGATCAGATGCCCCTCCAGCCAAGAGAATGAAGAAAACTGTCTCCAAACCGAATCGGCTGAAGGCCATGCCTACTACCAAGGGGTAATGCCAATTTTATTTGCTTTCTTCTTTTATTACCCGAGTCATCTTTATCCGAGTTAACTGTTTTATTTTTCTCTATGCAGTGACGTCCTTGTCACCGAACAAACCCATTCATCCATCCTTTCTCCCATTCCTCCACTGGATACGGCCATGGAGCACCAGTCTCCTAAAAAGGCTGCCACCTCTCCCGCGCGTGCCACAACTGCCAAAACTCCCCCGCCGGATCTCGTCCCAGAGTCGGTTATTGACCTGGAGAGTGAGGAAATCTCGGGTTCGACCCGAGATTCAACTGGCGAGATTCAACTGGCCACGTCCTCTGAAGGAGTTGGAGAAGGAGAAAGCTAAGACTTCGGCTAAGACATTGACTAAGCCGGATCCTCTCCCTACCGCCAAGGCTCTGAATCAAGAGCAGCAGAAGAAGAAGAAACTGCAGCAGCAGCAACCTCTCGAGAAGCAGCAGAAACAGAAACAGGAAGCATCTAAACCACCCCAGCAAGCGTCACAGAACCAACCTAAGCAGTCAGACCCTGCCAAGACCTCGAGCGCATCACCTCTGCCTAAGCCGACTCCGGTTTCCTTTGGCACAACTCCAACAACCTCGGATAAGCAGATGGTCGCTAGCAAACCGGTTTCCGCCGCTCCATCAGTGACTCGGGTGCATGATCAGCTCTCTGAGGCGATCACTCGCGCCCGCCTTAGTGGCCAGGTCTTGCCGAATCTCCGCACTCCGGGCGGCGACAAACTCGGCTCCGCAGAGGAATTTGTTAAGGCTTGGAACGCTGCGGACCTTGCCGAAGGCTCTTCTACAACAGCATCGCCACATCCGGCTGGGCCTAGCCGGATGTTTCAATCTCTACACTCTGTGCAGGCCTCGGTCACTGAAGCTAACCGGGTCTTCGAGGTAACAAAGCCGAATCTCGCTTTTAATTCACCATGATCACTCTACACTATCCCCAGTCCCCGAGATTCGGGTCGAATGACTGATACTCCTCGAGTAAGAAAGTCATCCGGCTTGAATCTCTAACATTTGATCATAGACTTTGTGCTAGCCAAACAAAAAATCGTGGGACTTCCAGTCCCCGAGTCTCTTTTCAAATTGATTCGGTCAACTTTCTTTTTTATTAATCTCGGGCCTCCAGTCCCCGAGATTCGTTTTGGCTTCACGCTGTTAGTCTCGGGTGCCAGTCCCCGAGACTCTTTTTACGCCATTAACTCCTCTTCTTTCAGGAAACCACAACTGCTCGCAGCCGGATCTTTAAACAGCTAGTCCTGCAGCACCAGGCCCTCCAAGCTTCCTTTGATGCGCAAAGTGAGGAGATGAAAAAGAAAGATCAGGAGCACAAGCGCGCTTTATCGGAGGAGAAGTCAGAAGTGACTCGGCTCCTGCGGGAGCTTGACCGAGTTGGAAAAGTGAAGGACAAGCTCAAGAAAGACCGGGATACGCTGCAGAGGGAAAAGACTCGATCCAGAAGGAGCGAGACACTTTCAAAGCCGGGATTGAGAAGCGGGCTGAATTGGACAAGAAAATCCAAACGCACGTTGCAGCCGCTGAGGCCGAAGCTCAAGCGGCGAAAGATGATCTGGCTGCTCACCAGGCGATCAGCGCGAAATGGCTTGCTGATCTCGCTATCCTCAATGAAGACATGGATCGTAAGCTTGCCGAATCTCTTCTTTCCCTTCTGCTCTTATCCGCCTCATAATTTTTTATTCCTTCTCGTCTAACTCAGTGTTAGCTCATCTATATGTAGGAGAGTTTACCAGCATCCGGTTTCAAGCCGCCAAAGCTGTGAGAGATGCCCGAGCTGAGAGGGCTAAGATTGCTGGGGCTCCTCTGCCAGAGACGTGGGATATTGAAGACCACATTACTGCACTGAAAGCTCGGATTGCTCCTTTAAAGGAGTCCCACACTGATCTGTTCAATGCTAGTCTCAAAGCCCACCAAGTCTTGTTTCCTGAAGTTCGGCAAGCCCAGTCTGCGGACGAGCTAATCAAAGACCTGGATCAGGCAGAGACCCGGCTAAGGCAGTGGAGATCTTCGTCCGCCCGCGCTGGTGCTGACGCAGGTTTGCTATTCATCATGTCTTGGTATGAGCTCATTGATCTTGCCAAAGTGCGCTCCCTTCGCCAGGGTTCTTCATGGGCTTCAGATCCAGACCGGATCAAGATCCGTGAGGAAGCTGCTAACTTTATGGCCGAATTCGCCAACACCAAGCATCTTGATCTGCAAGCTCCGATCTACTCGGATGGGGAAGATCTGAAGAGGAGGAATCAGATGATGCCTCACTTGACGACTACGCCGAGTCTGAGGCCGACTCTGGTGATTCGGCTGACTTCGCCGAACAACCTGCAGCTTGCGACTCGGCCAAGACCTCCAAGATGCCAGCCAGTGATTCGGCTGACACTGCCGAACAAGCTGTAATCCAAACTTCCAAGACGCCATCCACTGATTCGGCTAAGGCCACAGAGCAAATCACCGCCAAGACGTCAGTTGATCCGGATGCTTCCGAATCTGCCAAGCCCTCAAGCTCTCCGTCCAAAGTCATTCCTGCAAGTGAGGACCCTATCTCAACCGAGGTTCCTCCATCATCCGAGTCCATCCCTGCAACCGAGACGCCTGCAGCCTAGGCTTCGTCCTGATTTATCTTAATGAAAAAACGTTAAATCCCCGGTATGCCGGGAGCAGATGTAATATACAATTTTAAGTTCCTTCGAGACTATTTCTATTTTGCTTAACGTGATCCGGACCAGGTTTATGTTGGATCATTTTAAACCGAGTCCCCGAGTGTGTTTTCTTGTTTACTATTTTTACCGGATCTTTGCTCTTGTCTACCTTTTAGGTGTTTGACAGTCGAGTCACAAGATAGGAAACATAGCATACAATACTTGAACATTCGAGTTTTGGTTTAGAATCATCTAACATAAACAAGAAAGAAATAACAGGGGTTAGTAAACGACATGTGCCGAATCGGTTTCGGACCGAGTCCCCGAGTCCATTTTCATGTTTCCCATATTCTCCACCTCTGCTCTTGACTACCATTTTGGTGTTTGTCAGTCGAGTCACGAGATCAACAACACAGCATACATTACTTGAATTTTTGGGACGAAGTTCAAAACAATTCGACACATGAACGGTATGGACAAAACAGTAGTAAAAAACACATGCATAAGAACAAGGCAGTCCCCGAGTCCAGACTCGGATTGCCGAAATTTCATTCATGATAAACTGAGATACATACATTGCACCCTTAAGAGTAAAAGGGTCGAAGCAGAGCTACATTCCAGGGTCGCTTGGTTTCCTCTCCGGGTCTGTCCAGGCCATCCTTCCTTTGTTCCTGTGCATCTACAAGGTAGTACGAGTCATTGTGCATAGCCTTGCTCACAATGAATGGTCCCTCCCAGGAGGTGATAACTTATGTCGACCCTTGCTACGCTGCACCAGCCTTAGTACTAGATCTCCTTCATGAAATACACGAGGGCTGATCTTCCGACTATGATAACGTCGGAGACCCTGCTGATATACTGCTGTCCGAGACAGGGCCAATTCCCTTGCTTCCTCTAGCAGATCCACTGCATCTTCCCGAGCCTCTTTTGCCTCGGTTTCCGTATACATTGTCACCCTTGGTGCATCATATTCTATGTCAGTGGGTAGCACTGCTTCTGCCCCATATACCAGAAAAAATGGCGTATAGCCAGTTGACCTATTCGGCGTGGTCCTTAGACCCCATAGTACTGATGGTATTTCATCTATCCAGCACCCCGGAGTCTTTACCAGGGGTTCTATTAACCGGGCTTTTATCCCAGCTAATACCAACGCATTTGATCTTTCCACCTGTCCATTGGACTCTGGGTGTGCCACTGAGGCTATATCTAACCGGATCCCCTTATTCATGCAGAATCGGGCAAACTCTCCCACAGCAAAGTTCGTGCCATTATCCGAGATGATGCTGTGGGGGTAACCGTATCTCAAAATGATTTCTTTCAGGAAAGTTACAGCCGAATGACCATCCACTTTCCGGATCGGTTTTACCTCTATCCACTTGGTGAACTTATCACCATCACCAGCATATGTGTCATGTTGCCCCTAGCCGGCTTGAATTCTCCCACCATATCCAAACACCATACAGCAAACGGCCAAGTGATAGGTATTGTTTTGAGCGCCGATGCGGGTAGGTGTGTCTGCTTGGCAAACCTTTGGCATCCTTCACATTTTCGGACTATGTCCTCTGCATCTGCATGAGCAGTGGGCCAGTAAAACCCATGCCGAATACTTTAGCCACCAGGGCTCTTGTACTGCAATGATGCCCACATTCTCCTTGATGTATCTCCAGGAGCATCTCCTTGCCCTCGGCTGGCTCCACGCAACGTTGTAGCACCTCGGTTGCACTCCTTTTGTATAACTCCTTATTTATGATGGTGTAACCCTTGGACCTCCTCTGCACTCGCCTAGCTTCGGTTTCATCATTTGGCAAACTCCCCTCCGACATGAACTTCATGATTTCTTCAGCCCATTCCGGTACTGGATGTAAAGGGAATAAGTGTTCATCTATTTCCACTGGTTCGGCCGCCATTATCTCTTCTATCAGCCTTTGTCCATTCCCTAAGATTCGGTTAGCACCATCTTCCTCTCTTCCCCTTTTTCCTAAGATTAGAGTAGCATTACCCGAGTCTCGGTTCGCAGTCCCCGAGTCTCGCCATGCAGTCCCCGGGTCCTCCCAAATGTACCCGACATCAACATTCATAGGAACAGCTTCAGATTCTTGCTTCGGGATAAAAATCGACTCGGAATCAGGTGAAGGTTTGATTGAAGGGATCCTTAGGTGATTCAAGGATATCCCGGGTGGGATTGCATCCCTAGACGACCCGAGTTTTGACAAGATATCAGCAGCTTCGTTCTCCAGCCGAGGTATGTGCTTGTACTCGCAACCTTCAAAAAACCCTGAAATTTTCTGGACATGAAATCGATATAGTGCCATATTGGCATCCAGGGCATCCCAATTTCCAGAAGACTGCTGCACCACTAAATCTGAATCACCAAAACATTCTATCCGGCGGATGCCGATGTCCTTAGCCACATTAAGCCCATGGATCAGTGCCTCATATTCGGCCACATTGTTTGATGCTGAAAAATGAATCTGCAATACATATCGCAACTGATCTTGCTTTGGTGATGTGAGTACTATCCCAGCACCCAGTCCGATTTTGGTTTTGGAGCCATCAAAGTGCAACTTCCAGTAATTGTAATCCGGCTTGGGTGGTTCATATTGCATCTCTGCCCAGTCACAAAGGAAATCCGGTAAAGCTTGAGACTTGATAGCATCTCTTCTCTCATAATGCGGGGTGTAAGGAGACACTTCTATTGCCCATTTGGCAACTCGGCCAGTCGCATCTTTGCACCCAATGATCTCCGAGATTGGAGCTTCGCATACAACGGTGATCGGATGCTCCTGGAAGTAATGTTTCAACTTCTTGGCCGCCAGGTATACACCATATGTCATTTTTTGGTAGTGAGGATAATTTTGCTTTGAGGTTGAGATCACCTCGCTTAAATAGTACACCGGTCTTTGCACGGATCTACCCTCCTCATCTCGCTCTACCACTATAACCACACTTACGACTCGGTTAGTGGCCGCAATGTAAAGTAACATTGGTTCATTCGGCAAAGGTGACGCCAGAATTGGTGCAGTGGACAACATCTTTTTTAATTCATTGAAAGCCGAATCTGCTTGCGGGGTCCACGTGAACCCGGTGCTCTTTCTCATCAATTGATATAAGGGCAAGGCTTTTTCTCCTAGCCGACTCACAAATCGACTTAGCGAGGCTAGACACCCGGTAAATTTTTGTACATCTTTTAGACATTTAGGCAATTTCATGTTTTCTATGGCCGGATCTTAGCCGGATTCACTTCGATACCTCGGCTCGATACAAGGAAACCGAGCAACTTTCCAGCTGGGACCCCAAAGGTGCACTTATCCGGATTCAATTTCAACCGGTACTTTCTCAAGTTTACAAATGTTTCCTCGAGATCCTCGAGGAGAGTACGTTTTTCTTTAGTTTTGATGACAATATCATCGACATACACCTGCACATTTTTGCCCATTTGAGATTGTAAGCACTTCTGCATACATCTCTGATAAGTTGCACCGGCATTTCTCAAACCGAAACACATGACACGATAGCAATACGCCCCATACGGGGTAATAAAAGCAGTCTTTATTTGATCTTTGGGGTTCAGTGGTATCTGGTGAAAACCAGAGTACGCATCAATAAAAGACAACAACTCACACCCAGCAGTAGAATCGATCACTTGATCAATCCGAGGTAAAGGAAACGGATCCTTCGGGCACGCCTTGTTCAGGTTGGTGAAGTCGATGCACATACGCCACACCTTGACCACCGCTGGTTCATCCTTCTTCTTCTCTACCAGAACCGGATTGGATATCCAGTCTGGATGCAACACCTCCATAATGAATCCGGCTGCAAGTAGCTTAGCCAGCTCATCAAGCACCACTTTTCTTCGGTCATCTGAAAGACGACGAGTCGGTTGCCTCACCGGCTTCACCTCCGGCCGGACAAATAAAGAGTGCTCTGCCAACTCCCTCGGAACACCAGGCAGGTCCTTAGCCGACCATGCGAAGATATCCCGATTCTCACGGAGGAAGTGACAGAGCGCGCTTTCCTATTTCTCGCCCAACCCGGCACCAATGATGGCCATGCGCTCCGGATTCTCCGGGTCAATGGGGATCTTCTTTGTCTCCTTGGGCACCTCAAATGTTGCACCTGCATCCGGATTGGTCATGGCCAGCACACCGAGCTGAGCTGACTTTGCCATTGCCACTACTTCATGCATCTTGCTCTTCTCCGCCTGGATCACCAACGACTCGGCTAAGGTGGAACCAACCGTGGCACACTGTATGGCCTTCTTGTAATCTCCCACAACGGTGATGATACCATTTGGGCCAGGCATCTTCATCTTGAGGTAGGCAACATGAGTGGATATCATGAACTTGGCTAATGCCGGCCTGCCGAGCAGAGCATGGTATGGGCTCTCCAAGTCTACCACCTCGAATTCGAGACTCTCCAGTCTGTGATTGTCCTTGGTACCAAACAGCACATCCACCCAGATCTTTCCCATTGGGGAACAAGACACCCCGGGTACTATACCATGGAAGGTGCAACTGCTCTGCTGCAGCTGATTCGGCGAATAACCCAACTTGACCATTGTGTCCCGATACATGATGTTTATAGCACTGCCATTGTCAACCAAGACTCGAGTGAATTTCACATTAATCTTTGGTCCAACCAAAGTCGGATCCACCACCAGTGCGTAGTTTCCTGGGCTTGGCATAACCCTGGGATTATCAGCCCTACTCCAAGTGATCTCCTGCTCGGACCAGTTCAGGTATTTTGGTACTGCTGGTGTGACTGCATTCACCTCCTTCGCCCTTCGTAGCTGACTTTTCTTGTCAGTTGGCTCGGTCACAAAAACCACATAGCTTTGATGAGCTTCCTTGTAATCATTTCCGGGGTATCCACCTTGCCGACTTGGACCTGCATTGTTGTTGCCTCCCATATTTACCAGGTTAACCGGCTTTGTGGCTGCCGGCCTTGGAGCTCCTTCGTTCACCGGGGTTGCATTGGCTCCGGATAAAGGCGTATTTGGCCTGAAATTCGGTCTAGGAGCACCTCTCTGAGGTGGCCCTCTCTGACCTTCCGCCTGGATGCGATGATGCCAGCTACAATTCCGAGTTGAATGATTGGCCGGCTTGCGTGGGTCTGTTGTGTGATAACGGCAAGGCCCATCTATCATTGCCTCAAAAGTTAAGGTGGACTCGGTCCATCCCACACTTTCTTTGCCAAGCACCTTGATTCGGCCTCCAAGCTGGACCCTCATTTTTTGGTCTCTGGCTATCAGGATGATCCATATTTACTGCAGCAACCTGGTCTGAGCCGTATCTGTAATCCGGATCTCTCCTTTTATAACCGAACTCATGTCGGTCACTGGGCCTCAATGGTCCTGTTCGGTTGTTGACCGGTTGCCTCCTGCTAGTTCCCACCGCATCCAACGCTGGCTGCGTCGGATCGCCAAGAGCATATGTATCTGCTATCCGGATCATTTCAGCCAGTGTCTTTGGCATATCTCTCTGGAGCTTCTGCCAGAGCGGGGTGCCATGTCGGCAACCCTGCGCAAACCAAGAAATGGCCTGCTCCTCCACAACACCTTCACAAGAATTGCGAATGTTGCTCCACCGAGTCAAAAATTCTCGGTCTGTCTCCCGCTCTTCCTGCCTGCATGCAGACAAGAGCTGAGGTCGGTTTGGCCTCTTGTACGTGCTGGAGAAATTGCTGTAAAAAGCCTGTTCCAAGTCCATCCAAGAATTGATACTGCCCTCTGGCAAATTGTTCAGCCAAATCCGGGCTGGCCCTTCCAACATATGCGGGAGATACCGGACCGCCCATCGGCGATTGCCCCCCGCAATGTGCACCGAGGATACATAGTCTATCAGCCAATCCTGCGGCTTGGTGCTGCCGTTATACGGCTTTGTGATTCGGCCAAGCTGAAACAATGGCACATTTGGCTCGTTCATTATCCGAGGTCCAAAGCAGGAGGACCTGGTGGGCCTTGCTCTTCCAGCCTCTCGGACTGATAAATCCTATCCAACCTGAGACGCTGATCATCCGGAGCCAATGTCCGAGGTCCCAGCCTGGACGCAAGTGCATTATCATACGTTTGGTATCCGGCTCGCGCCATAGCCGAATTACCATCATCATAGTGGTAGCCCGCCTGGCCCCCACCTTGTTGCTGCGCTTGCACCATCATTGCTGCTCCTGCCGGGGTTGATTCTGCCCAGGAGGACGAGGTGGTTGACCTCGGCCAGCCGAATTGCCCCTTCCGGCTCCCGGATTGCCTTGACCGCCATTGTTTCTGCTCTGGCCACCTCTTCCTTGTGCCGCTAGTTGCTTGCCGGCATACTCGGCATCATAGGCCTGCAGCTGCTTGCTCTTGCCCGAATTCACGCTCTGAGCCCGGTCAACTCCGACATGTGGAGATGACGCTTGCCCCTTGGATCTCTGGCTAACAGCCTTAGCCGACACTACCACTCGAGAACCACCAGCGTCCGGATTAGCTTTCCGAAAAGCCTCATTCTGCCGGTTACACACATCAACCAGCTCATTGACTCTTTCTGCCTGCTTGCGCCAAGCATCCCCGGTTAAAGTGGTCAACTCGGCTCGCGCTGCCGCTGCAGCCCTAAGATTCTTGGCCGGGGAGCTATACACCGGCTTGCCTGTACCCGATCTATGACTAGTAGCCTTACTCGAGCTCGATCTTGCGGCTCTAGCTAACTCGTCATTGAGGTCCTTACCCCTGTTGCGCAAGTCAACTCTCTTGCGTGGGTGAGGCGCTACTGGAGTGAAACCATCGGTGATACCATTGGCAGCATTGTACTCTCTCATGTCTCTATCAAATGCTTGCCTAGACTCTACCACCAACCGGGCTTCTCTTTGCAACCTCAGGCGCTCTGCCTCTAACTGAGCTATAGTAAGCTCTACATTTGCCCCGGGCGCCACTGGCCGAGCCAACTTTTCGAGGACATCCTCTAAGGGAGCCTCCATACTTGACATGCCAAGTGGGCCAACCGGATCTGGTTTCTCCTTTGGGAATTTCGCCGTCCGAGTCGGCTTGTCAACCGGATCGGTTGGTGTGATCAGCTCCTCGGGTATGCTGTTGCCGGCATCTCCTTTGCCAGCTCCAGCACTTGCTCCGGTCATCATCACTTCCACGCTACTCCCGGGGCGAGCGCTACGCCGTCCGAGAGCTGCGCGGTGAGAAGGAGGATCCTCGGCCACGAGCACCTGCGCCGGGTACTCGCGGACAAGCTCGGTGGTGACGTAGGTGAGGAAGCTGCCGAACTGGATGAAGTGTCCATCCACAGGGAGTGGTCCTCCCGCGAAGCAGCCGGCGTTGTCGCTGATGAAGGTGAACCCGCCGTAGTTGCAGACGAGCCCTGACCGCACTCGCACGCCGGAGCTGGTGACGGAACCCGTCCGGATGGAAACCCCAACCAACGCCACTGCTTGCCCCACGGTGGGCGCCAACTGTCGTGGTGGTGTCACGGCAGATGCCATAGGATGGCTTAAGTTGGGGGCTCGCTGGGACGTTGGGGGATCCGGGGAGGGTGTGCGCGCTCAAGAAGCACGCATGAAGAACAACCAAGAACTCACAAGAACAAGCAAGAACAAGCCAAACCAAGAACAACCAAAGCACACCAAGATGTACCCTGCTTCGGGGCCCTCTTGAGGAGGTAACACCCCTACTGCAGCACTAGCCTACTCTCTTATATCTCAAAGGGAACAAGTACAAAGTGCTCCTCGAGCTGTATGAAGCAACAATGGTGAGAGCTCTAAGAGGAAGATGGAACAGGGGGAAATGAGGCCTCTCCTTCGTCGTCCCTCGCACTGGAGGATGTAGTGGTCTACTTATACACTAACCGGTTTACCTTTTTGCCCCTGGCCGGAGATGATAATGGCATTGCCAAGAGGAAAAGGACAAGCCTCTGCCCCTGTCAATCCAACGGCCGGACTGTCAGGCCTATCTTGCCCCTTCGGGCAATGGCAGCTGTAGCCCACCGGGTCTAGGTCACATCCTCTTTCCCGAATTGGCCGAGTCAGCTCCTAGGTTGCTGCGCTCCCAGGAATCCCGTGGCTTGACCTGGCTGTCAAGTCCTAGCAGGCCTATCTTGCCTCTTCAGGCAATGGCAGGCGTAGCCCACCGGGTCTAGGCCATAGCCCCTTTCCCGAATTGGCCGAGTCAGCTCCTAGGTTGCTGCGCTCCCAGGAATCCCGTGTCTTCTGAGCCTCGGGCAGGAGGCCTGCAGGACCCGTGAACTTTACTGACATTACTCGGCCCCTGTGCATTATCCGACATTACTGGTAAGCCGGGTTCTTCCAGGCAACCCGGCTAGCTGAGCCGGATCTCTTCCAGGCAACCCGGCTAGTTGAGCCGGATCTCTTCCTAGGCAACCCGGCTAGTCGAGCCGGGTCTCTTCCTCTGATCCGGCTAGACTTTGCCTGATGCCTCTTGGTCTCTTCCTGTCTTTAAACATGATCCGGTCCGAGTGATCCGGTTTGTGAGACCCGGATTGACTTTCCATTCCACCTCTTTGCCCTACCCGGGGGCAACTCCCCGACAAACACCTTGAAGGCCGGGTTAGCCGAGTTGATATGACAGCAAACATGGGTGTTCAAGGGAGTCTGTCACTAGATTAGGGTGATTAATGGTTATGACTATGAGGATATCACTTAAGATTGTACATCAGTGGACAATTATCAAGCGTTAGATGCATGCGGTCATACGGTTGATGTTGTTTGGATGGAACCCCGTTCATGCTTTTAATATTACCGGAGATGAGTTAATGTTGCATGGTCAATTTAATATTTGAGTTAATAATCCATAACATTATGACACTATAATAAATATTAGGTGTGTGCATCTATGCTACATAACCAAAGGCAACAATATCTTGCATTTTCAATAAAAATAAAATAATAACAGTAATAATAAGATTATGATCAATGGCTAACGGCCATATGATTTTAGTTATAGAATTTTTAGTTATAAAGATATGTACATTGGCATGGTATGTTAAGCAATATGTAGGTTCCAATTGTTCAATCTCGTGATGTATATGACATATCTATGAGGAGTTAGCAATAGTGACTCACTAGTAATGAAGTTCTACCAGATTATTTGTTGGACACATATTAGGGTCTATCATATTAATGGTTATATAATGTGTAGGTGTGACGATCATTTTATTATGATGCATTATGAATAAGTGTCAATCGAAGAGGAAGGTTCGAACCTCCCGCCCTAAGTGTTCTCAGTTTTTTCTTTTCGAAATGGGGGACATCCCCGAGCTCTTCATCAAAGTGATGCATACATCCATAGTTTCATTAAAGAACATGCCATGTTCAGTGCTAGATCATCAACTTACAGTCAAAGTATATGAAGTAGTCTATAAGAGCATGGTTAATAATAGAGCCCGCTGCTGGCATTGCCATGTCATCATGTATAATAGTTGGCTATATGCATGTACTACTTTATCATTACATGACTTATCTTACACTCACATTATTCCAAGGAGCACGTGCTGCAGCTAGCTCTTGCATGAGAACCCGCTTCCCATCTCTCTCCTCCATGTAACCATAAATATATTATTTAAATATTTATAGCCAACTGACTGTACCTTATTATACTTTTTCTAATGTCAGAATCATGACAAGATAAGAAAGGAAACCACGATTGGGTTGCCCTTCTTCTAGTTGTTTATTTGTTACACGAGAAGTTGAGGACTTGATACTTTGATTTTGCCTTAGACAGTCTCTGTTCTAGGTCAAAAACTGGACAATGGTCATGACCATAGTTTAGTTGTCATTAAATGAGCATTTTGTATTGCCAAATTTGTTTTAAACTTCATGAAACTACGAGTATCTTGTTAAAAAGTAAACAATTGCAAAACACCTATTTCATAAAGCTACAAACTAAGTGTGTTATTTATCAGAGAACTCCAGGCCATGGAACTCAGCCACTACATATTGGCAGCATACGCATGAGACGGACCCCACTTGTCAGCGTCTCAATCCGCCGTTGTGACTTGCTGTTGGACTGAGACACGGTTGGGCCCCTTAAACATTTGAAATACACGCCACACTTGCATCCCACATCAGTAGATCCTAGCTAGCACCCTGAATGAATAGTGGATTGGCAAATGATGTTGTTGATGATCCAGTTAAGTTTGGCTGGGCCACGGCTCTGAAATCCACTCTGGGAGGAGGCAATTTCTCAAACAGGCAATCCTTGATATTTCTGAGGACTCCCCTGTCGTAAGGATTTGAGGAGCTCGAGTACCGTCCTTTGTGCCTCTCATGGCTCGTCTGCAGCAGCGAAGTCCAGGAAATCAATTATTCATCAGCTACGTTGTAAATCATGCCAACGCCAGTTGGTTCCTTTAGTATTCGAACGCCACACAAACTTTCACGTAACTTCACCTGGTTTTTGGCTGCAAGGAAGGCATGGTAGGAGAGGAGGCATGCGAGGAGCCAGACAGCCATGGAGCTGAACGCCGCGAGAGCAACCATTTCAGGCCAATTTCTCAGCACACCGAGAAGCCCTGCACCGGCAGCAGCATCCAACTGCACCCTGATTCTTCTCACGGAGAACGCAAGCGTGTACGTGTAGAAAGCCAGCGCCAAGGCTATCAGCAGCAGGTAGAACCTGTAGTTTCTCTGAACAAAAACAACAACAACAGAATTCAGGCATTCTGAAAACGCCCAAGTGATTTTCTGCCGTTGTGCATATGCACTTGACTCGTACCAGTCCTATACACTGGCCTATCCAGGGGCAGTGGTGATCGAACTTGTCGACGCAATTGTCACAGACGGCACAGTGGGAGCTCCTCGGAGCACGGAAGATGTCGCAGATCTTGCAGTACTTCTGCTTCGTTTCTATGCCATCGACGACGATGCGCCGACTCCTTACTCTCATGACGGTGTTTGTGCGAGCTTCTTCTGTCGGTGAGGTCCGGTTTCTTGGTATGATCCCAGGTCTCTTGTTGCAGTCAGTAGCAGAGTAGAAATCACCTGTCAACAAACTAGCTAGTTTCACAAATGATCCAAATATGAATAGCGAGCATGCAATGCATTCTTGGATAGATGTGGTGTCACTAACGGTTGCTGCCAGTGCGATGGAGAATGCAGCTATCAGGACTGGGTGCTTCGACGAAGGATCAACAACATCGGTCAAGAAGATCCACTCTGAAAGAAGGACCGCTATGGCCGTCAATATGAGGCCTCGAGGGTCAGGTCCACAGATCACACGCCCATCCAGGAAAAACACCTGCATTCCATGGCAAAACAAGGAAATCTAGTGCATCAGTATTCATGAAAGAGTGGGCATTTTTTCGTGACACAAAAACAACCACCGATCCTTTACATTTTTTCCAGGCCAGACTTGGTACACGGTGATCGGGCGATGAGAGCGGCAGGCTTGCCGGTGAAGATCTCCCGAAGCAAGACGGGATCAGAAATCTCGAGTTGTTGGTAACTGCACCTTTCAGACCGCACATTGCAGACGAGCAAGATGAGTCGTCAGGCTGTTTGGTGCACCCTTGGTGTTGGCGGCCCTGTTGATGAATTTCATGAATTGGATTTTCGTGATCAATAGAGTCCATGATGCAGCTTTTTCCTGGTTCTGCGTTTTGGAGAAAGAAGAAGACTTCACGGGAGTGCTACTGGAAGTTACTAATAAAAGGAGCAACTGTCGCAGACTCGCAGGAGGGCAAGTTCAGTTCGTGTGCGGTGGAAGTTACCCACTGGTAAATTGGTGGTCTCACCATTTCTAAGTGCTTATTCTCGATCATCTCTGTCTAAACTAGCTATCAACCAATTTGGAAAAAAATACACAGGATAGAATGACTTCCACTTATTGCTCTGAATCACCTCTGTTTCAATACAAGTCCAATCTTCTAATATTTCTTGAACGTTTGTTCTCTAAAATCATCTTTAACAGCAATTCATAACACGTTGTATTAAAAAAAAATCATGTATTCGATGATAAATACATAGATTTGACAATCGTCTGATGCCAAGAATCAAGAACTACAGGTACATAGAACAAAAGAACTATCCTAGCTAGTACATCTTTCTCAGTGCCTTCTGTGACCAAAAAACTTGCAAGAAGACATCTTCATATCTCTGAATTCTTAGTATATATTCCTGATAGCCAGCTTCTCCCTATCGATCTGCAAAATGATCTTGAGTGGTTCCGCCAGCTTCTCCCTCTCGATCTGTCGGCTACCGCTGTCTTCTGATCATTTGTGCGACGACGGCATGTTCTTCACCTGATCCCTGGCGACGCGCACGGTGCTGAAGGGGTCGTCGCGCGGGAAGTCGCCGTTGTACATGATCTCCAAGTAGCCGTCCTCTGTATCGGAGACAACGACGGCGCTGAGCCAGATAAAGAGGCGCAAGCCCGTGGGCATTGTCCCCATCGGCGTCCGCACGTACACCGTTGTTTCTGTCTGGATGGGCTTGAAGTCGGCCGACGACGGGTGAGGCGGTGGCGTTGCTCGCGAGATCGGCGGCGGGGTAGTGGACTTGTTGGGAAATCCCATGTTGTCGACGCCGGAAACCTTGATGGCGAACGGGATCAGAGGCTCTCGGTACCTTGGGGCAGTGCACCTCTTTGGAGCTTCTCCCAGCGGCACGTACGCGATTGCAGGCGCTCGTGGCGTCGACAGGGACGGCTTCCTGATGGCCGCTGCAGCTGGGTTGCGCGGGATCGGCGCGGGCGACTTCTGGATGACTGCTCTTGTTGCTGCCTTGGGGAACGGCGGCGGAGCAGACGATTTCTTCACGATTCGTCCCTTCGCCACGGCGGCCAACTTCCTGCGCCGATTGAGCTCGCGGTGGATCTCGCTCAGGGCGGCGGACGGGCGCTTGGACATGAGCGCAGACATGCCGAAGGATTTTTGGCTAACACGAAGTAGAGGAGGAGTCGATGGATCGTGCGGAACTTAGGCGCCATAGCTAGCTAGGGCTATATCGATCGAGGGCAGGCCACGGAGGGAAGGTCACCGAGTTGGAGCCGGGAAAGGGAAGCGTAGGAACCAAGCAGATGGCGGGGAAGATCGATTAGATTTTTGAATATTTGGATCGCACGGTGTTGCCTTCGTCTCGGCGTGTCCGACTCCACATTGGCACACTTGTCCTTCGTATTCTTCAGTGGATCAGAATCAGAGCGATGACCGTGCAGTCTGCCACCATGCGCAGGCTCGCCCTCTTGCCGACCAAGAACCAGTCCCCGACGCTGCCGGCGCCGCACCAGGACGTCGGCCACAATGCCCACTCGAAGCGCGCTCGGACGCTTACCGTCGGCGGTCACGCTGCCTTCCATTTCAGCAATTCGATCAACAAACGCAGTGGCACCAGCTCTGAGGCACATCAGCGGTGTCGAAGCCGGCATGAAGCGCGCACGGACGGCGCCAGTCCACTCGCGGGCGCCCTCTGTATCATGTCTGAGCCACGACGCGGCAACAACACCAGCCAGAACTGTCGTCAAGAAACCGTCCAGGCCACGATCACTGCAAGCTTTTGCCAATGTTTCCTCCGTTTTTTACTTCTCCGGCCGGCAAACAGCGAGACAGTCGCGTGCAGGTAGCCTGCCTAGCAGACGGCATGACGGCACATCGGGCACTGGGACTTCCACATGAGCCAGCTATCGATGCACTCCAAATGGAAAACGTGGGAGCAAGCAGCAGCCTCCTGGCGCTCTCACCGGTTTCAAACTCCTGGTAGAAACAACATTCAACACATCGTCAGTTAACAACCTTCTTCCACGATGCTATCAGGAGAGGCAGCTGGAGTATCATCACTGACATGGAGGCAGATAGGGCAGGTGATTTGCCCTGCACCCGCAGTTTCCTCCGCGAGCTTCGTCGCCGGCGGGAGGTTCTCGACGGCGTCCCTCCCAGCGACAATCGCCGGGAAACTCGGATCGATGATGTCGCCACATCGATCTCCTCGGCCACTGTGCGGATCGGCAAGAATTACCAATCCCGACAAGGCGCTGACGGTGCGTTTAGTTCGCGTGGCCATGGAGCAGTCATCGCAGCACCATATGGTCACCAGCGAGTCGGCGAGATCAACGGAGACGAGAGCTCCCGCGATTGCTCCCACCAGCGTCCCCTGCACGAAGCCGTCCTCGTGGATGAAGCCTGACAGGAGACCCACCACGGCCCCGAGCAATGTCCCAGCTGCACGTACGCGATGCACATAATTGAAGTTAAACTTGGAAAGCCAAGTAAGCAGTAACTAATTAGCATCTGTATGTGGTGCACCTGCCCCGAAGACGGCCGTGACGAGGGAGCGCAGCAGCCCGCCGGCGACTCTGGTGGCCGCCGGTATCATCTTTGCTCCGCTTTCACAGCTCTCCTGCGTGCAGTGCTCTCCCTGATTTCAGGGAGTCTGCACTCTGAAGAGAATGGAGACGACGACCCTATCGATTCCAACACCACAGTCGTCAGGACACTCGTACTGAGCTGACTCGACTGGAAACATTTAAAACTACCATAAATATACTCATACTAGTTACTACAACAAAAGAAAATCACGTGCGCTGGCATGAAACGACACCCAGTCCCGACACCTTTCTGCCAGTCTTTGGCAGTTTGGCTGCAGCTACAGCGCACGACACACGGGACATGGATCTGTTGATGGAATTATGGGGAGTGATCTGTGGACATATATGTGTAAAAAAGCGGAAATTCACATCAGCTGCAGATGCACACAGTACTCAAAATACGTATTTTAAAATGTAAAAAAATCTATTATATACTAAATACAATATACGAGGGTCTAATAGAGACACCACGTTAAACCATATCATTACAAATAATTTTGATAGTTGGATCTAAAATTTACGGCTAAAATTAAAAAAAATGATTTACCTAACATAAAGGTTCATAATCCATTACACCGATGGACTTGATAATCAATCACGCACACATAGCAAATAACGAAATCGTGGAATCCTATGACTCTAACCAAACCGTGAAATCGTAGGACTCTTCCATCACCTGTCAATTAAGGATACTATTAGAAGCCATGTGTTCATGCATCTGACACAAGCTCATGTACGTATACAATTTTGTACGAATTTGCCTAGCCAACCAGCCATTATCAACACATCAAAACCAGGCACAACCTATCGATTACATCTAATGCACAATAGCAGAGCTTGCGATCAACTACTCCCTCCGTTCACAAAAGGATGTCTCAAAATCCTTTTGTGAACGGAGGGAGTAGATGGCGATAAGTGCAAGCGTTAATTTTCTCCTCGAGTGTCTACCACCGTCAAATACCATCACAGAGATAGAAAAGATGGGAGAATGGGAGATCCACTAGAGGAAAAAATGGATATGCCGAGCACCGCGAACTCTTGGCAACAATGGAATCCGCTCGCCATATGTGTATGCCTTGAAGTCGCGGAAAGACGGCGGTCGGCTTCGACGAGGCGCATGCTGGATACTGGCACAAATCGCCGCTCGCCCACGTCGGCCACCCCTAAACCTGTTCGTCCAGTGCTTTATTAATATAAAGTAGGTCAGAGATATCTTTAATTCATCTGGAAAATAGAACAAAATATTTTCAAACTGCATATTGGGTGCGACCGTGCATAGCTGCGTACGTTACAACATTGTTATGGGGTTGATAGTTTGCCTTCCTTTAGCTCTTACATCAATCATGTGTCAAACCACATCTACGGAGTTATACGAGGCCTCTCTCACAAACCAGCCAAAGATAGATCACACTGGTAGTCATGTTCAAGGAAGGCGATAGTTTTAAAACCGAGATTGTGTCTTTGAGATCGTGGATTTCCCTATGGTCTGACAATGTTTTACTCGGAAGGCTGCAAATCACCCACTTCAAGTGGATCCCCAACAATAAATACATGATGATCAAAGGGCGTAATCGCAGTAGGGGCGCCTTCCAACGCGCCGTGGAATGCTGATACGAGGTTCGACACGAGGCCTTATGACGGAGAAGATGGCCCCCTGCAGCTAAAGAGTAAGGTCTGGGTCAAACCAGGACATGGAAGATGTTGATGGCGCCCAAGCACGTCTAGATAGGGGTGCGTGCTCACTAGAATGGATCAGGTCCTCCTGACCGGCGTGGGTCACAGAGGCCGCACACTCTCTAGAGCAAGAACAAGACGCGGCTCTGGCCCAAGCATCAGGTCAGGTACACCCGGGCATCCTAGAAGCTATTGTTCGCGTCGGACCTCGCCGGGTTGCATCTACAGCCCCACACACAGGCGGAGCCAGTAGGGGGTCGAGGGTGGTCGACCGACCCGGCTCACTTTTGGCGAAAAAAAAATAGGTGTACCGCATCGCAATCGCATCGCATCCCAATCCCGCATCCATCCCCTCACTCCTCTCCACGCCCGTCCTGGCGGCGGCCCTTCCGCCCACCCTCCCTCGCGCCCTTGCTCCCTGCGGCCCTTCAGAAATCTTTGATCTAGCCAATGTTTTTGCCGATCCTGGAAGTGGCCAAAATCAAGAGACAAGTTTAACAAGACCAGGTGATACTCGTTGGGGGTCACACCATAGAACTCTAATTCGGATTCAACAAATGTGGGATTCAGTCATTGAAGTGCTATGCAGTGTTTCTCATGATGGGACAGATGCCGAGGAGAAAGGTGTGGCTTCTGGTTATATCATATACAAGGAAACCTTTGAATTTGTTATTATCTTGCATTTGATGTTTCGGGTCCTTGGTTTAACAAATGGTTTGTCACAAGCATTGCAATCCATGGATCAGAACATAGCGAGTGCAATGAATATGATTGTCTCGGTGAAAACTCTATTGCAGAAATTGAGAGATGATGGATGGGAGCCTCTATTGCTTGTTGTTATTAACTTTTGTAGTGGAAGAAACATTATAGTACCGAAAATGGATGATAACATTGCAGCTAGGGGTTACCCAAGGAGCTCATGCAAGATGGTTACTTGTCTCCATCATTACAAGGTAGAAATCTTTAATGAGGTGCTTGATAGAAACATAATTGAGATGAATCATAGATTTTCTGAGACTTCTACACGCCTATTATTGTGCACTGCATGCCTTGATCCTAGAGACTCATTCAACACCTTTGATAATGATAAGCTAGTTGAGCTTGCAACTATGTACTCTGCTGATTTCTCTTCATATGATTGTTCTCTACTGGTTGATGAACTGAACATATATGTTGATGTGATGAAGAGAAGTCCTGAATTCGTAGCTTCTGACAGTCTGAGTGATCTTGCTCTCAAGATGGTTCAGAAGAGACAACATTTGACCTTTCCATTGGTCTATCGCCTTATTACACTTGCTTTGACATTGCCTGTGACAACAGCATCAGTTGAGAGGGTTTTCTCGGCCATGAATATTATAAAGTCAGATCTTCGAAACAAGATAGGAGATGATTGGCTCAATAATTTGATGATTTGCTATGTTGAGAAGGAGATATTTGCAAAAATTGATGACAAGAAGATTATGCTACGTTTCCATTCCTACAATGACCGTAGAGGTCATCTTCCTCGACACCTTCGACTTGCCAACATGGATACAACATAGTGGTATGATACTATCTTAAAATGTAGCTCTATTTTGTATGTTCTTGTTATTTATTGTCATTTCATAGTTGTACTTGATGAAATATGCAAATTGGATCAGTTTGGACCTTTTTTTATCGAATGCACTTGTTTTTCTGCCCTGAAAAATTTAAAGCTTATTTTTCTGACCCAGCTCAGTTCAATTCCTGGCTCCGCCACTGGCCCCACAAGGTCACAACCTACTCTTTCAGGATGCAGGCGGCGGCGGATTCCGCTCGTCCGCTTGGTCCGCGCCGCTTCAAAAGCCCAAACGGCTTAGCGGACTGGGCGCGTGATTGGAACGGAATCACGGACGCGGCCCCCTCAGGCCGCCAGGCCTGTCTATCTCATCCGCTAGAAAAAAACACAGCTCATCTCGATCCCTCAATGGAAAAGAAACTGCAGCCAAAACAGGGCACGCCGCCACGCGAGTCACCGCCGTCGGGCCGGCGCCACACGTCTCCGCCCAGATCTTGACCTGCTGCATCTCGCCCATCGCCGTTGCACCCTACTTGTATCCAGCCAGCTCCTTCCCCTCTGCGCCTAGGCTACCCTGGCTCCCCTTGCCATCGCCGCCTGCTGAGCAAGATGGGCGCCGCGGTGGTGGAGAAGAATACGGCCGAGGATGGGAAGAATCTGGCAGAGGAGGTGGACGCAGAGGAGGGAAAAATACCAGCGGGACATGTCTGCCATCTATCCCCATCGATGCAGTACTCGAACGATGCAGCAGGCGGCGGCTTGTCCGCTCTGTCCGTCGGATGCGGAGGTAAACATAACAGGCGGACACGGCGTCCGCTAAAAACCTGGTTAGCATTTGCGGACTGAGGCGGACGGATGCGGATGTCCAACGACGTGTCCGCCTGCATCCTGACTACTCTTTGACATGGAAGAAAAGCTTGTAGCCACCCCCTTTGATCTAAACATCCAAGTGATACTGAATGAGAGTGTAGTTCACACAGTTTATCATATATGAAGCACACACTTGGCTCCGTGTATCACCTTCGTTGTTTTTGCTGTCAATTTCCTTAGGATTTTAAGTGGTAGAAGTGTTTTTCCTTGGGTTGGGTTCCTGCAATAGGACAGTCAGGAGGGATCTTGTTGGGGGTAAATTGTGTGATGCATGATGTTATTGATTCAGTGATAGGTAGGTTCCATGCTAGATTGTTTGTGTGAGATAAAAGTAGAAGGATAAATGCTTTAAATATAGTCTTGGTCTATGGTGCGCCACATGCTAGAGATAAGGAGGCTTTCTAAGCGGTCTAACCGTTTTGCGTAACCTTTGAGCATTAGGACATGTAAAAGAGATAGAAAAATCTGGTAGAAGATTTTCGTGGTGTAATAATCAGGCTTACTCTTGCTAAGTTGGACAGATTCCTTGTTAATACGAAGTGGCTTCTGATCACTCGCCGTTGGGTCCTGGACCTGGGCGTGAAATATGAGGTTTAACTTGAGTTGTTGGTTTTTAAGGGATGACCTGTTTTGAAGTAGTAGGTAAATTGTGGAACGCGTTTCACTTTGGTAAAAGGAATATACATAAGTGGCAAAAATAGGTCGAGGAAAATTAGGAGTTCCTTCAAAGGCTGGGTTATTAACTATTAGTACTTTTATAGGAAACAGAAAGAGGTGTTATCGGTGTCTATTGATAATATTGATAAGGAAAGTTTTAATTCAATTAGGATCAGGTGTGTGCTTCCTAAGCTACTCACCTTCTAGGATCTGTTGATAGTTGATACAGGCAATCACAGATTCCGCCATTACTGGACCTCCGGAGGAAGGAGAGCTGATCTAAATTATGTTCGTCTTAATTTGCTAGATTTAGTAAGTAAAGTTGGTATCAGTTTAGGAAATTCTGTTGTAGAGATAGATGGTATTGTTAATGTGCTTGAGAATTTAGAGGAAACTAGAGCTAGTCTTTTTCAGGCAAGTTACAGTAAAATGATATTAATGCTTTTAGTTACCATTTGTTTCTGTAAAAAATAGAGTAGCAGAGGATGAGGACACCAGGGACTTTTTCTCTGATAAGGTAGTAGTAGATGAGGAACGAGATAGGCGTAAATGGTTTTGTTTCAGTTCGGGCATAAAAATTTTAATAGATAGTTTAGCAGTAGTGTACCTCTTAGTATAAAGTTTTAGTAGATAGTTTAACTTGACTTTCAGTTCTGGCATTACAGTAGCAAGTGCTGTTACTTCCGGCTGGTCTTATTTCAGGTTTAGGCGTACTTTAGCAGATGAAACGTTGGTGATGTGGATTGAGCTACAAGTCTTGTGTAGTGAAGTAATGCTTAGAGCAGAATGAGATAGGGGTAATTGGATTTTGACAAAATCTGGTGTTTTGTAGCAAATGATGAGAGCATAGATCATTTTTTTATTAGTTGTCCGTTAGCTAGGTATGTGTGGAGCGTGGTAGAATGTGCTTTTGACATACGTGTTAATGTAAATTCTGTTAATGTTTTGGTCAGCTGGGTTTTTAAGTTTCCAGCTAGTATGAGGAATATGATAGCTGTAGGTGTAGCGGCAGTATTATGGGCGATATGGAAAACTAGAATTTCGGCTTACTTTGATAAAGTTTTTCCTTATGATCCTAGTTGTGTAGTGGCTAAAGTATCTCTTTGGTTAAGTTTTTGGACCGAACTTCAGTTCTGAGGACAATGCGAGCTGCAAACCAAAGGGGCAAGAGCTCTGCTACGAGTTGCAGCGGAGGTGTTCAGTAGGCAGCAAGTGGGCGCCGCTGACAAGAAGGTTTGCTGTGTAAGCGGAAGAAGGCTGGGAAGTGTGAAGAGAAGAAGAAATATGTAGAGGAGCTTCATCGAGTTTCAGTTTTTCTTTCTTTTAGTTGGCAAACAGCAGCTGTGTTGGTGGTTTATCTGGTGTGTTGGTTTGCAGCAAGTTGTTCTAGCTTTGTAAGGTTGTAGGTTCAGGGTAGGTGGTTTGGTGTTTGAGGCGACAAACCAAGGGGATCTGGAAAATGCTGTATTATCGGTTTCGTTTTTCAATAAAATGAAATCGGGGGCGGAGCCCCTCCATTCTAAAAAAAAGAGAACCAATACATCATAGAGCCATGAAATCTCCAATCCCATCTGAACGGAAGACATAAACTCTCACCCATATACACTTCGTGCAATCTTCAATGGCTCAACTTTGACTGACCGGTATCAAAGGTGATGGACGAGCAGTGTTTGACACCTAGAGTGTCCCAAACCTGTCCATGCGAACAAGTTCCATTTTATTATGGAATTGTACCTTGAAGACGTGACGCATCGATTGGAAGTGATCATCCGTCTCAACATAATGAGGGCAAGACACAATCTCTGATATAAACATAGTTCCACACCTGAAATGGTGATATGGTGATCTTCCCTATGCAAATATTATGTTGCTTTGGACGATAAGAACCTATGAGCGGCATCTCGAAAAACATGAGGTCCTCGTGAGCATAGACATATATGGTGACGATAGGTTTCAGAGCTGACAAAACCGGACAAACCAACAATGCATGCTGCAGATTCTAAATAATCACACAAGCCTGTTGTGCAATCTATCACAAAGTGACATGCCATTCCACATCTGAAGCACTTGAGACCCTTCTTCTTCATCGGTGGCTTGTCCTCTCCGGTAACCACCGCACTTAAAGCTAGATTACTTAGCACTATCTTAACTCTGCAGTCCTAGCGTTGTAACCAATGTTTGTAGTTTAACGATAAAATCCTCCGAAGAAAAGTTACTTTATATATTAAAATAGAAAACAGCAGATTTGTAAAAGTACTGTCTCAATACCAAATCTACTGCAGCGATGGATGTAAAACAGGACGGAGGGAAACGACGGCCCGCAAACAAAGCACTCTCACTAAATTAGATACTAGGAATGCCTAGGCTGATAGCTCCAACTCGTATGGAAGGACCCAGATCGAGCACAACGCACGTTGGAAGAGCACGTCGTCCGTCGTACCTACCACAGGATCAAGACGAGGCCCCACCACAGGAAGAACACAAAGATGAAAAGCACGTCAATCCTCTTCTCAAGCTCTCTTTCAAGATTTCCCGAACCTGGCGATCGAAACACATCAGAAGCAAGCGTTACTTCCACATGACGTGATTGAGATCGGCTAGCAAAAAAAAAAGAGGAAGGGAAGGGGCTCAGGGGTCGACCTTATTCACTTCCTTGGAGACTGCATTGTCCAGCTTCTCTTGCGCGTCCAAGAAAGATGCCATGCCTGCAAAAACCTGAAAACAAAATGTTACATATATACTGTTTTCCTTGGCATAATCCAGATATGAAATGCTCTTTGTGTTTGTTTATTACAAAAAAAATTACCTATTGCAGCTCGAGAAGCTTCTTGTTGAGATCCATGCCCGCGGTGTACCATTGCTTGATCTCCTCCACTGCAGCGACGATCTGTACGCCGAGCCAAGTGCAGGTTTATCAAGCTCCAAGTCAGTGGTTACTCCCAGTGACATGAGACGTACAACAACGGTAATTAATTAGTGAAATAACAAGAGTGCATTTAATTCACCTGCTCTCGGCCTGTTCCCTGCAGTTTATTCTCGGCCGTCTGCACGATGCTAGCGGCGTCACTCACGCGAATCACCTAGTCATGTTTTGTGGGGGTGAGATGGGATCGAAGAGCAATATGGGGTTACTTGTACATAACTAGCACACTAGTTACCTCGCCAGAAAGATTTTTTCCAGTGACTGTTCCAGATACATTATTCAGGGTTGTCATGAAACGGCAAAAAGAGAAAAAAAAAACAAAGTCAAATCATACCGAAGTTACGGGCCAGAAAGGGGATCAAGAAATTGGAAGAAAGCTCAGTTCCTGACCTGTGGAAATCCTCCTCTGAATGACTTCTAGGTACTCTTGCTCGATAGTTTTTCCCAGATTCTGTAACAAAAGTACATTACTATACCGAAATATCTTAAATTGTTTTTGCACAGAAGATGGATATCTACTAAGGTAAGCACACCTGTAGATCGCTCTTTCTTTCTTTGAGCTTTGTCTTCAGCGCTCTGGAAGCACCAAAAGCTAGTCAGATTTCACCCCTTTTCGCTAACAAGGAACACATGAATTGTTTTCTTAATGCATCAAATTAATTTGGACTAGCTGGTAGTGTTTCTCGAACCCAACATATCTGGATGTGTTTTATAGCTCATAGTTATTACTATATGCTACACTAAGAATACTATGTTTACGCTAGATGATTTATCTCTCAAGAAAGAAGATGGATTGCAGGATCAGAGACTGACAGATCAGAAAGCCTTCATTTTTATAAATGAAACAAATGGCCGTTCCTTGAGATATGGATGAAGTTCTTACATGATGAGCTTCATCCTTGAGATATCAATGGTCGTTCCCATCTCACACCCTGGGTTCTTTCTGTTTTCAACATTCTGCAACGGTGAAAGGAGGAGTGAGGTGTGTTCATATTTTGCAGGTTTGGACAGGTTTATCTCAGATCAGTACATTTCTTATCATTTCCTCAATTTAGCTTTCATGGTATGTGCCATCTTCCGCACTTCAGCAATGTCTTCATCCATGCGCCCCTTGATTTCTACATGGTGTACATGTCATAGAAATTCAAGGTAGATCGTACCACTTAGAAATGCAAGATGGAAAAAGGGTAGGTTTGGTAGGGTAGGGTAGTGCCTTGCTCATACGGCAGGCCTCCTCTCTTTATATATGGTACACAAAAGGGTACAGGTACATGGTATGATACAATACACATATACACGGTTAGTTGCCCAATACATACAGTTTATCACCCTCCCTCAATCTCAACCGAGCTATGAAGGTTGAGATTGTGCCTACATGACTGAAATAATGGTAGTGGTAGAGGCTTGGTAAATATGTCAGCTAACTGATCCTTGGAGGAGATAAACTTGATCTGTAGTAGTTTCTGCGCAACCCTCTCGCACAAAATGATAATCCACCTCAATATGTTTTGTACGAGCATGGAATACAGGGTTGGAAGATAAGTATGTTGCTCCAATATTGTCGCACCATAAAATAGGTGTGCGACTCTGAGATACACCAAGTTCATCCAGAAGTGCTTGTACCCAGATCAATTCAGCAGTGGCATTGGCAAGTGCTTTGTATTCAGACTCCGTACTCGAACGAGACACCGTAGCTTGCTTCCGAGCACTCCAGGTAATGAGATTACCACCATAGAAGATAGCATAGCCCCCGGTTGATCGCCGATCATCAGGATTGCCAGCCCAATCAGCATCAGAGAAGGCGGACAGAAGGTCAGGAGACACAGTAGGACGTCTCAAGCGTAAGCCATCGGACAAGGTCGCCTGAACATAGCGAAGGATGCGCTTAACCGCTGACCAGTGAGTACTCCGAGGGGCATGAAGATACTGACACACCTTGTTCACTGCAAAGGCCAGATCAGGTCGTGTCATGGTAAGGTATTGCAAACCACCAACAATACTGCGATATTTGGAAGACTCCTCAGCTGAAAGAGGAGTACCACTAGTAGAGGACAGCTTCTCAGATGAGATCATCGGAGTAGGAGAAGGAGCACACTTCAGAAGACCAGCACGCCTGAGTAACTCAGAGGCATACTTGCGCTGAGTGAGGAGAAGGGCACCATCCGAAAACTGAACCTCAATGCCAAGAAAGTAGTGGAGCTGTCCAAGATCCTTGAGAGCAAATGAACTCCGCAACTGATGAATAAGGCGATCAATGGCAGTATCTGATGAGCTGACCACAATAATATCATCCACGTAGACTAACAGGTAGAGAGTAATGTCAGAACGTCGCAGGATGAATAGGGATGTGTCAGCTGTAGAACTTTGATGTCTACGTGTGCTTCTATTCTTGTAGACAGTGTTGGGCCCCAAGAGCAGAGGTTTGTAGAACAGCAGCAAGTTTCCCTTAAGTGAATCACCCAAGGTTTATCGAACTCAGGGAGGTAGAGGTCAAAGATATTCCTCTCAAGCAACCCTGCAATTAAGATACAAGAAGTCTCTTGTGTCCCCAACACACCCAATACACTTGTCAGATGTATAGGTGCACTAGTTCGGCGAAGAGATAGTGAAATACAAGTAATATGGATGATTATAAGTAGTAACTGCAATCTGAAATAAAATGGCAGCAAGCAAACATGTAGCAGAACTTGTTGTAAACGGTGTTTCAATGCTTAGAAACAAGGCCTAGGGATCATACTTTCACTAGTGGACACTCTCAACAATGATCTCATAACTGAATAAGTAAAAGCTACTCTTAAACACTCTCTTGTTGGATAACAAACACCATTCATTGTGTAGGGCTACAAAAGCACACCTCAAGCCGGAGTAAACAAGCGCCACAACGTCATAAAGGAATCACACACGGTGCACACACTGTCACCTTTACACCGTGGAGAGTACCGGAGTTCATATTAAAGTAACCTATAGAGTGCATAATAGATAAAGAGTAACATCTACATATTCAACTAGATTAGCACAACTGAACACAAGTAAATACTACTCGGGATTATTCTCCTTCTTGATGAAGCAAGAGTACTATGCGTAGGGCTGCAAAGCACACCTCAAAGTCTGAGTAAACAAACACCACAATTCCCAAGAATAAGCCATGATAAATGTCTAAATTATTCATAGAGTCACACAAGTACCCACACTGTCACCTTGATACCGTGTTGTCACAATGACTCCAGAAACTAGACAAAATCACTTGAGTAGCATAAACATTATTAATGTATTCAGCGATACTAGCAATACACATGATCACATAAAGATCACACCATGTGAGAGAGAGATGAACCACATAGCTACCGGTAGAGCCCTCAGCCTCGGGGGAGAACTACTCCCTCCTCATCATGGGAGTCAGCAGCGGCGATGAAGATGGCGGTGGTGTCGATGGAGATGACTCCGGGGGCAATTCCCCGTCCCGGCAGCGTGCCGGAACAGAGACTTCTGTCCCCCGAAACTTGTCGTCGATGGCGGCGGCGCTGCGGAACTCTTCTGGAAATATGACTTGGTATTTTAGGGTTTTCGCGTCTGAGGGAATAATAGGCGAAGGGGCAACGTCGGTGGAGGCTCGAGGGGCCCACACCACCTGGTGGCGCGGCAGGGGGCCCACCCGCGCCGGGTGTGGTTTGGCCACCTCGGCGCCCTCCTTCGTCTCTCCTTCGGACTCCGTGACGGCGCTGGAAAAATAGGACGTGGCCTTTTGTTTCGTGCAATTCCGAGAATATTCGCAGAAGTACTTTTCTGAAACCAAAAACAGCAGAAAACAGGGAACTGGCACTGTGGCATCTTGTTAATAGGTTAGTCCCAGAAAATGCATAAAAGTGATATGAAGTGTATATAAAACATGTAGCAAATGGTATAATATAAGCATGGAACATCAGAAATTATAGATACGTTGGAGACGTATCAAGCATCCCCAAGCTTAGTTCTACTCGTCCTCGAGTAGGTAAAACGATAACAACAAATAATTTCTGAGGAGACATGCTTTCACACAATCTTGATCATAATATTGTAAGCATGTAAGCTGTGATCAAATCATTCAAGCAAATGTATATAGTTGATATAAAGATAATAAAGCAAGAGTCAAACAAGCTAAAAGTTTTCATGAACTATTGCTTCAAAGACATGAAACCGTACAAGGTTCATTAAAGATGATTTAAGTATCCAGCATAGGAGTTCTATCCTTCAATCCAAGCATCAAGCAAATTTTCATAACATAGAAGGATTCAGCCAAGTAAACATAAACATGAACGTCATGAATCAACTGTTTCGAAGTCTACTCAACCGGTGAGCGCAAGCATTTGGTATTGGCACCATGATGTTATGGCAAAGAGAACATTAATGGGGGTTTGGAAGGCCAATGGAAGAAAGTCTCACAAAGCTATAAGTGATCATTAGACAAGAGGAAGTCTTATAATCGAAGCTATGTAAGGAGTAGTGATTGCCATGCAACGGATGCACATAGAGCTATATGTGTATGAAAGCTCTCCAATGGAACTAGTGGGGGTGCATCCAACTTGGTTGCTCATGAAGACCTAGAGCACTTTTGAGGAAGCTCATCATTGGAATATACAACCCAAGTTCTATAGTGTAAATTCCCCACATAGTTATACTAGTAGAACATGAAAACTCTCTCACATGGAGTATAGGTGCTAAACATGAGCACAAATGATGACTATGAATACTGCAGGTGCTAAACATGAGCACAAGTTGATAAAGGATAGTAGTGTTGCCCCCTTTTTCTTTTTCTTTTTTTTTCTTTTTTTTTTTTTTTTTTTTCTTTTTCTGTTTCACTTTTCGATGGCCTCCATGGCTCTTTTCACTTTCAGGGGCAACATCTAATATGACAACACACTTTTTGGTACAAATAACTCATAATGAACAAACATGATGTATAAAACTGTATGCCTCTGCCAGTGTAGCAGGATGTGCAATGATCTAGCGTAACATGGGTAAACCACACATCAGCTGTATAGAATCATGCAAAGCAATATATAAGTGATGAATGACAACAAGTCATGTAATGTAAATGGAAGTTGCATGGCAATATATCTCGGAACAGCTATGGAAATGCTGTGGTAGGTAGGTATGGTGGTGTTTTGAGGAAGATGTATGGGCTTATGTGTAGGAGAACAAGAGGAAGTCCTCCCACGGGGTTGGATGTACTGGCGAAGTATGCACAACTCTCAATGTGAGCAGAAGGCAATGCACAGCACCGAAGAGGCTAGCAAATATGGATGGTGGAAGTGCCAAAAACCGTAGCTTAACATTAGTCAAAAAGAACTCACAAGTTTATTGCAAACAACTAGCAGGTTCAACATTAAGAGCATGATTAAAATTCACTCCAAGAAGGGCCGTTCACGGCGGTACAAGTACCCCGTTAGATCCCTCGACCTTCAGCACAACTTAGTTATTACAATGAACTTTCAGACATGGAAAGCTATCAAGTCCAACTACACCTTCAACAATTTTAGAGTTTGTAGTACGGTACAAGCTTAAAGACAACAATCCACTAATGATTTTAACTTAATTAACCAGCAAGCTTTACCATCTAAATACTCAAAACATTTGCAAAGAATCAAGTTATCAAAGTTTCAATGATCTACAAGATTATGCAAGTTTTCATACCACTACCACATGCAGCATTTTCTTTCTTCCAGCAAACACCAAACAACTTACTTAAACATAAACTCTCCAAATGATAATATAATGCAGCAAGAGAGTATTTATAAACACGTGCTAACAGCTCGAAGAGATGCATGAAAAACAGGAGCTAAAAGCACTGCAGTAGCTAGTTAAGAATACTCAACAAATATAAGTGAAGAACATGAGTATTCACATGAAAAAGCGGAGCGTGTCTCTCTCCCACACAAGGATTGCTAGGATCCGAATTTATTCAAACAAAACAAAAATAAAAGCACACAGACGCTCCAAGTAAAGCGCATAAGATGTGAAAGAATTAAAATATAGTTTCACTAGAGATGACCTGATAAGTTGTTGATGAAGAAGGGGATGCCTTGGGCATCCCCAAGCTTAGACGCTTGAGTCTCTCTGAATATGGTTGGGATGAACCACGGGGGCATCCCCAAGCTTAGCTTTTCACTCTTCTTGATCACATAATATCACCCTTCTCGCTTGATCCTTGAAAACTTCCTTCACACCAAACTCAAGACAGTTCTCATTAGAGGGTTAGTGCATAATCAAAAATTCTCATATTCTGTAATGAACAATCATTCCCAAAGCTTCTGGACATTAGCTACAGCCACCAATGCTTTGTGGAGCAAAGAAATCCACACAAACATCGTAAAAGAGCGAATGCAAAACAAAAGGCAGAATCTGTCAAAAACAGAACAGTCTGGAATGACGAATTTTTTCGAGGCACTTAAGTTGCTCAGATGGATCTGGCCTAAAATAATGAAAGTTGCGTACATATCTCAGGAAGATGCGTGATTTTTTAGAATTTTTGAATTTTCTACAGGGAGAAAGCTCAAATCGTGACAGCTAAAAATCTGTCACTGCGCAGAAATCCAAATCTTGCATCAACTTTCAATATAGAACTTTACTTGGCACAACAATGCGATAAAATAAAGATACAAAGGAGTTGCTACAGAAGTGACAAAACCTTGACTCAAAAAAAATAAAAAAAATAACAGAAAATAAAAACAATGGGTTGTCTCCCATAAGCGCTTTTCTTTAAAGCCTTTTAGCTAGGCATAGTGATTTTGATAATGCCTCATATATAAGAGTTGAAATAAGAGAGCATCAAAAGCAAATATAAAACATTTAAATCTAACACTTCTATGCAAGGAGTCTTGTAAGAAAAAAATCAATGAAGCAAAGTGACTAGCATAGAAGCAAAACAAGTGTAACTTCAAAAATTTCAACATAAAGAGAGAGACTTAATATTATTGTGATATATGAAATCGTGTCTCCCTCTCTCATAAGGACCAGTAGGTCTTAAAGTACCCAGCAAATAAAAGCAAATCAAGAGAAAGCTCAAAACATTCATCATAAAGAGAGTTTAGTAACATGAAGATTTCTATAACCATACTTTCCTCTCTCAAAATAATTTTCAGCGGCATCATGAATAAACTCAACAATATAGCTATCACATAAAGCATTCTTATCATGATCCACATGCATAAAAGTATCATTACTCTCCACATAAGCATAACATTTCATTAGTAATAGTGAGAGTAAAAGTATCACATCCATCATTGTAATCATCATAAATTGGAGGCATAGAAATAATGAATTTTATCCTCAATAGTAGATGGACTGAAATATCATATTCATCATTGTAAACATCATATATAGGAGGCATATCATAATCAACATAAACTATATCCTCAATAGTAGGTGGACTGAAAATATCACAATGATTATAATCATCATATATTGGAGGCAAAGTATATCAAAGCAAATTTCCTCCTTAAAGCTTGGGGGACTAAAAATATCATATTCATCACAACTAGCTTCCCCAAGCTTAGACTTTTCCATAGCATTAGCAATAATGGTGTTCAAAGAATTTATAGTAATACCATTGCTACCATCATGCAAACAAGCCTCCATAGGTTTTTTAATTTTCTCTTCAAAAGCATCATGTCCTAATTCAATATAAAGTTCATAAAGATCTCTAATTTTTTTGTTGTTTTCCATTAAGCCTAACTAGTGAAAATAAAAACAAGAAACAAAAAGAAATAATTGCAGAATCTAAAGGAGATACCTTCCACACTTACCTCCCCGGCAACGGCGCCAGAAAATAGCTTGATGTCTACGTGTGCTTCTATTCTTGTAGACAGTGTTGGGCCTCCAAGAGCAGAGGTTTGTAGAACAGCAGCAAGTTTCCCTTAAGTGAATCACCCAAGGTTTATCGAACTCAGGGAGGTAGAGGTCAAAGATATTCCTCTCAAGCAACCCTGCAATTAAGATACAAGAAGTCTCTTGTGTCCCCAACACACCCAATACACTTGTCAGATGTATAGGTGCACTAGTTCGGCGAAGAGATAGTGAAATACAAGTAATATGGATGATTATAAAGTAATTGCAATCTGAAATAAAATGGCAGCAAGCAAACATGTAGCAGAACTTGTTGTAAACGGTGTTTCAATGCTTAGAAACAAGGCCTAGGGATCATACTTTCACTAGTGGACACTCTCAACAATGATCTCATAACTGAATAAGTAAAAGCTACTCTTAAACACTCTCTTGTTGGATAACAAACACCATTCATTGTGTAGGGCTACAAAAGCACACCTCAAGCCGGAGTAAACAAGCGCCACAACGTCATAAAGGAATCACACACGGTGCACACACTGTCACCTTTACACCGTGGAGAGTACCGGAGTTCATATTAAAGTAACCTATAGAGTGCATAATAGATAAAGAGTAACATCTACATATTCAACTAGATTAGCACAACTGAACACAAGTAAATACTACTCGGGATTATTCTCCTTCTTGATGAAGCAAGAGTACTATGCGTAGGGCTGCAAAGCACACCTCAAAGTCTGAGTAAACAAACACCACAATTCCCAAGAATAAGCCATGATAAATGTCTAAATTATTCATAGAGTCACACAAGTACCCACACTGTCACCTTGATACCGTGTTGTCACAATGACTCCAGAAACTAGACAAAATCACTTGAGTAGCATAAACATTATTAATGTATTCAGCGATACTAGCAATACACATGATCACATAAAGATCACACCATGTGAGAGAGAGATGAACCACATAGCTACCGGTAGAGCCCTCAGCCTCGGGGGAGAACTACTCCCTCCTCATCATGGGAGTCAGCAGCGGCGATGAAGATGGCGGTGGTGTCGATGGAGATGACTCCGGGGCAATTCCCCGTCCCGGCAGCGTGCCGGAACAGAGACTTCTGTCCCCCGAAACTTGTCGTCGATGGCGGCGGCGCTGCGGAACTCTTCGTGGAATATGACTTGTATTTTAGGGTTTTCGCGTCTGAGGGAATAAATAGGCGAAGGGGCAACGTCGGTGGAGGCTCGAGGGGCCCACACCACCTGGTGGCGCGGCAGGGGGCCACCCGCGCCGGGTGTGGTTTGGCCACCTCGCGCCCTCCTTCGTCTCTCCTTCGGACTCCGTGACGGCGCTGGAAAAATAGGACGTGGCCTTTTGTTTCGTGCAATTCCGAGAATATTCGCAGAAGTACTTTTCTGAAACCAAAAACAGCAGAAAACAGGGAACTGGCACTGTGGCATCTTGTTAATAGGTTAGTCCCAGAAAATGCATAAAAGTGATATGAAGTGTATATAAAACATGTAGCAAATGGTATAATATAAGCATGGAACATCAGAAATTATAGATACGTTGGAGACGTATCAAACTTGTAAAGCCAAGGCCACCAAGAACCGAGCTAAGGCGGGCATGCCAAGCCCTAGGAGCCTGTTTCAGTCCATACAGAGCCTTATCAAGGCGACATAAATGAGTAGGCTTGCTAACATCTTCAAACCCAGGGGGCTGACGCATAAATACTTCCTCATCAAGAATTCCATGCAGGAAGGCATTTTGGATATCCAACTGACGAAGATGCCAACCGTGAGTGAGAGCCATAGATAACAGCAAGTGAATGGTAGTGGGCTTAACAACCGGACTGAATGTATCTTCATAATCAAGGCCATAACGCTGTTTGAACCCCTTGGCAACAAGACGCGCTTTATATCGTTCAATAGAGCCATCAGATTTTTGTTTCACTTTGAACACCCATTTGGAGTCAATAATATTCACACCTGATATTGGAGGGACTAGGCGCCATGTCTTATTGGCTTGAAGAGCAGAGAATTCAACTTCCATAGCATCACGCCAATGAGGACAAGCCATAGCTTCACGATGATCACGGGGCTCCGTCAGGGAAAGATCAACAGTATGTGCTAACCGATGTGCAGACCAAGCGAAGTTGGGATCACGTTGTTTCGGTTGCCGTATGCCACGTTGGAGACGTGTGGTAACTCCACCTTGTACTGGAACTGGAGCTGGTTGAGGAGAATCATCAGGCGAGGCAGGAGTAGCAGCAGCCGTTGGGGCAGAGTCAACGGAGGCAGGAGATGGGCCGTCCGTAGATGGGCCAGGAGCGCGCTCGCGCACAGGAGTGGCGAAGACATCCTTGTCGCTGATCAGCGATGGGTCTGCATGGGGGTGTAGCTCAGGCACATGCAGATCGTCGTCAGGGCTAGGATCAACGTCTCCAGCCGCAACAGCATCATCAAGAAGCTCCAAACGAGAACCGAGATGTCGTCCTGCACCATGGTTAGCTAGCAGCAAAGGAGTATATGCGGCATCATCAAATTGGTCAGGACAGAGAGAAACTGTGGAGGAGTTTTGTGGTGTAGGTTGATTGGGTAATTGGGAAAAAGGAAACACGTTCTCGTCAAAGACTACATCACGAGAAATATACATGCGATTTGTAGGAACATGGAGGCATTTATAGCCTTTGTGGAGAGAGCTATAACCAAGGAAAACACATTTCTTAGATCGAAATTCTAATTTGTGTTGATTGTAAGGGCGCAGGTGAGGCCAACATGCACGGCCAAAAACCTTGAAAAAGTTATAATCAGGAACTTCTCCTAAAAGACGTTCAAGGGGAGTTTGCATATCAATTACACGACTAGGAAGTCGGTTTATAAGAAAACATGCAGTGGAGAATGCATCACTCCAGAAACGATACGGAACAGAGGCATGTGCAAGGAGAGTTAAACCAGTCTCCACGATGTGTCTATGTTTCCGCTCAGCGGTGCCATTTTGCTGGTGTGTATGGGGGCACGACACTCGATGAGAGATACCTATGTCCTCGAAAAATTTATTCAGCCTATGATACTCCCCCCCCCCCCCCCCCAGTCAGTTTGTACATGTAAGATCTTTTTATTTAAGAGACGCTCAACATGTTGTTGAAATTGAAGAAATATGTGGAACACATCTGATTTGCGTTTAAGAAGATAAAGCCAGGTAAACCGACTGTAAGCATCAATAAAGCTAACATAATATTCATGTCCAATAACAGAAGTTTGACCCCAAACATCAGAATATATGATCTCAAGTGGGGATGTAGTAACACGAGTAGAAAGAGAAAATGGCAACTGGTGACTTTTGCCTTGCTGACAAGCATCACAAATTACATCTTTATTAACTGACTCTGACGGAAGTTCATGGTGATGCAAAATATGCTGGACTATCGGAGTGGCTGGATGACCTAAACGCGAATGCCACCTCGAACGGGACACCTTGACACTGCTGAACACATGCTTGGAGATGGACGACGACACATCAAGATTATAGAGACCTCCACGGCATCCCCCTCTAAGAAGAACCTCCCTCCTACCTCGATCCTTAACAAAGAAATACGAAGGGTGAAATTCAAAGAAAACATTATTATCGTGGGAGAATTTTTTTTACTGACAAAAGATTACGAGTAACAGATGGTACATGGAGAATGTTTTTGAGATGTAAAGGATGTGATGGTGTATGAAGGGTGGATTGACCAACATGAGTAATGCGCATACCTGCTCCATTAGCTGTGTGAACATGGTCTTTTCCATGGTACTGTTCCTTCACATGAAGCTTGTCGAGCTCGTTGGTGAGATGATCCGTGGCGCCGGTGTCAGCATACCAGGTAGGATCCACGGGGAAGGTCGAGGTAGACCCGTGGTGAGTAGTCACGTTGAAGGCCGCAATCTGCTTCTCCATGTAGCGTCCATCATTCCCAGCGCCAAGAAAGTTACGATCATAGCGCCTGAAGCAGCAGGAGGCAACGTGCCCCACCTTGGAACATATCTGGCAGGTGGGACGGTTGCCATTGCCACCGCCAGAAGGAGCTCCACGCCCGAAGCTTGGGATGGGCGGTGAAGAAGAGGACCCCGGTTTGGGGTATGAAGGTTTTCCCTGCTTGGAGTCGCTTTTCTGCTGCTGGAAGTTCTCGTGATACTGCTGTTTTCCACCTTGAGGTGGCGCCCTGGAGCTGTAGTTCGCCGACATGTGCATGTCAACAGGTACCTGCGCCTTTCGCCCTTCAATGCGCTGCTCAGTTGCCAGCATCTGAGAGTAGATGTCTTGGAGCGGCATGGGATCGGTGAGAGCACGGGCAGACACAACCTGCACCAAGGCGTCATAATCCTCATCGAGTCCTTTCAACAGGTAACCAGTGAACTTGGGGGTGCTGAGGGGCTGTCCAATGGCCGTCAGAGAATCAGCCAGCAGTTTCACTTTGTTGTAGTAGGCGGTGATGGAGGAATCCAGTTTCTTGGACTCTTGAAGTGCGCCGCGGATCGCCATGGATCGGGCGGTCGTCTGAGAACTGAAGCTGGACTCAAGTATACGCCATGCATCGGCAGAGGAAGAGGTGAAAAGGAGTAACCCCTGAACCTCAGGACTAGATGTTGACATGATGGCCGAGCTGATCGCAGCATCCTGCTGGTGCCAAGCAGTGAACTAGGGGTTGTAGAGTAGTGGTGGAGCCTTCGCATCTGTGGCCAACTGCGGGTTCGCGATGGACTCGGGCGGGCAGGGGAAGGTGCCGTCGACGAAGCCGGTCAGTAGCTGGCTGCGAAGAGCATGGGTCACCTGTGCTTTCCAGTACAGGTAATTGCCTGGGCTGAGGCGGATTGTAATCAGCGGGGCGAAGTTGAACGGCCCGCCCGATGAACCGCCTGAGGAAGACGATCCACCACCGCCGAAGCTGAGGACTGGGTTGGAGAGCCTCGTGGTCGACTTGGAACCAGCAGAGGCCATGGACATTGGCGAGGAGGTAGTCATCCTCGATGCAGCGGAAGGAAGATTGGAGAGGAGGCAACGATCGAAGGAGACGAAGGCAGCGATTTAGGGTTTACGCCGCCGCCGGCTCTGATACCATGACAAAAGGGTAGGTTTGGTAGGGTAGGGTAGTGCCTTGCTCATACGACAGTCCTCCTCTCTTTATATATATGGTACACAAAAGGGTACAGGTACATGGTATGCTACAATACACATATACACGGTTAGTTGCCCTATACATACAGTTTATCACAAGAGCATGAATACAGGTGAGCAGGTGTAGTCTCCACCTTTCACTGTAGCAGATGCAGTAACCGATATGAACTGCTGATTGGCTTCCTGCAGGTGGGAAGAATTGAAACAAAGCTGATGAAAAATGCAAGGAAAAAATAGAGGAAAAATAAATTGCAAGTAGTACACGAGGAAAACAATTGAGTTGGGGTGCCAAAATTCAATGAAATAAGCATTATTATCATAGAAAACATGAGTGGGCTTAAATGCGCCGCTTGTCGACTGAGAAAAGGTGATGAGGAAGAGGTGGAAGGATCATACGTCAGTCCTCCTCTCTTTATATATATGGTACACAAAAGGGTACAGGTACATGGTATGCTACAATACACGTATACGCGCGGTTAGTTGCCCTATACATACAGTTTATCACAAGAGCATGAATACAGGTGAGCAGGTGTAGTCTCCACCTTTCACTATAGCAGATGCAGTAACCGATATGAACTGCTGATTGGCTTCCTGCAGGTGGGAAGAATTGAAACAAAGCTGATGAAAAATGCAAGGAAAAAATAGAGGAAAAATAAATTGCAAGTAGTACACGAGGAAAACAATTGAGTTGGGGTGCCAAAATTCAATGAAATGAGCATTATTATCATAGAAAACATGAGTGGGCTTAAATGCGCCGCTTGTCGACTGAGAAAAGGTGATGAGGAAGAGGTGGAAGGATCTGATGGTGAAGATGAACTAGACCTATGTGAAGAAGAGGGAGAAGAAGTAGTATGTGTGGTCAAACGTCTTTTATGCTCAACCATGCAACCAGAAGAGACACAGAGGAAGACGATATTGGAAGCAAATGCACTGTTAATGGCAAGGTATACAAATTGGTAATTGATAGTTGCAGTTGCGAGAATTTAGTTTATGAAAACTTGGTTAATCATCTAAACCTTGAAACTCAAGACATGTTGTGACCAAAGGACGGCGATGTGTTCTACCTTCAGATTCTGAATCATGTGTGCCGTGCTGTCCAGCAACGCCCCAAACTCGTTAATCTCCTGGAAGTAGCGCTGAGGTCCACGGACTGAAGTAGTGTCCGCGTGCAGATGCCCCAACTCAATGTCCCGCTCACCCATGGCAGGAGAGGCCTGCAATTTAGATGAATTGTTAGCTACAATATCAACAATCACGAAGAAAAGAACCTAAAGTTCCTATGATCTAGCGAAACAAAAAATAGGAAAGGAAGAAAAGGAACTGCATGTTGAGCCTTGCGCAGAAACAAGCTTGTAGCGCTGCCGATGGAGGGGAGACGGGAGGTGAAAAGGAGAAGAGAAAGCTGAAGAACTCTGTGGCTGCCGACGGAAGTTGCGATCGAGGCAGTCATATACTCCCCTGCAATAGCTAGCAGACAACCAACTGACCAAGTAGACTCAAATCAAAAATTAAAGACCATGTGAGTCAGTGTGACTCCCCTGCAGGCTGCAGCAGTTGGCAGAGGCTTCGCCAGTGAGTTTTCCGTTTTGGAGATACACTACACCTCGTGATTAAACGCGGTGCGAGGATAGTACCAAAACTTCCGCGAAACTTCTCTCTCACACACACAGACCACACTGGGAACACACAAATGCCCGGACCTGCAATCCAATTGCGCAATGCAGCTGACGGTGTTGTCCATATTGGATCGGTGTTCGGTAGCACCGTGTTCCTCTCTTTACTCTTTAAAGAGACGGTGAACAACGGTCCGTAGCAAACGCATCGTAGTCCTATCACAAAAGTATAATATCGTGTCTTGGAAGAAGCAGTTTAAAGATTTCGTTGTAATATGTAGTCATATCTCTACCATGTACTATTCGATACTATAATATATCATGATATTGATTGTAAAAAAAAAGCAAGCAATATCACCCCACGTATGACCAAATATGGCTAGGCTTCTGCTCAGGAGCGTGGCAAATTTGACAAAATTGACCATTTTTTAAACTTATTTCACAAAATAGACCTAAATTAAAATTATTTCACAATCTAACCCTTTTTCATGGCGGCCGGCCCTGGGGCGCCATGCTCTAATGCACGACGCCCCGACAAAGGGCGCCGTAGACCATGCCACGTCCGGTTAGACGGGCCCGCACGTCGATAGCATGGCGCCCCGGCCTAGGCACCATGCTTTTTTTTCGAATTTTTTTGTTTTTTATTTTTCACTCATGCAACATATGCACTATTTCATACAAAAGTTAAAATTTAAAAGTATCACATTTTTTGTGTTATTACAACCCATAAATTTGCTAAATTATTGAAGTAGGCTTGCAAAAAAAAAGGGTAAGGAGCACTTGCTAAATTTACTACACCAAGCTGAAATTGCACCTTTCGTGACGGAATAAAGTCTGCACGTTGCTTTTTTTGATTCTATTGAAAAAAGTAACATACAGACTTTATCGTGTCACGAAAGGTGCAATTTTAGCTTGGTGTAGTAAATTAAGCAAGTACTACTTACCCTTAATTTTTTTGCAAGCCTACTTCAGTAATTTAGCAAATGTATCTTTACTATTAAACTATTGCGAGGGCAACCTCTTAACACCTTCAAAATAGATAAATTCATTGTTCGTACATACGAAACGATGGGCCTATGGCCCTGTAAACTGAAGGGTGTCGTAGGACTTATAATTCCTTAAGTAGATTAATCCATGGATGGTAGCGCATGTACTATTTTCCCAAACATTGTATGTTGTACACTACTGGTTTGTGTGTGTAATCGTGAGTATTTTCGTAGTTGATACAATCTTGATTATATTCTCGCAATAATAATACAAGATAGAAAATAACATCCTTAGATATCCACCACACATGTTAAATCATATAAGTATCACCTACGTAGGAAACATATATAATCTCTGCCCACATTTGTACTGTGCTGTTTTCGAAAAAAAATGAGAATTTTGAAGTCAACATGCACGACTCAAATTGATATTGTCAATGCGAATACATATATGGTCGTGAAATTTTTTATGTAGTTTATAATAACAGCAATGCCTACATTATATTTATGTAAATTTATGAGAATATACCATTTCTTGCATGTTTTGTATTAACCACATTAAAACATTCATTGGATGGTGTTATTCAATTTATGTTGATATATCAGTCCTGACCACTTAACCAATCGCAGCCAAAGGAGTAACACATGAACAATAATTAGGAATTAAGTATGCGGATGGGCCATCTACAATTACTGTAGAGCCGGAGGATATCAGTAATCGGTGATCTGCTTCATGCTCCGTATCACTGCCGGCGTTGCCGTGCGTATGCGTGTTGACTGGGACGGCAGGAGCTGACTGGGAGGTAGCTGATCTTCCTATTTCCTGCCTCGATGGTCGCCCCCACCATGGAAGCAGCGTCGTGAGGGCTATGTCCATAACTGAAGATGGCTCGTTGAACGTCGGCGCTAGGGCATCACAACACGATCCGTCGAGGACGGCGACGCTGTAGAGAAAAGGGAAAATAACCTAACCGAGGAAGCTTTAAGTTTTTCTTTTTCTTTTCACCGGAATAGCAAACGAAACGGTTTTTACATAATGGCATAGGTGGGTAATTTTCAACTTGAGTTATCAAGATCAATTGGCTGTGATTTACCGGGGTAAAAATTAGACGGTTGGATGTTTCTGATTATTGTGGTAATTTCTACTCCCTCCGTTCGGAAAAGGATGTCACAAAAATGAACTATAGATAGATCATTTTTGTGACATCCTTTTCCGAACGGAGGGATTTCTGTAATTACTGGTTATCCCATAATTTACTTTTAATATATAATAATAGATGGGAGTTCAACGTACGTTCCACATTGTTGCAGTCTGAAGCCACCCTCATCCTTTGCAAGAGAAGATCAGCAGCAAGTGCTAGCCCTTCCCTGCACGCCATGGATTCAAGCGTTTCCGCATCAGTCACGCCACGTAACACTACCGAGGACGCGCTGATGAACTTACCATCCGTGTCGCGAACCACAGCCGCTACTGCTGCCTTGTCTGTGTTCTTTGAAGTTGTAGCATCAACGTTTATTTTGACCATATCAGATGGTGGCGGGATCCAAGCGGGACCTGGAGATGACTGTCCTCGCCCTCCCCGCCCTCTGGTGTCAGCTAGTGCAACCACCTGCAAATCTGCTATAAACCTCTCCACGAAGCAATTCGTCGACAGCGGGCTTTGGAAAATGTTTTCGTGAATTGCTTTCCGCCTTGCGTGCCACACTGCACACAAGGTAACCAACGTCCTTGTCAAATCAGGGTGCGTTAGGCCTCTGATTTTGATCGCCAGCCAGGCCTTGGCGTTCGGCTCCTGCAGACTCCCTATCAAGTCTGTGATTTCGTCTGGTGCAAGGGCCCAAACTGAACGCGCCATATTACACTCTAACAGAGAGTGTCTCCAAGAATCCTGCTCCCCACATAACGAACAAACTCGATGAGGAGCCATGTTCCTGTGGTTTAAGACATCCATTGTCGGAAGAGATTGCCTAGCGAGCCTCCAAAGGAAGACTTTGATTTTCGAGGGTACTTTAACTTTCCAAAGTTCAGTCCATTCCTTATGTCGCTCCTTTTCTCCCGACGAACCGGCCCGCTCGTCAAGCCAAGCCGTCCTTTGCTCTCTAGTAGATACCAGCATGCGGTATGCGGACCTCACCGAAAAGATCCCGCTCTTCTCATAATTCCATGCCCAGAAATCTTCTTGTCTTATCGTGCTCAGCGAAATTTTCACAATTACTTCCCTGTCCATAGGCAGGAAATAGGTGCAGATTTTCTGCATATCCCACGACCCCATGAGAGAATCGATCAGCTCGCTGACCATCTGTGGGGGTTCATCGCTGATACATGCGATAGGCCTAAGCATACCCTCCCTTGGCAACCAGTTTGTATTCCAAATATGAGTACCTTCTCTGGTTCCAATTCTTCGAATGAGCCCATGTTTCAAAACCTCTTTCCCATCACAAATGGCATGCCATATCCGAGAAGAAGATGTGCCTAATTCTGCATCCAGAAAACTGCCATGTGGGAAATATACCGCCTCGAGTATGCGTGCACTCAGCGATGTCGGATCCTCCAAAATTCACCACGCCTGCCGAGCAAGGAGGGCGAGATTGAATAACTCGATATCACGGAAACCAAGCCCTCCCAGATGTTTGGGCTTTGTCATCTCTTCCCAGGAGACCCAGCAAGTGCGTCGCTTGCCTTCCTTGCTTCCCCACCAAAACTTGCGCAACAAGCTGTTGATATGTTCACATAATCCCATGGGAAGTCTGAAACAAGACATAGAATACGTCGGAATCGACAGGGCCACTGCCTTGATTAAAACCTCTTTCCCCCCTGCCGACAACAACATCTCCATCCAGCCTTGTACCCTCTTCCATACCCGGTCCTTCAGGTACTTGAAAACCCCATTAATCGAGGTGCCAACATCAGATGGCATTCCCAAATATTTCTCACTCAAGGAAACATCATGAACATTTACTATTGCTTTGATCTCTTCCCTGATCTGGTTCTGTACACCTTTTGCAAAGTGGATTGAGGACTTTTCCAAATTGAGTTGCTGCCCCGACGCACTACAATAAACATGCAGCACATCTCTCGCCTCCTGAGCATTCTCCCTGTTCGCTTTGAAAAACAGCAGGCTGTCATCTGCAATAGTAAGTGACTAACCACCGGTGCCAATGGCGCCACTCTAATGCCACTTAAGTTCGATGACTGACTTCTTGATTTTAAAAGGCACGAAAGGCCCTCTGCTGCCAACAAAAGGAGATAAGGAGAAATAGGACCACCCTGACGGATGCCCCTGGAAGGTAAAAAACTCTCAAGCTGATCACCATTAAATAAGACTGAAAAAGATACAGTCGTTACCAGGCGCATCACCATCTCCACCCAGCGTTGATGAAATCCCAATCTCAGCATAATAGCACGAAGGTAATCCCACTCAACCCTGTCATATGCCTTCCTCATGTCCAGCTTTAGAGCACAACATCTGGTATCACGAGCTCTCTTGCGCTTCATGAAATGCAGGCACTCGTATGCCATGATAATATTATCCGTGATCATCCATCCAGGAACAAAAGTATATTGCTCCTCTGAAATAATCTCCGGTAGAATTCCCTTCAGCCTGTTCGCCATAACCTTAGAGGCTATCTTATAAATCACATTACACAAGCTGATCGGTCTGAATTGCCCAAGTTCTTCAGGATTTGCCACCTTCGGTATAAGTACAATAAAAGTTTTATTAATAAGCGATGGGTCATCCTCCCCTCTCAAAACCCTCAACACCACTGAGGTCACCTCATTACCACAAAGCTCCCAATGTCGCTGAAAAAAATGTGCCGGAAATCCATCCGGTCCTGGAGCCTTTGTGGGGAACATCTGGAAAAGAGCCTCCTTTACCTCCTTTTCCACAAACGGTTTTAGTAAACCGTCATTCATCTCGGGGCTTACTTTAATTGGCACTGTATCAAGGACACCGTCCATATTCTGCGTACCCTCCGATCAATACAAGTTTTTATAAAAACTCGTAGTAACACTACCCATCTCCTGTCCATCTTCGGTTGTGGTTCCATCCGGCTTTCTCAACTTTGTAATTTTATTCTTCTTCTTTCTTTGACTAGCACGTAGGTGAAAAAACTTCGTATTCTTGTCCCCTGCTGTCAACCATTGTATCCTGGATCTTTGTTGCCAGAGAGCATCACACGCACCACCTCTGGCATTTGTTGTAGTATGTATATCCTCAAAATTTATAGCTCTCCACATCCTTTTTTACTTCCTTGCATTTCAGAATGGATGTGCCTCGTCCTCATATCGCTGCTGGCACAAAAGACATAACCTCTCACATTCTACGCTTTCTCTGAATATTAGTACGCAACGGGATGCTGTTATGAGCTAGACGTTAATCATACTTGTGAGGTGCCGTCAGTTTCCAAATACTATGCCAATTGAACCTGTCCTCTCATACCACATCCTGAAGGATTGTGCACACTCACCATCCTTTTTTCTGACAGACTTTATATGCTCATTTCAATTAAACACTCCTTTGTTATACCAAGCAAAAATTCTCAAAATAGACACCGAATTGGCAATTAAAATAATGATGCCTCCATTGCTATTATTTTGTGGACAAGTCCTAGTATCATGGTTATATGAAGTGTAGCTTATTTCCATGGTTATATTATTTCCAGCTTTCCATTCAAGGATTAATCTCAATTGCTTCTTGTGACATGCTGATTGAAACTGGTAAAGTTTCCGTTGTTCTCGTAGATAGTTGAGGTCAATGGACAATTTTCTTACTTGCTCCATTTGCAGGATGGAAGCTGAAAATTGTTATCATGCTGGAATGAAAAGTACGAACACTTGGATTTACTGGATGATGGAAAGGATCCCGGTTATATAGGTAAAGATTGTGTCTTAGTCTTGCTTGAAAATTGTTATCGTCATGAGAAACTAATGTTTGTTTGGTGGTGTGCTTGGCACTTACGAAATGATTGTATCTTTGGGAAAGGAGACCTTTGTTAATGTATCTGTACATTTTGTGACAAAGTACCTTCGCACTTTGCCAAATATTAAGGCTGGAGCTATGGGCAAAAAAGGAAAGAATCTGCATGTGCCGGAAACAACGCAATGTACAGGATCCGACTACACAAAGAAAACTCACTGGACTCTTGATTCAGGTTGGCTGAAACTGAACAGAGATGCAACTTCACTCTTGACACGGTTAAGGATCATGGGGAGCAGTAAGACGAAAGGTTTTTATTTTTTATTTTGCACTGCAGCTGATAGCGCCGAAGCTTTGGCTTGTTATGAGAGTTTGAAACAAATTGTGGCAAACTGTAATATGTTGGTGCAGGGTGAAATCAAGGCTGTTTGTGAGCTCTTTGCGGTAGTGGTTTTCTGGAAGATTCATAGATATTCAAATGGTTTAACTCCTGGGTTAGCTCAGTATTTTTGTGTTGTATGGTTGTGCTCCAACCTGAGCATTTATATTCGCGTGTGATTGAGTAATCAAAATATGTTGCCTAATTAATACAAAGCTCAGTATTTTTGTGTTGTATGGTTGTGCTCCAACCTGAGCATTTATATTCGCGTGTGATTGAGTAATCAAAATATGTTGCCTAATTAATACAACCCCTGTTTTTTTTAATGATTTAGACTTGTTGGAAACATGCACCTCTATGTACTCATTACATCGTAAGTGATTTGTTTTTCTCAATGGCAATGGAAAAGCACGTGACAAGAGAACTCAAAGGAGGTGTGATTCCTGCCGCGGTGAAGATCCTTTGCAGTAAATTGCCAGTCAAGTTAGTCCAGCTTCGATACTTCGGTGGGGCGCGGATTTCGGATGAGTGGAGCAGGTCGTGCTAGCCCATTGGACGTGTTATTAAGAGCAACTATACCCAATGATTTATTTTTAGTGACCGCCAAGCGTTCCGTAGCAACACACGGGCATTTAGCTAGTGTGTTGTAGAAAAATGAGATATATTTATCTTCTGTATGACATAATGCATATGTTGCATGAGTGAAAAATAAAAAATCAAAAAAATCAAAAAACAAAAAAAAATCGGGAAAAAAGCATGGCGCCCCGTCGGGACGCCGTGCTAGTAGGCATGGTGCCCCGTCCCGAGGCGTCATGCTATCGACGTGTGGGCCCATCTAGCCTAACGTGGCCGGGTCGACGGCGTCTTTTGTCGGGGCGGGGCGTCGTGCATTAGAGCATGGCGCCCCAGAGCCGGGCGCCATGAAGAATGGTTAGATCGATTCTGATTTGGGTTCATTTTGCGAAATAATTTCAAAAAGAGGTCAAATATGTCAAAATTGTCCAGGAGCGTAGTGGCTTGCCATGCCGCAAACCCTATTCATCGCCTTCTGCGAGTCAGAACATCCGACTCGCCCGCGTACGTTCCTTATGTGGGCCGGCCCATTAGTTTTCTCAACAGCGAAAAGAGAGAAGAAAATAGTGCAAACCCTATTCAACGCCTTCTGCGAGTCAGAACATCCGACTCGCCCGCGTACGTTCCTTATGTGGGCCGGCCCATTAGTTTTCTCAACAGCGAAAAGAGAGAAGAAAATAGGTTGGGGCGGTCTGATTCGAACCCAGGACGTCCAACATACAAAGGACCGAGCGCAAACCACTGCGCTAGCCGAATGTCATGTTAATTTGTCATTATGTGACGTTTTATTGTTTCCTTTTTCTCGGTTTCGGTTTTCTTTTCTTTTTCTGTTTCTTTCTTTTCTCGTTTTATTCTTTCATTTCTTTCTTTTTGTTTCTTTTTTATTATTGCTTAGTTTTATTTTCCTTTATTCAAAAATATTTCCTTTTTATATTTTCAAAATCTCAACCATTTTCGTTTCTATTTTTTGAACTATTTTCAAAATTTGAACCAATTTTTAAATGAACTATTTTAAAATTGGAACCATTTTTCCAATGCAGAATTTGAACCATTTTTTAAAATGAACCATTTTGAAATTTGGAGACATTTTCAATATCGGAACCATTTTCAAAAATGGAACCATTTTCAAAAATTTGAACCATTTTCAAATATGGAACCATTTTTTAAAATGAACCATTTTCAAATTTGGAACCATTTCAAAATTTTGAAAATGGTTCCGATTTAAAAAATGGTTCCTTTGTTGAAAATGGTTCCGATTTAAAAAATGGTTCCTTTTTTGAAAATTGTTCCGATTTAAGAAATGGTTCTTTTTTTAAAATGGTTTCGATTTTAAAAATAGTTCCATTTTTTAAAATGGTTCCGAATTAAAAAATGGTTCCCTTTTTGAAAATGGTTCCGATTTTTAAAAAGGTTCCTTTTCTCAAAAAGGGTTCCGATTAAATAAATGGTTCCTTGTTTGAAAATGGTTCCGATTTAAAAAATGGTTCCTTTTTTGAAAATGGCTTCGATTAAAAAAATGGTTCTTTTTTTGAAAATGGTTCCGATTTAAAAATGGTTCATTTTCTGAAAATGGTTCCAATTTAAAAAATTATTCCTTTTTTGAAAATGGTTCCGATTTAAAAAATTGTTCTTTTTTAAAAATGGTCCTGATTTAAAAAATGGTTCCTTTTTTGAAAATGGTTCCAATTTAAAAATGGTTCCGATTTAAAAAAAATGGTTCTTTTTTAAAATGGTTTCGATTAAAAAATGGTTATTTTTTTAAAATGATTTTTATTAAAAATGGTTCCTTTTTTAAAAATGGTTCCTATTTAAAAAATGGTTCCGATTTAAAATGGTTCCAATTTAAAAGATGGTTCCTTTTTTGAATATGGTTCCGATTTAAAGAATGGTTCCGATTTAAAAAATGATTCTTTTTTTGAAAATGGTTCCAATTTATAAATGGTTCCTTTTTTGAAATGGTTCCGATTAAAAAATGGTTCCTCTTTTGAAAATGTTCTGATTAAAAAAATGGTTCCGATTTAAAAAATGGTTCCTTTTTTAAAAATGGTTCCGATTTACAAAAATATTCATTGTTGAAAATGGTTCAGATTATGAAAAAAATTCCAAATCGTATGGAAGATTTGTTCATTAGTAAACAATTTTCGAATTTTTTTTCGACAAATTTTTCCGCACGCTGGTAAGATTTATTCGTAATTCTAGAAAGAGTACGCGATCATCCATTTCTGTGTCGTACGAAAAAAATCTTTTTCGAACTCTGGAAAGAATGAAGAAGCGCGTGGAACGAACTGAACGCGACAAAAACAAGCAACCGTTCCGGAATGGGCCTTCGCGGCATACTGGGCCTGCGCGTCGGACAGCCGTACGCGGGCGAGTCCTACATAGAGCTCGCTAAAGGTGAGATTTCGTGGAGCACTATATATGGGCCTTCTCCTACCTTGAGAAGGGTACCACGACCAGAAATATCCTGCCCACCATTGTTGAAAGCTTGAAACTCCTAGATCTCTCTCCCTACCCACTCAAACACCTTGTCCTTCTAGGACTTGGGAGAGTTGTCCTAGATCTACACTTCCACCAAAGCGATTTGTTTTCCCCATCCATTCCTTTTGAGGAACTTGTTACTCTTGGGTTCATTGGAACCCTAGACGGTCGTTGGTCGTTCTTGTGGCTTTGGGAGCGAGGGGACTAGCCGGGAGCCTCCAATTGAGTTGTGGAGTCGTGCCCCGGCCTTGTGATTCTTGTGGCTTTGGGAGCCGTGGGAATTTGGTGAGAGCCTCCAATTCGGTTGTGGAGTGTGCCTCATCCTTGTAAAGGTTTGTTGCCGACCTCGAGGGCATCATATAGTGACTCGTGGAACTCCTCATTGGAGGATAACACGAGGGAGATACGGTGTGCCATATCAAGGCTATTCGGGGCTCACTTGTGACCCCGCACCGCTCCAACGAAGACGTAGCTTCCATTGGGAAGTGAACTTCGGGAATCATCTCCGCGTCACCGTGTGGTTATCTCTTAACCTTCCTTTACTTGTATTGCTAGCTTAACTTGTTTAGAATATCTTGCTAGCTTGTTTATTGCTCATCATATAGGATTGTTCACCTAGTTGCATATCTAGAGAACTTATATTTGAGCAATTCCCAATTTGATTAAAAGAAAAAGAAAATTTGTAGTTGCCTATTCACCCCCCCTCTAGTCAACCTACTCGATCCTTTCAATTGGTATCAGAGCAAGGTCTCTTTATTAAGGGCTTAACAGCCTAAAGAGGAGGATGACTAGCGAGGAGGAGTTAAAACTTGCTAAGGAACAACAAGAGAAAATGATCAAGAAAAACTTGAGAAAGAACTAAGTGAAGCGGGGATAACCCTACCGATGATAATGCCCCGGTCACCATGAAAGCCATGATTGAACTCTTTGGGTTCATGAAGGCAAAATGGTGGACGATGTGTATACTCGGGTCATTAATAATCAAAATGCCTCCTCATCAACCGATGCTCTACGTTGAGGCCTTGGTTGATAAGGATAACAAGAGAAACCTAAAATTAATGAGAAGCCCCCTCATAACTTTGCTCCACCTACTTCATATCTCACTCAAGTTCCACCCACCCAACCTCATATAACCAACCTAAGTAGACCGCCTCCTAAGCTTGATAATACTCGTTATTTCACTTGGAAGAAATCTATGGAGTCTTATTTTCGCAGCTCATCGGTGCATCTTTGGAGGGTGGTACTCAAGGTTACAACCCGGTTGATCCCACCAACTTGACAAAGCAAGAAGAGATTGATGAACAACTTGATGCAAACGCCAAATACATCCTTGAGAGTGCCATGACCGCCAATGATGAAGATCAAGTGCGAAATCTCAAAACCACCAAGGAGGCTTGGGATTTTCTCTCATCGGTATATGAAGGAAATGAGGGCATTCAACGCTCCAACGACGCCATCCTTCAACATCAAGTGGACAACTTCATCATGCTAGAAGAAGAGACACCATCGATCTCTTCCGAAGACTCACCAAGCTTGTTGTGACCATGAGGGAAAATGGAAAGAAGGATATGGATGATGAATGGGTCAAAGCCAAGTTCCTCAAGACCATTGTTCCATACAATGAAAATATGGTGATGAATCTCCATGCAGAGCGGACTACAAAACAATGTCTCCCAATGACATATTGGCACAATTCGTCACCTATGATACCTTGAAGGCCACTTCCAAGTCTTCCATCAACCAAATTCGTGGCACGAAGAATCTTGCCTTGAAGGCCCATGTGGAGAACATCCAAGATATGAAGAAGGCACGGTTGTTGATCGTGAAGAAGATTTGGAGGGTGAGCTCAATGAGGTTCTTGCTCTTGCCGCCACCAAGTTTTGGAACAAGAAGAATTTCAAGAGCAACCCCTCCCCACCAATGAAAAGAATGTGCTTCAATTGTGGAAAGGACAATCACCTTGTGAAGGATTGCCCTTATGAGAGAAGGGAGGATCATGGTGGTCAACTCATTCTAAAGAAGAACAAATACCACCCCAAGCCTACCTTCATCAAGAGATCACCTCAAAAGGCTCTTGTGGCATCTACACAAGAGGAGTACGAGTCCGGTGGCGAGGAGGATAATGACTCAAGTGAAGAAGTAGGAATGGCGGCTCTTGCAATGGGCAAGCTTCCTCCTTCATTGGCACCCCTCTTCTCCGCCCCGAACGACAACAAGATCTCCAAGCCTATGTGCCTTATGGCCAAGGAAACAAAGGTGATTTCCCCACCTAAAAGTATTATCTCCTCTAACCCATCTCTATTGGATTGTGTTGAGGATGTAGGGAAAAATGAGGGTGAGGACAAGATTACCCTCTTTGTGAACAAACTCCAAGGTCCAACCAAGAAAATGGTTGAGGCTCTCTTGTATCAATATGGAGAAGCCAAGAACCTCTTGAGGAAAAGGAGGTTAGGATTTGTGAGCTCGAAGGGCATGCATGTGATCATGCCGATAAAATTGGTGAACTAGAAGATCAACTTGTTGAGGAACAATTGTTCCGGGAGCAACTTGAGGAGACACAAGCCAAGGATATCCAAGGCAAAAGAAACCGTGAAACCTCTATTCAAGTTGCTAGTGATCTAAAAGTTAAAAATGATGAGCTTGTAGAGAGTCATAACAAACTCTTTGAGAGTTTTGAGCAACTTAGGGAAACCCACAAGGTGACCTCAAGTGAGCTCACCAAGCTCAAGGAGTCATATGCTAAATTACAAGCTCAATACATCTATGCTAGCTTCACCACATCTCATAATGATAAAGATGCAAATGCTTGTACCTCTAACCCTTTGTGTGTGAAGGCATCTCTTATTGAGGAGAACACTAGGTTGAAGGCCCAACTTGAGAAGGGTCTAGCCACTTGCATCCAAGGGGAGAAGAACCTCAATGATCTTTTGAGCAATCAAAAGGGAGTGGTTGGCAAGGAAGGACTTGGGTTTACACCTAAGTCCAAGAAGGTCAACAAGAAGAAGAAGAAGAAGCCTACTTCCCCTTCCAAAGATATTGTTTTTGTGAAGGAGGGGGAGTTGGCCAAGACAAATGCAACCCCATTATGATGGTGATGCCACTAGGGGCAATGCCACTCACAATGACTTTGCGGGAAAATACAACCCTTCATATGTTCTTATGAAATCTAGAAATGGTTGTGTTTTTGCTAAATATGTTGGCACTTCATATGGAGATGATTATCACTATGCTATTTGGGTTCCAAAGACCCTTGTGACTAACAAAAGAGGACCCATTCCAAAATGGGTACCTAAATCAAAGACTTGATTTCTTGTAGGACTTTTCTTCCGGTGGATCTTCATGGCTCATTGATAGTGGGTGTTCATCTCACATGACCGGAAGCAAAGAATAGTAAAGGGCTTATTGAAACAATTACTCACATTCTCTCATGTCACCGTTGGGAACAATGCAAGACTTAAGGTATTGGGATATGGCAAGGTAGTGATCACTCCGGAGTTATCCATTGAGAAGGTCCTCCTTGTTGAATCCCTTTCATATAATTTACTTTCCGTTGGTCAATTATGCAATGCCGGTTACACCGTTATCTTTAATAAATACCACGTGACCATCCTTTTCACACAATCTCTTAAAGTAGCCTTTGTTGGATTTCGTGAGAACGGTTTGTATGTGGTCGATTTCTCGAAAGAGACCACTCAAATTGCCACGTGTCTAATGGCTAAATCCGACAAGGGATGGCTTTGGCATCGCCGGCTAGGCCATGTCGGTATGAGAAATTTACAAACTCTTGTGAAGGGTGGACACGTGGTAGGACTAACCGATGTTAATTTTTCCAAAGATCGTCCTTGTAGTGCTTGCATAGCCGGAAAGATGCATGAAAAGAATCACCCCAAGAAGACCATTATCTCCACTAAGAGGCCTTTGGAGCTCCTTCATATGGATCTCTTTGGGCCTCCCACATATGATAGTCTTGGTGGCAAGAAATATTGTTTGGTGATTGTGGATGATTATTCAAGATATTGTTGGACTTTCTACATCAAGAGGAAGAGTGAAACTCAAAAGATATTCATTGACTTTGCAACCCTAGTTCAACGCCAATATGACTCCAAGATTTTGGCAATAAGAAGTGACAATGGTACGGAGTTCAAGAATTACACTATGGATGATTTCCTAAGTGGGGAGGGCATTCAACACCAATATTCCGCTGCATATACTCCCCAACAAAATGGTGTCGCCGAAAGGAAGAACCGCACTCTTATTGATATGGCAAGAACTATGTTGGCCGAATTTCATTCCCCATACAACTTTTGGGCCGAAGCCATCAACACCGCTTGCCACTACTCAAACCGGCTCTTCTTTCGTCCTCTCATGGAAAAGACACCATATGAACTCCTTATCGGTAAAAAGCCAAGTGTCTCTTACTTTCGTGTATTTGGTTGCAAATGCCATGTTTACATTAAAGGTTGCAATTGCTAAATTTGAATCTAGATCTTTTGATGGTATTCTTGTTGGATATGCCGCAAACTCTCATACTTATAGGGTCTACAACATATCCACCGGATGTGTTGAAGAATCTATGAATGTGGAGTTTGACGAGGATAATGGCTCCCAAGCGGGGCATATTGATCATGATGATGTAGGTGATGAACCTCCATCTCAAGCCATAAGAACTATGGGCATAGGAGAACTTATTCCTATTGAAGAACCTATTGTTGATACTCAAGAAGAGGAACAAGCTCTACTCAAGTTGAGCCATCCACCTCAACAATTGATCAACAAGATATACAAGAACAACAACAAGATCATGATCTTCATCCACATGAACAAGAAAATGGTCAAGACCCACCCAACTCTAGTGGAGAACAAGAACATCATGAACCCCCAACTCCAAGAACTCCACTTCAGGTTGACCATGAACAAGATGAAGGCAATGATGAAGATATTTATGATGGTGAAACATTTGGTCAAGCCATGGAACGCCGAGTCATTCGGAGGGGACAGTATGAGACTTATATTAGGTAGGAGAACATTCTCAAGCAGCTCCCTCGCCTTCCAGAAGACCCCCCAGCGACTGCTCCTCTTTCTTATGATAAGTGGAACAAGGACTCTCAGTTTCCATGGGCTCAGCTTGACACTTATCTCCTAGAGACAGCTCCTGCAGGCCCTTCCCGGACTTCCTACACTCGTGCTCCTAATTATGAGTATGCAGAAGACGATGATGCTGAGTATGAGGACACGGATGGTGGTGATGATGATGCTGGCGCTTCCTCTGAGTCAGAGTGATCTACTAGGGACGTATCATCGCTCTTTTCCCTTTTTGGCGTTTCGATGCCAAAGGGGGAGAAGTAGTTCTACTAGGTCTCCGTGTGGGATTTGCATGGGTTCGGGCACAAGCATATGCTTTTACCATTCTTATTGCGCTTGTGTCCATTTATATGTCAAACTTATTCGTGTTGTGTTTTTATGTGGAACTTATGTGTGTGAACCTTTGTGCTTAAGTTGTGAGACATATGGATTTCTTATATGGTTATGAGGTGTATCTTTGTGCTATGGTTTATCTCTACTCTATTGTGCACAAGGTATAGTTTTCTCTCAAAGCTCAACCTATATTGATATGTCTCTCATGAAATCTTGTATCTAGTTTCCTTACTATTTGGAGGTGCTCTCCACCTATATGTGTTGCATTTGTATTCCAATGCAATTTAATTTTATGCACACATTCAGGGGGAGCTTCTCATGTCTTAAGCTCGGGAAACTAGGTAATATATAATTATGCTTTCCTTGCAAATCCTAGTGTTGTCATCTAACACCAAAAGGGGGAGATTGAAAGGACATTTCTTAATCCCTTGTGTTTTGTGTGTTAGGCAACAACACTAGTGATGATTTAATATGTGAATCAAGTGATGCAGGTTTTAGGTGATTAAAACATCTTTGCATCAAATCCAAAAAGGGAGATGAAAAGAGCTTGTATTGTTGCTGAAGAACGGGAATCGGATTATCCGATCAAGGCTGACTCGGAATATCCGATTCTCAAGGATTGCTCGAATTCGGCTAAGGACCTTAAAGCAACCAGTTTTCTGGCGTACTGAAGTTTTCCGGAATATCCGACTCTGGTTGATTCGGATTATCCGATTGTCAAGGATTGCTCGAATTCTGCTAAGGACTACAAGCAAGCGTACTGAAGTTTTCCGGAATATCCGATTCTGGATGATTCGGATTATCTGGTGGTGTCGGATTATCCGGTACTCATTTGAATCGGAATATCCGACTAAGGACTACAAGCAAGCGTACAGAAGTTTTCTGGAATATCCGATTCTGGTTGTTTCGGATTATTTGGTGGTGTCGGATTATCCGGTACTCATTTGAATCGGAATATCCGACTCACCTTCTGCAACGGCTAGATTTCGTGGAGCACTATATATGGGCCTTCTCCTACCTTGAGAAGGGTACCACGACCAGAAATATCCTGACCACCATTGTTGAAAGCTTGAAACTCCTAGATCTCTCTCCCTACCCACTCAAACACATTGTCCTTCTAGGACTTGGGAGAGTTGACCTAGATCTACACTTCCACCAAAGCGATTTGTTTTCCCCATCCATTCCTTTTGAGGAACTTGTTACTCTTGGGTTCATTGGAACCCTAGACGGTCGTTGGTCGTTCTTGTGGCTTTGGGAGCCGCGGGGACTAGCCGGGAGCCTCCAATTGAGTTGTGGAGTCGTGCCCCGGCTTTGTGATTCTTGTGGCTTTGGGAGCCGTGGGAATTTGGTGAGAGCCTCCAATTCGGTTGTGGAGTGTGCCTCATCCTTGTAAAGGTTTGTTGCCGACCTCGAGGGCATCATATAGTGACTCGTGGAACTCCTCATTGGAGGATAACACAAGGGAGATACGGTGTGCCATATCAAGGCTATTCGGGGCTCACTTGTGACCCCGCACCGCTCCAACGAAGACGTAGCTTCCATTAGGAAGTGAACTTCGGGAATCATCTCCGCGTCATCGTGTGGTTATCTCTTAACCTTCCTTTACTTGTATTGCTAGTTTAACTTGTTTAGAATATCTTGCTAGCTTGTTTATTGCTCATCATATAGGATTGTTTACCTAGTTGCATATCTAGAGAACTTATATTTGAGCAATTCCCCAATTTGATTAAAAGAAAAAGGAAATTTGTAGTTGCCTATTCACCCCCCCCCCCCCCCCTCTAGTCAACCTACTCGATCCTTTCAAACAACAACAACAACCAACAACAACCAACAACAACAACAACAACAACAACAACAACAACAACAACAAGCAGCATGAGGTTAATTCTGACCATACTGGATCTTCTTAGTCTGCTAGTTCTGAGGTTCTTCCTGTGGTTTCCATTCCAGAACAGGAACTGATACTATATATAACAAGCTCATTTGCTTTATAGGGATCTACGCTATTTTATAGAAAACTGGGTAGCCCAAGTTATGCTTCATTTGCAACCTAGCTGGTCATCATGTGCATAATTGTCCTGATTGGCTACTATAGTCGTGCTAGCTCAGGTTTGGGGTTCTATCACATTGATGTTCCTGATATGAGTGAAACTAGATTGCTCAATTTGAGCAACTGTGGCTTGATCACTGTAAAAAAGGCAGCATCTTTGACCAACTTCATTGAAATCTTCTGCAAGAACAAGAAATTGCCTTAGAAACTGAGAGAGCTAGATTCCAATACATTCCTAGTGAAACTCAACATGGAAAAATGTGAAGGACCTCTGTGTGTTTCAGCTTTGACTTGGACAAGGAAAGTGTTTACTATGTTATTTACGCAAAAACGGCAATAACGATCAATCAGACCTCTTGTTTGTAAATTATAACTAATCAATTTGTGAATCTGGAGTTTGATTCATGTCAGATCCCATGGTTTTAGATCTCCCGGGGCTAGATTTATAATTTCATATTGCAATCAGGCATTTGAAAAAGGGTAATCTGAACATTTTGTCAATAGAGTGGCAAGGTGATTCGAGTTTCGTTCTAATCGAAGAATAGTGTTATATATCCGAGGAGAGTGCAATAGATTTCCGGGTTTCAAGATGTCCTTTCAGAATTTAAGTTTTTGGAACAGTTTAAATTTATAAGTTAATAAAGATTAGAAAGTGTATGACCACAATGCAATTGAAAATAAAGACATAATTGAATTATGAATAATAACTGATAATATTAAATAATTAAATTACATTAGAAATAGTTGATACGTGCAAGATCTCTTTATTGATCTTCGTAGTTAACATTTACGGAACATTAAATTATTAAATTAATAAAACAAGATTGCAATGAATAAGAAAATGCAAACCCTAAACTAATCTTGATCTTCTTTTATTTCACTTACAAAACAAACACCAAAATAGAGAAACATTTTGTTATGTTAAAATTGTTGCCGTCGCCATTTTAGCAAGGCAATTTTTTAATCTTTGTAACCATGGGCGTATCAACTGGGTGCCATGTGGCACCCTCCTATAAGTATATAGAAATTCATTTAGCTACTAATAGTTGAACTAATTGTTGCTAAATACTACTAGTATTTGGACCAATTGTTGCTAAATGCTAAGTATAATAATGAAGTATTAAGCTTGACACTACCACCAATTTTATCCGAGATCCGCCACTGTCGCAACTCAACTAATGGAAAACAAGACTTTATTCTTGTTTCCAAATTGTGATTAGAGGGCATTATTTGATCTTAGGCAACACTTAGAGTCTTGGATCAAGTTGGGTCAAGATCATGCAATTTGGACAAGATATGCAATATGTGGACAAGATAGGCAACATAGGCATGACCTTTTGATGCATTAACTCAAATAGGCAACAATAGCAAGTACCCTCTAATCTAGTTAAGTTCACATTTATAGTAAAAAGCCCAAAAAACTGAGTGTGGATCGCAGCCGACATTGAATTGTCAATACGATTATAAATCCCACTTATTCTTCAAAGCCATATAAATGAATTAAGATCATGCTTATTTCAATATCATGCCCACAAGAAACCATCCCACAAGTAAGATCAAAGCACACAAGATGGATGTGGGTGACTGTTAGAGGCATTCCTCCTAAGTGGTGTGCTTGGAAAACCATTGGCCAAGTGGCCTCAATCTTTGGTATCATGATGGATGTGGACTGGACTGTCCTCTTGAAAAGCTTCTATGCTGAGGTCAAGATGTTGGTTTCTTGCAAAGACAGAACAAAGATCCCGCCTCAGCGTGTTGTGGAGATGAATCATGTGTTATATATGTTGCATCTGTCTGTTGAGAACAATTCCTCTAGCAACAATGGATCTGGACCTGGAAATGACCCTACAGGTGATGAATCAAATCATATGCAACATTATAGGAATATGGAAACATATGGGCAGGGACGCGGGGCCCCTCAATACAACAATCTCCCGCACATGTTGTGGGTTCCTTTACCTCCTCGCGTGGGATGCATTCCGCTAATGTGGCTCCTGTTGGTAAAAGCTGCAGCTGGCAAGGGGATGATCCTGAAGTTCACTCCCCTATCCTCAGTCCTGTTTGATCTCTGTCAGCGACAACACAGTTTAGTTAGCAAGCTATGATCCTTCCGGTAGAATTCTTGCTGGTTTTATGGAAATTTGCATAACTAGATTTCCTTGTTTAATTCAGTGCAACGCATTTATATCATAAACTCGTGTGGGACTTGTGTACACCAATGATAACAAGCAGGTTGCATAAGAGCATATCAAATAATAACATTTAATATACAAACATATGATAATACAGACTATTTTAGTTTTATTGATGATTACTTTATACAATATTGTTTCAATACCAAGTATAGACCATGCACACTTTTTAAACTTTTGGCTTGCTAGAAAAGTGGACCAAGAAATAGTAGTGTCATTGGTTAAGTTTGTAATCTACAAGTTTCTATAAATGCATACTTAATCATACACTAGAAACCCCTAATGAAATATTTGTTGGATCACATTTTTTACGGACCTTTGCCATAAATAACTAAAAATTATATAGATTGTGCATTGTAGGAAAAAGTTTTATAACAGACTTTGCTACAAAATATTTATAACCAAAAAACACACCAGCTAATATTTAGTTATATTTCTTTATGTAGTTAAACTATGTGAACAAACATAAAACAATACTTGTAATAATGTACATGCTAAAAGTAAAATCTAGAGAAGTATAAAAGTTTAGTACAAATTATATTTATTTGATTCGTCCTGGGATTTTCAATATTTTCCAACATCTTCGTGTGTTGCTCCCTCGATTGACCAAACCACTACCAAGACTTGTTGTGCACGAGATGGTTGAATTCAGTGCAGAATCCATCACCGATTCTCACAGTCAATACTTCGGTGGAGGTCTTGTCAACAAATTTCTGGATGTCCTCCACACGAAAAACACGGAAGAAGCGACAAATTCTACAACACTGAAGAGTACTAGCCTCGTTTTCCAGAGTTTCTTGTTGATGGTCTCGATCGACTTTGTGTTGTTCTAGACTTCACACTGGAGAACCTGGTGATCGGCTGACAATTTCTCTTGCGACACCACCGCCTGACTACTAGAGCTGAAGCATCGGACGTGCCCATGGATTCCAGGCCAACTCTCACAGAGACGGGACGCCCGCGCCACTAGATGGGCAGTGTGGAACAACAAAGTCCATGGTATGCCGAGGCCGGCGACAAGACAGCTGGAGTGGACGCGGTCGTGGTAGACCTAGCTGGTAGTGGGAACCCACGCGGGCATGACGGATGGGTGCGGCGATGGTAGCCATGATGTAGGCGTCGTGTGCGGGGTGGATCTCTTCTGCCGCCGGAGCCGACGTCAATGGACACGACGGTGCAGCCAACGACGAGCACGACACGAATTAATTTGCATGCATTCGATGTTTTGTAATATGATCGTCGAACCTGGTGATGCTTTTGGGTGTGCGAACTTGACCATCACGTCGTTTTATTTGAATTTAATCTAAATTCTATTGGGAGCCGTCTATTTGGTAGTGACCGGTGAAACTTGACCATCGCGTCGTTTTTACAGAAACACTTGAGCAGAGTCAAGCAACCGGTGGGGCGAGATGCTCCCAATAGGCGGCAACACGTGACGGTGCGCCCAATAACACTTGTTCAACAATGTTGCCGGACACTCTGATCGGACGCACGGGTGGAGATTCTCTTAAGGAAGCAAATTGCAGTGAGAAGAAATACTTCGCGACAGAAACACTTGAGCAGAGTCTAGAGATATGTCGATCGTGTTGATCCCGATCACAAACACGTTGCTTCCGAGGAGTGGCCAAATCTCTACAACAGCCAACAGGGTGTGTACGTACAGAGGGAGAAGCAATGTGCATCATGCTTGTTACCGTTATAACCTTGAACAGGTTTCAGTGAGAAATTAACGTGAGTTTGTTGATTGTTGCCATAACGAAGAAAACACAGTGTTGATCAAACTAGAGCATATTACATGAGATTTCAGTGTAAAGTAGTAGTTGAATGTCTGTCAGATCAGTGCATTTACATGAGTAATTATTTGCTTGCTTGATTCCACCTCAGCAACGGTACGATTCTACTGTATGAGATTTCAGAGCAAATTTGTTGAATGGCTATTAAGTAACGATCATCTATTCATCTGGTTGTCAGTAGTGGTTTCTGCGAAGAAAATTGCGGAAGGGAAAGGCAAGATTGCAAAAGATAAGCAAATACTCTGGATTATACATTTCGCATCTCTGAACTGGAACCTTGTGTATCTCGCGACGGGCGATTTGAGTAGAGAGACAGACACATCATTTTGTGCTATATGAGAATTATTACAGACAAAGACGAGCGAGAAAAAGAGAAAAAAATTATATATAAGAGCGGCAGCTCAGCTCAGGTGACGAGGAGGAGGAATCAACCGGAGAGGGCGTCGGCGCCGGCAACGATCTCGAGGATCTCACCGGTGATCTTGGCCTGGCGCCGGCGATTGTAGACCATGGAAAGGTTTTTCCGGAGATCGATGGCGTTGTCAGTGGCGCTGCTCATGGCGCTCATCCTTGCGGCGAGCTCGCTGGCGAGCGACTCCTGGAGGGCACGCAGGATCTGGCTGTTGAGGTAGAGCGGGAGGAGCGCGTCTAGGATCTGGACGGGGTCCTGCTCGAACTGGACGACGGGGGAGAATGGCTGCGTCTCGATCTTGATCTTCTCGCGCTCGACGGTGAGCTTGCCTTCCTTGGTGGTGAGCTTGAAGAGCTCGTCCTCTGTGGCGTCGACGCAGATCCCGTTGACGTCGCAGATCTCTCCCTTGGGGGACATGGGCAGCAGCGTCTGGATGATGGGGTCGGAGCGGACGAGGGAGACGAACTTGGAGTAGACGAGCTCCACCTTGTCGACCTCCTCGGCGACGAAGAGGGAGTAGATGAGGTCGCAGATGGCCTGCGAGTCCTTGACGGTGGGGATGCCGGGAATCTCGAGGAAGCGCTCGGTGGGGATGTACTCGCGGCGCTGGAAGTAGGCGTTGCCCTTCTTGCCGACGCTGATGACGGTGTAGTCGACGCCGAGCTGCCTGAGGTCGTCCATGCGGGACTCGGCCTTCTTGAGCACGTTGTTGTTGAAGGCGCCGCAGAGGCCGCGCTCGCCGGTGAGGACGACGATGGCGACGCGCTTGACGGAGCGCTGGCGGGTGAGGGGCAGGTCGATGTCCTCCGTCTGGATCTCCAGGTTCATGTTGTAGAGCACCTCCACCAGGGCCTCCGAGAAGGGGCGGGAGGAGACGACGGCCTCCTGCGCGCGACGCACCTTGGCGGCGGCCACCAGCTTCATCGCCTCCGTGATCTTCTGCGTGTTGCGGACAGAATCGATGCGGTTGCGGAGGTCGCGGAGGGAGCAGCGCACCACCAGGCTGCTGCTGCTGCCGCCGCCCGTCGAGGCGCGGCGGCGGGTGGAGGAGCTGGCGAGCGCGGAGGAGGACCACGCGGTGGAGAGGTGGGAGCACGACATGGCTGGCGCCTGGGCGTCACCGGCGGCCGCAGAGGCGGAGGGGAACGGAGTGGAGGGAGGGAAAGATTTTGGATTGGGTTTGGGTGGAGAAGTGAGCAGCTGGGGTTTTCAAGCCGGGCTGAGTGGTCGAGCGGTAGTCGTCGCCAGATTGCCACGGATCATGTGGCGCGCCCTGGCCGTCTGCCTGACTACTTGCCTAGCCTCGCCATTTTCCATTTCTCACTTTTTATTTCTCGTCTTGCCAACGACTTATAAGAAGAAAAAAAGGGAACTTCTCTTTGCAAGAGGACATGAATGGATACTGGGATTGTACTGAGGATATACTGCAGTAGATATTTAGTTCAGGTGAATCCAAATAACTGTTTGTGAAATTGATACAAAATTCTTGTAAAATTCCAGTGTTCGAAACAAGCCAGATACCACATACGGAAAGAATCCAGTCAAACAAACATAGGCTCGATGAAATGCAAACAAACTAGATGCCACATACTGATCCACCGTAGCAAGCCCCTCCTAATCACTCAGCAGGCTGAGGCTCTTGGTTCGATGGTTTGTAGACACTGAAGTCCCCAAAATCCCTTCTTCCACTGCACAGAAGATGCTCAGTAACTATCCGAGTTTCAAAAGATAAATAAATTTGGAGAAAAAGAGCATCAGGATTCGCAGAGAGACGCAAAATATTCGACGGCCACCGGTAGCAGATAGCTCGGGGGGGGGGGGGGGGGGGGATTTTAAGCACAGTAAATTTCAGGTATTACGCAATTTACAGATCAAGCGACAAAAGGTGATCATTTACCTGTGGTTTATAGTCCAACCAGAAGGTAAATAACGGGGGTGGACAGCTTCCACGAAAACATGCCTCCATCTTTGGGCAAACTGGCGAACTGCCTCCTCCCCACCGTTGGCCAGCAAAAGCTCCACAACTTGTTTACCGTGATGTCCATGTCCCAGCAGTGATATCTTCTTCTCAGCATTCTTGGAAATAGCTTGGTTGGAATTGTCGTCGCTCGTTTGATCCTCATCCAGATGGCTGTTTGCACAAGTACCATTGCTTGATCGCTGCACGCCATCTGTCCCAAGTGCCTCCGTGTTAGGGTCAGAAGTGGAACCATCCATACTGGCTAACAAACTTGCGCTTCCTTGGTTCACACTTAAATCTTCTGCCTGACTATCACACCCAATCCCATCAGTATCTTGTTGACCGTCTTCTGAAACTTGCTCAGGTATAGCATGGCTATTTTCCAAATCATGTCCGATGTCTTCTAAGATGGTCTTATTGCTGCTCTTCCCTATAATGTTTTGAGTCTGAGCTCTAAGAGACTGGGGATACCCTTTTTTCTTTTCAAGACGCCTTAGCTCATGCGGGCTCATACCGACAAGTAAAGCCATCTCCAGGTCTTCAGGAGTCAAATCCCTACCACCATAGTATGACTGTACAATCTGCAACGAAATGAATGTATCAGTGACACAAATCTACTGCTAAGAACAAATACATGTCTTTAATCAGGAAAGAAAGAATATTGTCAGGAAACTCTAAGTGGTGCATATAGACGAAACCAGAAATAGTAGAAAGATGTTACCTGCATTAGCTCTTCACGTCTCTTCAAAGGCATATTGGATCCATGCCGTAGAAGGGCCATTGCAGCAGTCCTCAGCAGCAAAGGAGATACGCCCGTTCCACTCAGTTTATCTTCAGATGCTGATGCATCGGTTATTAAACTTGTATCGCCCGAGTTCACTATCTTTTGCACAAAAAGGGGTATCCCAAATTCTTGTGCTAGTCGCCTCTTGTACTTCTCAGCAGCTGAATGAGCGATTTCATGGCAATCGACACACAGAAGTACAATATCATGTGACCGATGGCTCTTCAGATGCTCCGGAAAATGCATCCTGTAGCACGATGGTATTATTCTATATCTGATATAGTGGCTCTTTTCTCCACATCCAACACAAATATTTTTCTTGCTCTGGATATAAAATTCATTATCTTCATCCTCTGGGCGGCCCTTAGGTTCAAACAAAAGCATGATTCCTGGAGGATTATCTTCTACTAACTTTGCCAAATCCCGCTGAATATACCTGGGAAATAAGAACCGATCAGTTTGACAAAATAACGATGATGTTGGTGTCACATACTTATAACCACTTATAGCATGTAAGAGACAAACCATTCCAACTTTTTGCGGTCACAGTAGCAAAGTAGTCTTCCATCACTAGCATAGATCCTGCAATTGTGATAAACCGGCGACTTACATGAAAACTTTTTAATGAATGATTCCCGGGAAGCCTTTTTGTTATGTGGTGCTGTCAACAACTTTTCTCCACTTGATGCAAAAGCAAATATATTTTTTTGCTTCAAACTTAGCTGTGCGACAAGGTTATAATTATAGACTGACAGTCGACATAATCCACTTGGTTCTTTATACTTTCCAAGCAAACTTGTAAATAAGTTATCCATGCTGACTGTGGTGTCCTCAATGAAATAGCAGAGTTCTTCAATGTGAGCACCAACAATAGGGGATGGTGACGTCAAGGAAGGATTCATAGATGAAGCACTTAGCTCAGTTTCTGCTATTACAGAACAGATCTCTGTTGGACCTTTTGGAACTCTAACAGCAAGGGCAGCTACAGCTTGGTCTGACAGGATATACCGTAAACTTTCATCATGCATGCGAGCCTGGAATGGGGCCCCGAAGGCATTTGAAGAAATCAGAACATGTTAGAAGGCCCATAACCACAATAATGCAGATTGTAGTGCTATTAAGATAGTATACTTTGAATAAGAGGAAAGGAACTCAGCAAATCACAAGATGCTATGCAAAAATATGTAAATAGTCAATGGATGAGCCGTCTAATACAGCTAATATCATGTGGGGCCACACCTATGCACACTGCCGCACAATACCTCAGATTTGTCGGCTTAGAATCAAAGGCAGGTGTGGTTATCTTCTCAATTTTATTGATTTGGTTTGGTTTGTTCTAAGTTAGTCACTTTCCGTACCGTTAGGAAGATATTTTCTTGTGTCTAATCCCTCTGCATGAATGAGGTTAGAATCGCTCAAGCAATCAATGTACAAGAGAAGGAGATCAGGCTCCAACTTGTAACTTGCAACTAACAGGTTCAACAACTGAAAAGGCATACTCAAACAGAAATGTGAGAAACAATCGAAAGGGAAATAAGAGTATGTTGGCTGACCATTAAATCCCTCCATGCGCAAAATTTCCGAACAAGATCCTACACAAGATTTAATTGTTCAGAACTTAAGGAAATCACTGCTGAGCAACCTGACTAGGTGCATACAAAAAGCACCTTCACTTCACTAGACTTCTTGGAGTCAAGTCCATGAGTTTGTAAATTTCGTGAGAGAATAGATGCTGCAGAAGAAGCTCCTGGAGGGCATTCAATTTCCTTTGTATATAATTGCATGCACACCATGTTTGACCGACGGCTAGCCTCCAAGAAAAAATTGATTTTATCATCGGGAGAATCTGAAGCACAATCGATATTTCAACTGATCAAATTAACTAAAATGCGCAGCAGAGGATACTAATATGCTATTCTCTGATACAATACAATTTAGAAGGCCAACAAGAAGTGGGGTAAAACCATAAAACATCATTTTTGCAGTTGAGCAATAGAACATCATCAGTTCATTAGCACAAAATTTCCTTCTCATATTTAAGATCACGGACTCACATTTTCTTGATGTTAGTTCCATTTCTTAATCATACATCAGCAATGTGTAGAATACATATTAAAGATCACCAAATCTCCTTTCTTGGTCCCCTTAATGTTGGTTTCATTTCTGAACCACAGAACAAGAATGTGCAGACACTTTAAGATGGTTAATTTTTTTACAAGGCAAAATATCCGGTGAGGTCATCAAAGAAGCTTTAGGTACTTCGCAGAAAAATACAAATAAATAAGCCTTCCAGTTTTTGCAAATCCAGAGAGTTGTAGCTAACAAGTGGGCTAGTTTGTAAGTGCTCACAGATATACATTCCAAGACTGTGTGCAAATGCAATTGTTGTGGAATATTTCTCCATTTGTGTTCTGTACCCAAAAACATATGTCCAGTTTTTTTGTTCTTTTTGTACAGCAGACAAAAAGCACATTTAACTACAGTATTCTGACATGTACATCTCAGACCTCCTTTCAAATATACAAGTGCCACGTTCAATTTTTTTAAATCCACATGCTCCTGGTCTGGGAGCTCAAAATCCACAATTCTCATTATACAAATATATGTTTCTTGTTTATATATGTTAACAGCATACCATTTTCTAAATATTTGTAGCTAGAGAGCACAACAGAAATTGTCATGCCACAGCTCAAGCGTTCAGAGACTTACAGCACAAAATGAAAGACTACACATGTTTTCTGGGAACAAAGGGTTCAAATTCCAGAAACTTGCTATTAGCTATGAGCATATAAGAGCTTCATCAAGTAAGTTTCATTTGCAGACAACAGGAAAGGCTGAAGGGTGAACAATCCAAAAATACTGGTGCAAATCAGCTCTCTTACTTCCATAGTGCAGGGATATCAATATCAGATGTATTTAATATTCGTTGACTCTGAGTGTGATGAACAGAAAAATAATACAGTATCTGTTAATGTACTAAATGGCATGAAAGACTGTTGAAATGGAAATGAACATGCACTTCAAAGTTAGAACACATTACCACAGGCTTTTGAATGGAGCTCTGATGCCAAACAATTTGCAATGTTCAACAGATAGTGAGCGTCAGAACGGGCATACTCAATCATTTCTACTGTTAGTGGACGTATTCTCCAATCTTCACGCTGAAATGAAAAGAAATAGAAAGCAATTATGAAAGCAACTTAGACATTTGAAACTGATGTGTCGTGTGCCTAACAAGTTGAGATTTTGCAAGCACAGGTAAGGGGTCGGTAAGAACAAGCAGAAGGCACTTGTGTATCATTTTCTTTTGGATGTCACGTATTCAATACCATGCAAATTACAAGACTTCTGAATAATTACAGATGAGGACAGTCAATACTTTTTTATAGAGACAACAGTTAATACTTTTAACAGCTGATAGAACATAATTAAATAAATGGATTGGAGAAAAAACTACTGCTGCACAAATTTTCAGACAAGTATTCATGTAGAAGTTGAAGAGGCACATGATATCTAACCAGGTACAGAAGAATCAGTAAATATGGTAATTGTCACTGAACATTTGATTGGCTTTAGCAAGCTTGCTATTTAAGCCAAGATTGTGGATTTGCTACCACGGGGGATAGCTGCCCCCCATCCATCTACCATACATTCTGCCTAGAGATATGGGCCTGGGGCTAATACACGTGTTGTATAAAACAAAGACATTGCTGGTAATGCCGTTTAGTGATGGTGTATGACTGTCATTGTGTGTTCGGCGCAGTCGTTTCGCTCGATTATAGTAGCTCAATCCAGACTACAAGACAACCCTGGAATAACATGTACAACGACACACCTTATACTGTAGCGCGATAGTACTCAGTGGCAACATATGGTCCCTACTAGCTTTTGGGAACACAACTTAGTTATACAAAGTGCTAGTGAACATATTATGTGGACTTGTGAATGCATGACTGATGTATGCTAGTCACTAATGGACAAAAGACAAGAACCTGGCATGCAGCCCATCCAACAATGCTAAACGTCTCACATGCATGGTGGTTTTCATGTGGGCACTAACAATGCTCAGCTTTATTATAGAGGGATAATCATGCATAGTCATTTGTTACAACCCCTAATCTCGTTTGGCACGTATCTCAGCGTCGACGATCATGTGGTTGGCTTGGGGGAGGGGGGGCATCTATCCCCCTAGGCAAGAGACTATTATCCTTTAAGCCAAACATGAAAGATTACTTGCCTGCATTGTCTTGTCGGTGGTCACTCCACAATATAATTCTAGCAAATATGCTAATGATTTCTGTGGCTTTGATAGAACCTCACATGCCTGAAAATATATTGATTTTTTAAAAGCAATTCAGAAATCTCATACACATGTGTAGGCATAACAAGAAACAATGTGAGAGCGAAAAGTAAGGAAAAAAAGGGCATGTAGGACAACTTTAGAGACGAAAAGCAGGAACGAAGGTACCAAGAAACAAAGACGCTTAAGTACCAAAATATTTATGGACACACACTATAATTCTAAGGGAACTAGTGTTATAAACTGTAACTTTTGTTTCTAAACTGCAATAGCACTCTAGCACATTTATAAAGCTTTTGTTCCCATTGATCAGTTAATATGAATTTGAGTTTCTAATGCTTCAACAATTGAATGAATTTCACGATTGAAACTGAAACACAAACCAACACAATCAAAACAGAGACAACTGACTCTAGCAGTGCGCATATGTAAAAATAACTGAAACTACCACAGAAGTACAGAACACGATGTCAAAATAATAAACCATTGTGTAAGAACTTTATTTTTATAAAACTGCACTTAAATGAAAATTGTGTTTCATTCCACCTCTAAGGCTTTAAGTAGTAAATGACATATAATTGACTGCGCAAGCAAAAAATATACACGGGAGGACCACCAAACGTACTCTGTTCACAGTCTGCATAAGTATCTGCAGAATCATACTAACTCTCCCAGGAATAGAGGAACTTACTTTGGCAGTATCAAACATATTCACGACATAAATATGAAAATCTCTCTGAAGCCAAATAACATCATTGTCAGCTCCGTGGAAGATCTGAAACACAAGACGGAACATAAATGATTATGACTTTTTAGAAACGAAAGCAATATGGATCTTTTGTTGAGGCAAGCATACATCACTATTTCAAGGAAGCCCTAAATATATCGAAATGGGGAGATACAAAGAAACAAGGAAACCACAGAAGAGTTATTATGAGAAGTTGGGGATGCAAGAATCAGGACTTGTGTGCACATCCATGTGCTTGTTAGTGTTGACTGAAACTGTTAAGTCTATGACAGTATAACTTTTTGTCCTTCGAGATATGTCATGTAACAAATTGGTGTGCCTTTGTGCTTACGCTTCTTGATATAACCAAAGATGCTAGCTTATCTAAGAAGCTCTTTTCTGGGTGGCAAAGCCAAACAGTGCTCAGAAGCATGTGCTCCCAGCTAAAAAAATCATTGGAAATTTCCAAATCGTTGTGGCATGTGCACACAAAAGACTTGTAGCAAGCAAAAATGCTTCTCAGTCTCCCCATTCTTATCTTTTTCAGGAAAACTACAAATCAGCACATTTTCTAGCGAAAATTGAAGATACATAGTTCATTCAATATCTACAACCGAGTTTATTTTTTAAACTTTAGTTTTCTAAACACAACTTTTGAAATCTGAAAATAAAAGGAGCACATGAGCCTGGATGCAATAAACCCACATCCCGATTATGTGGCCTTAAACTAGGGAAGCTTTAAACTTAAGCTTAGGCCATCCTAGCTTCCACAAATTGTTATGTGGAGACCCTAGAGATAACCAGTTACACAGTGTCAATCATGAGCTATGGTGAACAGTCATTCAGAGAAATAATATAGTTCTATTTATGGGAAATGGCTCAGGTTGCTTACCAAAAGAATCAAGCAGGGGCTTTTCTAGATATATATTCTAGGCTTACTGCTAAGACTGGCTCATACAATGTGATACGGGATGAAATAACTTGTTTCTGTTACCTGTCCTAAATGCACTGTGCTAAAAGCGGCACACCGTAGGCGGCGTGGCACCTAGTCACGGACTTGTACTGTTCTAGAGCTTCCAAGGCCCAGTTTGTTACTGAAATGCATATGAATTTAAGTACTGCTTTTAAGTAACTGTCCTTAATGCTAGAATCGAAAAGAAATGGTTGCCTAATGACATTAGATATAAAAGATACACTACCTTACAGATGGACGGACTGGCAAAAACTGGGCGCAGAATACCCATCACATCATGTAGCGCAATTGTGTCTACCAAATAGTCTTCCTTCTGGGTAGAGATCTACAGGATGAAATTTATAGGTTACAACGTACAACCTTAATAAACTAATAAGCAGCAAAGCAACAAGAATGCATATGTTGGCAATTACCTGCACAAGTGCAGTATATCCTAGGAATGACCGAAAGCTATGTTGCTCTGTATCAACAGCAAAAGCTTTTTCCTCACTCAACGATCTAGCCAGATTCTGCAATTGAGCTTCTGTATTGACCCAATTGTATGAGGTGCTCATTTCTGAGCATTGGCTGCTCGGTGTGAAATTACAAAAGGTTGAATACTTGGTGGGGTTGTCTAGTAAGGACGTAATTTCCTCCTCAAATGGGTGCATCTTCTGTGTGGATTCTGTGACAATGGCAAAAGGCACAATCCATTCAGGTTATGGTCAAAGCAACAACAAATTTGGTTAAAGTGAACATTTGAAGCTTATCAAAAAAGAATATGCAATCATCTCCAGAACTTGGCACTTGCACTATCTTGGTGTCAATAACAGCTAAAGCTCCTGGAGTAGATAAGCGCTAAAGATTCAAATGAATTAAGCTCCTGGAGTAGATAAGCGCTAAAGATTCAAATACAACTCGTAGAGCTCTGGTATGGCACTACCTCCATTAGCTAAGAACTACTGATGGGAAATGGAAGCATGTGGGGAACCAGCATTGTGCTGCATTTTATGCACTGTGAGTGACAACCTACAGCTGAGCGGGGTTCCAATACGAAGGAATTTGACCACCCACTGATACCTAAAGTTTGCACTTCTGCAAGCCATGACTAGCAGTGCAGTATAATTCCCTGATGCAAGTGTGGCAGAAAGGTGTTCGATGGAATTCCCCATAGAACTTATACTACATCCCCGTCTTAACCTCTTCAGTAGACCATCGCAAGGCATGGGAGAGCTTCACAACGAAGCAATCCTACACACCAAGTCCTCGAAAACAAATTGTCATGCAATGGAGCGCAATGACGAGGTAATGAGCGGGATCAGGAGCGGCGCACCTTGCGGCTGCGGCTGGGCCTCGCCGCGGTGGCCGTCGACAGCCTGGTCGGCACCCTGGCGGCGCAGTGCTTGAAGGGGGAGTAGGAGTTATCCGCGAGCACGCGCTTGAACCCGCCCTGCGGCTTCTCCTCCTCCTCGCAGGCGCGGCGCGCGCGGCGGGAGCGCCGCTCCTCGACGCGGCGAGGCGAGGCGGAGCCTGGCCTCGGCGACGCCTGCGATGGAGCAGCGCCGCCGCGAGGACCGCGAAGCACGTGGCGGCGGCCGCCGCAAAGGCGGCGCGCGACTTGAGGTTGACGATGGACATCTCGCGGAAGTGAGACACAGCTTGCTCGGTTTGGAACCGTTCAGGTTCAGAGTTATCAAATCAGAAAAACCCCTCGCCCTCCGCACCCGACCGTCCCTCCCCTCGCCGGCCGCCGTCGATCCCTCCTCTCGCCGACGCCCGACCCCTTCACCGCACTCCCCCTGCCCGGATCCGCCACCCTCCTTCCCAGGTCGCCG